>VZRR01010238.1:150734-205114 GCA_013398015.1 Oreocharis arfaki | reverse complement strand
AAAAAAAAAACCCCCAAGGCAAGTCCTCTATTCCATTTCAAACCTCTTCCAGTGGAAATCCAGTTCTGACCTGTCCCTGTTTCAGATGATCCTTCTTGGGCTTGGTAAGCAGTTTTTGTTATCTTGTTGGAGCACACATGCACCAACACCAGAGTATGTTTAAATACAGTCTAACCACCAGCAAGTTTACATATTTCCTGCCAACAGAACTGCTGGAATGTTATACTCAGCAACACAGCCATTCCCAATACTAGGAGTGTCTTTCATGAGCAAAAAGCTCTAAACTGAAAGAACTGCCTCAGTGTAGATCAAACAGTTCATTTAAACTCTGAACAGTAACCTGAACAAGCAGGCCAACTTGACTTTTGCAGGATATGTCCCTTAAAAAAAAAGTTAAGCAAAAAACTGGGGGACCAGCTGAAGCAAATGAATTTAAACATCAGATTATATTTTTTAAAAGTCTCTGCATTTTTATTGGATATAGCAGAACAGCCATCACTGTGAAAAAGCACAGACAAAAACCCCATTAATTAATAAAAGAAACAGGAACTTGAGGATAGCTAGAAAAAATTAACTTTTTAAAAGCTAATCAGTTTCAGATGGTTTTCTTCCTTGGACAAGGCTGTAGGTAGAGCCTAACCTTCAATGCATCAGACACAGATACATATATATATAGATATATATATATATATTATATTGCTCTAAACTGGAAAAAAAAAGGTAATTTTACATTTCAAATGCTTTGCAAGCAACATTAAAAGTTACCATGTCTCAAGACATTTTTTCAGCTTCCCTCCCCTTACACAAAATCTTTTTATCTATAAGCACTAGTAAATACATTCCATGGTCCCTCCATTTATCCCTGTGTGATAAACAGAAGAAAATCAAGAAAAATGAGACAGTAAAGCTGTTAGATGTGGCTGTGGTACATACTCACAAATAATTCAGTAACTATTCCCCTGACTGCAGTAGTTCTAATCTTGGCCACTGGCCCCTGCCACCTCTACCAATGCAAGCTTGCAAACAACTGGGTAACCTGGACCTTGACCATGTTTTATATTGGTCATGGCTGCTTGAGAGTAACTGGAGTCCAAATACAACCTGCAACCCTTTTTTGGCTCTCAGGAAGAGGCTAACAGACCTCTATACAGTGCCAGCTTTCTCGTTGCACAGGCAACAAGAATTCAAGCCTCACAAAGCACACAATTAGGCAAATTAAGCATTCAGATGGCCTAAGTATACTCTATTAGTTTAATTCCCAAACCCATGTAAAAATACATTCTAAAATAACCTCTTTAAAGGGGATCTTCAAAGCTGAAGATTATAAATAAACAAGAAACCAACTCCCTGCAGCCTCAATCAGGGCTGTCAATTACCAAGAGCTTCTTAGTCCTTCTTCATGATACAGTGGATACAATTAGCACAGGGTGGTAATAGACTAATACATCACTACATTATTAAAAGTTGTATGTGCAGGTTTCTACCCATCTCCCCCTCCACAGACTTGTTGGCAGAGGTCGGTTACTTCCCATAAAATTTCTTATTCAGAAGAAAGATCAAGAGATTGACGTTCACTTTTGCTCTGTCGAACAACTTCATGACAGCAACACCTTCATACTGCAGCTGCAAGAGATCCTGCCAAAGAGAATATCTTAATGAGGGAGGAGTCTTCAACAACTTACAAAGAATATAAAATACGCTACAGAACACTAGGATCTTAAGGAGTATCAATGAAAAAGTACACAGCATAAGACAGAAAATCAAGAGACTCATTAAAGATCCACTCTTACTGTGTAAAAAATAGTCATTCTAAGGCATTATTTTAAGCAGTGGGTTTTTTAAAAAAAGTTACAAAAGAGAACAGAAATAGAAAACCATTCCAAGAAAGCCACATTTCAGATCTAGCCATCTCGAGCCTCTCCCTTTGCACAGAAGCCATAAAGTTCCCGTAACATTTAGAAAGGGTTTCCTATGTGCCTAATTCTATCATGTACCCATGAAACATGACAACATTCCACAGTGTCCCTTTCTGAAAGCTTTAGATGCCACAGATCTCAGGGCACAGAAAGAAATGGCACCTCAGTCACTCTGCCTACGACGTCGATGGAGTCTCTGAGGTGTTTCTGTAGGCAGTATTTCTAGTTATACTTCGCTTTGTCAGTGATGCACCTGCACTGGTTTTATCTCACCGATTAAACTCTTTCAGCAATCCCACTCTTGCAGGTAACAGGGTGGGTGGGGGTGGGTGTGTGTGATGCTGTATCCCTTGCTGCTGTCCTCTGACAACATCTGCTTTATCTGCAAAGCCCTGCTACAAAGGCACAGTGGTACAGTAAACCAAGTGCCTGAGGAGCGAGTAGCCCCATGAACCAACAAGTTCATGACCAGCCCTGACAGATTAGGACTGGAACAAACTAGGGGAGTCCTCAAAGCTAATGACAGGTGTGAGGCAGGTGTCCACCCCAGCAGCCAGTTAGGTGGCATGGACTAAGTGCAATGAGAGGTGTGCCTGCACACAATCTCTTTTGAGAGGCCTGAGGCTTCCACAACTAACAAACCTAATGAAGACCAAGAGGGACAGGGGGCAGGCAAAGAAGTGGAAGAAAGGGACAGAGAGACCAGGTGTAACATTACTGGCATGAGAAAAAGAACAGGGACCCGTTTGGGAAAAGGTCAGTCAGCACGCCTGCTCTGGTGGCCTAAGTAAAGGTTGACACCTAAGAACTGGAAAGAAACGGGTAAGTACAGGGTGGCAGAAAGAATACCAATACGTAACAACTGGCTGAAGCCAGCCCACAAGCCCAGCTGACTGCTGCCACAGACTCCCAAGCTCTCTGCTGTAGCAGGAAATTGCTGAAAATGCAAATGTTTGTTTCATGTGCATACGTGTAAATGGAATTAAGAACACAGACATCAGGCTTTCATTAGTGAAGAAACAAAAAGCAGTGTGGAACCTCTGTATGTGTTGCATTTGTTTTGCCTGCAACAAATGGGTTATTTTTGAGAGCATTTTTCAGACTGTTTAGGCAAAAAACATGTCACTGCTATTTTGATGAAGAGTCTCACAGGGGGAACTTACATGACACTATCAAACAGGACAGTTCTTACCTGATAATGCAACATAAAGGTTTCCATCTGCACCCCCATGAATTTTGCTTTAACCTCAAAATCTCCTACTTCTTCTGTTGGACTGATTTCAAAAATCACGTTTTTAAACCTATGAAATTTGAGAAATGAAAAATCACAGGGAGGGAATATATGAGATGAAACCTGAAGATAAATGTCTAAGAATTCTGTTCTTAACTCTTTATTCTACTATCCCCCATTTGGAATGAGCCTGTAAATGCCAACCAGACTGAATACAACAATGAACAGAAGCCTAACAGATTCTATGGCTGGCAGACCACATCTTCACACAAGCATAGCAGGAAACAGGGTAATTTAATTTAGCTTGTACAATCTAAACAGTCTGCTTTAGTGCTGCACATTCATGCCTCATTTAGTGCACGAAGTATGATTCAGGGTTGAAAAAATTCTAGTAACAGGCAGCTCCTCTATATTCCAGAGAAGATATGCCAGCTTCTCAAGGCTAGCAGACTACAGCTGGAGAAACTCAAACTAGCATTAAGCTGATTTTTCAACAATGACAGCTATTAACCATAATAACAATTCACCCAAGGAGGTACCCTTCCATAACTGCAGAGGTGACAGAGAAGGGTTGGGGGGAAAGAGGATGTCATGTTTAAATCACATTACACTTCTCAAACAAAGAATTACTTTGCTTCAACCAGAAAAAGAGAACTGAAGAGTGATCACTATGCAAGGTTTCTTGGCCCTAAGGATGCCAGCCTAGGTTATCAAAACAATTTTTTCAGCTTTAATAGCTAAGTCTACCAAGAATACTAAAATTCCAAGAACAAAATTGCAAGACAATGTGGCACAATCTCAAATAGACCTCAGAATTTCTGGTCCTGAACTATCAGCACCTAGACTAGTTCTAAGAAAAAGACAAGAATTCAGCATACCTATTTTCCTTTTCCTCCAAAAAGGTTATTTAGCTCTAAAGAGTTTCAAAAAGATACTCACTGGTTATCTTGCAGGTCCTCAATCTCTAAAAGCACTCCCTTCTCATGAAGTCGAGCTGCTGTGTATTTCAGAGAAATCTTTTTACTGTTTTTGCCTTTCATCTCTCGAGGTTTCTTGGAGACCCTGATGAAAAAGACAAACCAAACAAATTAGAATGTCACTCAAACAAGTAAAGACATTTTGAGCAGTAAATATTCAATCCTATCTGGCAGAAGGAATAGAATTAGTATAGCTAATGAACTATGACTAATGATAGATAATGATGTACTTCTACCACTGAGTTTACCTACAAAGCACTTGTAGCCCAGATCAGATGAACAAGCAGGCAATTGGTGACAGCCAATATACCTTCACTCACATGCCTGGCCAATTTGGTGACCTGCTGCAATGGGGTTAATACAGCATTTCTGGATGAGGGAAAAGTGACTGACATCATCTGCCCGTATTTGTGAAAAGCATTCGACAACGTTCCACACAACATCCTGGTGTCTAAATTGAAGAGACGTGGATTTGACAGATGGACCACCTGATGGATAAGGACTCAACTGGATGGTCACACTCAAAGAACTGTAGTCAACAGCTTCCCTGTGAGGGTGGTAAGGCCCCAGGACAAGCTGCCCTGGGAAGCTGTGGCTGCCTCATCCTAGAACTGCTCAAGCCCAGGCTGGATGGAGCTTGGAGCAAGCTGGTCTAGTGGAAGGGGTCCCTGCCCATGGTCTTTAGACTAGATGGTCTTTAAAGGTCCCCTCAAACCCAAACTGCTCTATGGTTCTATGGTTCCAAGATACTTACTTGCCCTTGCTGGCCAAGTTATCCAAGCAGGTCTTTATGTAACTCTTGTAATAATCTACTTGTTCTCCATAAAAAGTAGCTTTGGAGTTCAAGGCACTGAATGTCTGCTGCAGCTTCACTAGCTCCGCCTTTCTTCTCTGACGGTATCTACGCTGATTTCTGATATCCTACACCAGGATAGGCAGAGGAAAGACAGGCAGAGACTTAACAGTCATTTCAGCTCTCCAGGTGCTCAGTCCCAGAGCCACAGAGAACTCGAAACACACCATTTGATTTTGCTTAGTTTTGCTTCATGCTACAGGCTTGAGCACTCAGTAGCCCTTGTCCCAGTTTACGTGTCACAGCTTTTTCTCTGCGATGACTATTTGTGGAACAACTCTACACAGCAGTACACTTGCACCTTCTGTAGCTTTCTCAAACTTCAGTTTTCTCCTAGTTGCAAAGACTACAGTGGGCACTGACAGCACATGATATAAAAGCAGCAATTTTGCCACCACTGGGTAGGGAAAGTACCTTACAAATCAAGCACTATAACCATAGCAGCACACAGACTTCATTATTTTTCTTTGTTAGTCAGCCCTTAAGCACCACTTGCCTCAATACCTCAACAAAAAACCACTACATTCATTGACTGCTACTTTAATTTGTGACACATTGTCTACAGTACAATTAATTCTTACCAGATCTTTAAAGGCAATTATTTAGTTGGTTTACTTACAGAACATTTCCCAAACAGTTTATCAGTAAACACTGTGATTTAAAATAAATTGTCACTGTAGCAATGTACAACAGTACTGGATCTCTTTTGTAAGTTTTTCCACAGCCACCCCCCCTTATTGTTTAGGTGCTCTTTAATGGGCACACTTAAATAAAAACAACAGTTAGGATGTCTTAAAGTTATGGACAAAACTTCCTTGTGTGAATAAGCTTGTAGAGGCACCACTTAAACTAGTGAAATGGAGCAGAAAAACACATCACACACCAGGACTTCCCCTCCTAGCTATTAAGTTTTTTCTTAAAGTACCTGAGAACTTGGCAAGCAGTCATTTGAGAGAACAGAAACATTGTATAAAAATAAAGGACTTCCCAGATGCCAAGAGGTGGAAATGCTGCAACAAAAGGTACGATTTTTGTCTATAAATTAGCTACTAAAAATCTTACTCTCCTTCTGAAAACTCATGCCAGTTTCACAAAGCTGCAAACTGTGGGAAAACTCCATTATGATTACTAGGATACCACCAAATGTTGTACCTTTGCAATGTCATTGATTAGTTCCTGGTATTTATTTTTGGCATTCACTGTCCCCAGTTCTGTCAACTTCTTCAGGCCTGCCTTGATTTTTTCTTTTTTTTCTTGGAGATTCAAGTTGCCATCTTCCTTTACAGAGACAGATTTTTTCATCTTATCAGGAGTTTTAGCATCACGAATTGCCCGTTTCTGCATAGCTCTATGATGCTCTGCTTCCTAGAAAGAGAAAACAAAAAACTGCAAGTTCATAAGCAGATCAATTTTAAGGTGACAAAAAGAAGCAGAAACAGGCTGCCTGATCTCTGGTATAACAGAGGATAAACAGTTTCGCTTGGCGGTTGCCGTACTGACTCGAATGAACACGTTTTGATGAACACATTCTACACACGGGAACCAGCAGAAGCCTACCTACCATCTAAAATGGTCTTCTAGCAACTACTACAGGAATAAGATTCACACATACAATTTACTTCCATTGGACACCCTCCTGATTATCACCACACCCTGCTCCAGCGACAGTGGAGACAGCTTCACTGCAATACATAAATGCAGAGTCCCACGTATACCCACATATATCTAGAGAGATGATGATTTCCTAGTCTAAAACCAGCACAGATAAACAACATCGTACTTGCTCTGAGGTAGCTGAAGTTTCCAAAATTTCAGTCAGTGTCTCCCCTGGCTGGAAGCGGATTACATCAACAATTAAACGTTTTGTGCTGCAAAGAAATCAAGGAGAATAGGAGAAAAAACTTTAACCAGAAAGACCTTTAATACTCTTTTGTTCTGCAACAACACCTATGTTACTGATTTATTTAAAGTCAGATTATTACTGAATGAGCACTCAGGGAGTCATAGGCTAGACCAGACCAGAACCCTGAGAAGCACTTTACTTTTTGGACAGTGAATTATTGGAAACCAGTTCCCCGAGAAGTTCCTCTCTGTAATAGGCCCAATTTGCTCCCCAAAACTCTCTCAAACAGCAGGGATGCAACCCCATATATTACAAGGTAGCCTCAGTACTGCCATGTAGACCCACAAGAAGCTGCATTCAAGGTGAAAGAGCAGGTAGCAGCCACAGCCAATTTGTGCAACCAGAAAAGCTCTATAATATCATCCATCCATAAGTGAGCTTCAACGATCTATAACAGGTATCAAAACACTCCAAAGGATTATTATGTGCATGGGAGACAAGGCAGATCTCAGCTCCAGTCTGGTGATAGACAGTCATTCCTTGATTTGAGCTGAGATTTAATCACAGGCAGTGTCCACTCTGAAGCACTTCTGTCCTTAAGCCAGCCACACAATGAAACCAAATAGCATCTTTGCAGTCAGGCTGGAATTATTTCTGGAATCACACAAACTGCATCACATATGTACCTTCCTCATCATCCACAACTTAGATGACTACCAGTGCAGCTGGTAAATCTTTACTTTCGAAATCAATGTCACCTTCTTCTGGTGGGTAGGAAAATACTGATGTATCTTTTAAGAAGTCTGGTTAAAGCTATTTTTGGAGACAAAATTTTCTTCTGGGAGATCACTTGTCTGCCTAGGACAAAGATTTTTTCATGCTGACCGAAGATTTTTCAATTAAACTATCTAGCATCAGAGCAGGAATGCATCAGAGGAGGTAAACATGCATCTGAACGTCAGGTCACTGCTCTATACATCTCAGCAATAGGGATTTGCTTAAAACTAGCCAAGAGTCAATATCAAAGAAAGTTTTCCAGAACAGAGATTCTGGCAATAATAAAATCCTTGACAGACCATTGCTCTCTTTCCATTAGGGTAGTAAAACCTCTGCTTCTCAAAAAGGCTTAGTCTTCATCTATTGAAACTCATGACACAGATTTGAAAAGGACATGGCTACAATCTCTGTATTTGGAGTAACAGTCCCCCCACATTTCTTTTAATTATGCCTCAATTCTCTTATTTTCACATGCAGATTAACTGTTGAAGCTCCAGTTCCTCCTTCTTTTGAGTAACATACCAAGTAGTTACCCACTACTTACTTCAACAGAATTGTCCTTGCATCCATCTCTGCATTCTCATCACCAGGAACGTCAAATTTATTAGTGAGTGTGAGAGAAACCTCAGTCTTTGCTAGCATTTCCCTGTTGGGGTCATTAACATTGCCAGAACCTTCCCCTGGCAAGCAGAAAGAGTTTAGAGATTAAATCACATTCTTTACCTTCTTGACTGTTACAACTTTTTAATTTTTCCCTGCACAACAGATCACAGAAAAAATTGACTGTTTTCTATACTGTCAAAAAGACACTTGAAAACCCAAACCAACTTTTAAAGACATCATCTCAAATATATTACAGACCTTTTCATAACAAATCTAAGAGAATGCACTGGCCAAAAAAGCACCACAAAATCACCACTTCCTATGCCTTGAAGTTTACGTGTATTCCACACTGTATCTCAGTATGTCACTGAGAAGAGTGGCTGAACTGCCAAAAGTACTTTAGAAACAAAAATATGACGATGCCCATATGTCCATGTCCTCATTAGAATTAATGTTTCAAGCTAAGAGCAAAGCCCTTGCTAGCAACGTTTGTCATCTTCTCTTAAACAAAGTAAGCTATACCATCAAAAAGAAATTTTCTTGCTCTAATTGCACATGAACCTTCACCAGAACAATTGTTGGAACCTTTCCCCCCATTTCTTAAAGGGCTGCAGAAAGATTTAACTCTGACATATCAGCCCCAGTGACACAATGCACACAGAAGAAATGAAATGGGGAAGGAGGGCAAGTTCTAGCTAAACCCATGGCCTCTGTTTCTTCAGAGAACACTTCTTACGTTCTGTTCTTTGCCAGTCCATGGAAGAAAACGTGCAAGCAATCACTCCTTTAGAAGGTTCCAACCTCTGTCATCAAGCAACTTCAAGGTAAGTGCTTGCTGTCAGAACATCCTCTCCAAAAACTGTGCCTTGTTTGCCTCCCTCCCCCCTACTAGACCAGAAACTTCAAATAACTGCAACACAGAAACCAAGGAAGGAAGAAAAACTTGTGCATCCTTCCAGTATATGTTATATCCTGAAGCAGTAAACTGTGGCTCAGGCTTTCAGAAGAGTTTCACTAGTAGTGTTAGTTCCTTCTTCCCCCAACCAGAAGAGGATAAAATTCTATTTTTCTTATGGAAAAAAACTCTAAATGAGGGGAAAAAACGTTACTTGTCCACATGCCAAAGACTCCTAAAGGAACACATGCTATTTAATACATTTATTACTGCACTCTGAAAGGAACACCTACAGATCTGCAGAAAGGAGGACGGATCTTTGCAAACAAGCTGGAACAGGGCCACAAGCACAGAGAAATGGCTCCAATGTAATGGAACAAAGAAAACACGTCAATATCCATCTGTCTTCTAGAAACTTCTAGAGTAGGATGAGGTGACTTGGGTGGGGAGAAGAGAAAGAACCCCTGTTTTTTCAGGCCAATAAATTCAGCAGAGAAGATACACTGCAATGAATCTGCTGCTGCTTTTTAGAGCACGTCCTCCCAAATGACCTGTGATGACTTCTTACTGTTTCTTTACTGCACTTTAAGTCATTTAAGTTAATATGACATACTACTTTAGCAGAACAAACTAGACCACCTATTAAGGACTCAATTGTAGGAACCTCTCCGAGATCATCCAGCAGCTCGTGAATTGGGTCATTGTGCTCAGGAGCAATTGCATCTTGATGGTCTAAGAGCAACTAGATGAACAGAAAAAACAATCATGTCTTAACAGTACATCTTTTTCTAGACAGTAAAATTTCACTACTTTAGGCTGGTATCTTTTAGAAAAAAATCACTGAACTCCAAAGCAGCAACATCAATTCAGAGCTGCGCCAATATCGCAAACTCAAATGCTTTCAAAAGAAACTTAGTGAAGCCACAACTAAATTACTTGCTTCTATAAATCAACAAGCTCTCACAAACTACAGTCATGATGACTTTCAGCCTTGTATCTGGTACCTTCGTGTTTCAGACAGAAGCAGCATTTTCTTCGCAAACACTGCTTATAAGGAGCAACTGTGACTAACGTATACTTACAGTGTGTGTATTGATGATTTCACCAATAGAAATATAAATTACTGGTTTAGTGAGAGTCACCAAGTCAGAATATTCATCAATATTAAATTTATCCTGCAATTCAGGAACCTCACAGGCAGCCTGAAAAAAACGTCTTCAGAACAAAGGAGGAGAGAACAGTCAGTATGAGAGTCATGTGATAGATCAAGAGTATTACCTCCCCACGACAATCTCAAGCACAGTCTCTCCTCTTTAAACTACGGTACATTATGGCATACTATAGTTTGTCAGCTTTAGTTTAACACATCAGAAGCAACCTAGTAAATTCAATCATTGATACTGGCCATGTTGACATTTGCACATTTTCAGAATTGACAAGAACTGGCTTCAGTGACCTTGTTCTCCTGACCCCACTGCATTATCATCCTTTTCCCCCAACTACCTCAGGTTGCCTTTTTTCCAAAACACAGGAGATGTAAGATTACAATTCTTGAACAAAAGCTTACTTCAACTACATGAATAGCTAAATGCCAACCTGCTTTATTCCTGAAAACCTCTAGATTTTCCTGTGGAACCAGGGTTCACACAGGACAGAAGAATGTATGTCCATTCTGGTTGCCCATGTCCAAAGCACCATAATAAGTAAGTGCAAAGGCAACCTTTATTCTGGACACTCGAAACTCTCCACTTTGCAATCTCATTAACATTCGGTGTATTGTTCATAAATTCCAGGTATATATTTTATCTGCCATTCTCAATGATGCTTGTGGCAGTCTGGAGCGAAATCTCTCATTTTTAACAGACAGCATATTTGACAGAGACCTAATTTTCCATATTCAAAATTTATTATTTTCCCTTTTCACTTGCAACGTTACCCCCTGCCAAACTTCCCAGCTTAATTAACTACGGTCTACCTGAATTTCTGGTATGACTGCAATAGGTATTCATTAATGATGCTTAGATGAGCATTGTCTCCCATGAACATCTTATTGGAAGCAGCATGCTGTAACATCTTTGCAATGGAACCAAGGTTTCTGCGTTGGTCTGTCGTCAGCTGACCTCCAGCTGAAAGGTCGATGATGTCAAACGCATCTGGTGCGACAATGGCTGGGTTCATGTAGCGGTAATAGAGTAAGTTGCCAACAATCTGGGGAAGCAGAGAAGAAATGCATCAAAAAACAACAGTACAGGACCCAACTGAATTTTATTGAAATTATTCCGTGTTTTGATTAATTATTTTCCTGTAAGCCTCTTTCCAAGACAAAGGTTCTGCTGTATAGAAGCACATAACATCCCAAAAAATCCACAGGGTAAAAAAAAACAAAGCAAAGATCATAAAGATGCAATAAGGGCGGTCAACACAGAGGAAAGCCTGAGCACTACCAGTCACAGGACAATACAGCAGCAGATATTCCTATGCATGAAGACTTAGAACTCTAACTTACAAAAATGTTTGGGCAGGAGATACTACAAGTTACCAATGAACTACTGATCCGAGCATGAGACAGTCTGTCAGGAGAATTAAATGTAACTGAGTTAGCCTAACAGAGGGCAGAATGACCACAGTATAGAGGAATCTGATAATGAAGTTTCAATATGGAACGAGAGCTAATTTTTAAAGAAGTATGCAGCACTGGCTACCATCTCTGACGAAGCAAAAACAGGGAGGAAGAATGGCACACCAAGAAGTTAAACTGAGAAAATTACTTTCCATTCCTGTCCAAAGCCCTTTTCTCTTTTAGAGTAATTCTTCTATAAGCCAGCAATATATTGGGGCACAGACACCTAGTTAGTGAGAGTAATTGAGAAACCATTTAATCCAGAAGTAAGAAAATCAGAAGTACAGAAGACGAATGGCATTTGATGCTTCAAAAATCCAATTTACCTAGTCAAATGTGAGCAGCAATACACTTCAAAGAACTAAAAGTTGAGATTATCACATTATCCATATGCTCATAATATTCTTCTATCCTGTATTGGGTATTTTGCCAAAAAGTAATTCTAGCAATGAAAAGCTATTAACCCACCATGCTGATTTAAAGCAAAAGCTCTCTCACCACATGCTCATTTGCAGAAGGCCAGGTCACTGAACCTTGGCTTCACCTGCTTGCCATGTGACTTAAATGCATGGAAAAGATTGGGGTCTGAACAAACAACTGAAAACACAGAAAAAATCTAGCCATTGCTAAGCAGTCCCAGAAATTAACAACTGCTTTCAGTGAGGTCATGTTTTGCCAAGTGTTTTATGCAAGCCTCTGCTGTACTCTCGCAAATTATGCCATGGGATGTTAACAGTCTGTTGTCTGTTGACAGTCAAACTGTTTACTGCCAGTAAAAAGAACAAAATATCCATGAAAGAAACTGAATTGATAACTTTTGAACTTGCAGGGCAAAAAGAACAGTATGTTATGTGGGTATCTTCAGCTGCTAAAAATAATCTACAAGTAGTTATTGCATGCAACTGCAGTTTTGACTTTCATGTGGACAGTTACATTGTTTCCATGAGGATTAACAAAAACTGCAGTTTTCCACCTAAATTTACAGATGGAAGAAATTAATTCACCTGCATAGAAAGAACCGATGCCTCAGAATGGGAAAGCACAGAACTAGAAGAGAGAAGAAAACAGCATTCAGATTGGTAATTATTTTGTAATGAAGTAGAGGCAGAGAAGCTTAAAGAGATGTTGTCAAGTATTCTAACAACCAAACTACATCGTATTAAAAAGTAAAGCATGCATGGGCATAAATTCACAATTTACCAAAGCCATGAAACCAAAGAAATCTCAACGAAAACCCCAACACTGTACTCATCTAAGGGTAATTAATACTAGGATCCTTTTAGTTCTCCAAACCAACTGAAATGCAAAATACAAAATTGACTAGGTATCATGGGAAGTGACTCTACATACTGCTGTCAAAGTATCCTAGTGTGTTACGGATGGGGCATTAGGAATATCAGAATTTTGCATACAGACCTTTTAACTTGTCTCTTTAAGGAAGGAGCAGTGGGCTGTGATCATACTAGTTAACCCAAGGTTTACTTTCTAGGAGCAACAGTAACCCCCAAGTCAAGAAAGCTAAAGGACCAAATGCCCAAGATACTAAAAGCAAAACAGAAGCAACAGGATACTTCCTTCTAAACAACGTATCACATCTCAAGTGATGTGTATGAAGCTAACATGAACAGCCTGATGTGAAATATTTTCTATCCATAGAGCTAAACAAATAGGTTTACACGTGCTCCTCTCCACATGTACACCTAACAAGAGAGAAGAATGAGATGTGCTTGCCACAGCCAATTTGGCTGACAATTGTTTCCAAAGGTGTACAGATCCTCACCTTCAGAAGCTCATCCTCGCCAGCATCAGGAAACTTCTCATGCAGGGAGTCTTTTAGGACCTTGGCAATGAAACGCATTCCATAACTTTGAGAGAAAGAAAAGGTCAAGTAAGACTGCTGCAAGCAGGAAGACACCAGCAGCTTCTCAGGGATAACACTGGTGCATCAGACTCACGGGATTTTGTCCACTGAACTAATAATGGCAGACAGGAACTTGTCTGTCACTGTCCTCATGTTTTTGATTGAGGCATCCAGGCGTGTCCTCACCTCTTCATGACTTAGGGCTTGCTCGGGCGTAACATCATATGGCAGTTTGCTATTTGAAAAAGTCAAACACATAAAGGAGAATATTACTCAGGCTAGTAGTACATTTCAAGAATGTATAGCCTGACACAGAAACAAGTTTATATGCACTTCACTGCCAAAGCTATGCATTGCCTTTAATTAACCTGTTTGGCACCATGAGAGCTGAAATTCTATTGCTTTTATTTCCTTTACTTTCCCTTGCAATGGCCACAGTAAGAAAGACCCAGCTAACTCAAAAATGAATCTTTTTTACAGCATGCACACTAGGCAAAAAAAGCACCATCCATAATACATAGTGGTACTTCAGACTGCAAACTGGATAAAAAGAAAGCTATATATTTGGGTATTAAGATGATGAAAACTTAGACACAAGCAGAAGCTACAGCAGCATCCATAAAATCAATATAACATGCTGCTGGTGGGGAATAGTGCCAAATGAATAGTTATCTTTTTTTCAGTCAGCTGAAACTACGGCATAGTATTCCAGTGAACACAGACAGATGAAGCTGCTAATTCATAAAGGCATATCCTAAACATCATGTACAGAGAAGAATCTGAACATACATCTTCACTTGCATTTTTAACATGTCCAGAATTTTGCATGAAGTGTGCAAAGGTATATGACTACAGACTGCTTAATTATGGAGGAACTCATTCATCTGTATGGCTTTTGCTTTTTTTAAAATTATGTTAAAAAACCCCAATAACACAAGAGAATCCTCAAGTTCTAGCAAATCACAACCACTGAAGAAAAAGAAACCAGAATGACACAAAATCACATAGCTCAATACAATTGTCATCAGTGGCTGATATTAATTAGAAAGATGTTAGGACCAAGAGAACTGCAACGTGATGCTTTCTACCAGCAAGAGCAGCTTTGTGTGCTTGCAAATAATACCTGTTTGCACAGGCTATGTATGACATGAACATGGACTGACATGGAAGCGATTCCCAAATACTTTTTCCTACAATACATTTTTTTAGGTTAGACGGCATCTCATAGCTAACTATCAAGTTAATATAGGAAAACACTAAAGAGCATTTCTTCCTCCATCACCTAATGACATTCCTGTTCAATACTCTCAGCACCATCACCAGAATATGAACTTCAGAACTCTCAGATGAAAGCTGTCTTGACGAGATGATCAGCTGGACAGATGCACACAGTGGAGCCAAGGATGGCTTTGAACGATTAACTGAGCAACGCAAAGCAGCTAAACAATGTTTAGAAAAATACAGTATTAACAGGTCCCATACCTGGCCTCTCCCGTTTGAGATTCCATCTGGTTAACCCAAGACTTGTAAATATCCACAGGATCAGTTTTGATATTAAGTGACTTGTCATCAATGATTTCCTTCACAACTGGTGCAAGGATCTGCCTCAGGGCGTTCTGACCTCGGGCACCACGATTGAAACTTACCACCATTTTAATAACAGTAGGATTCCCAGTCACAATTTCATGTATCTGGTCTACTTTTGATCTGAAGAAGAAAGAATCTATATGAAATTTGAGGTATGCATAACTCTGTCACCGCCTACACTTCCCTGAACTACTGTTCCAAGCATGACCTTAAAGGGGGGAAGGGAGAGGAATGTTTTTTAGAAGTTATTTGTTTCAGGCCATATACCATCTTCGAGCTTAAAAAGCATTCCCAAAAATGTTTAAGGGTAGTTCCTAAAAAATTTCATGGAATATCCTTCCTCACAGCAAGTCGTGCCACTCTGCATTGTAAAGAACTGAAGCCATGTAACACTGAGCTCCTAAGGCCTAACCAATCCAACAACACACATCTGAGGACAGCCAGAGTTTCTAACGCTGACAGGAAATAGAAATGCCAAACAATAGAGATTTCAGACTCCTCATTAGCTTTTGGAAATCCAGACAGCTTAGATTTAGTTCTCTTCCTGGCTTTTAAAGCCTGAGTTTGCAGTTTGTTGGACATATTTGTAATCAGACACTGGAGAATTGAGATTAGACTGAATTTTTGGATGACTTTGCATCAGATAAAAGTAGCTGCCATGTTGAGCAGTGAAATTTTGATTGAAGTGAAAAGCCCTCATCTTCAACGGACATACAAGATTCCTTTTATAGACTACATTAACAGATACGAAATGGGAAGAGGACAACGAAGGGACAGATTAGCATTATCTGCATATAAGCACCAGACTTAACATGAAAACGGCCTCAATTTAAGGAACTGCCAAAACTGATTCAACAGCAAGAACGTGCCGTATGCTACCACATACTTGATCTCTTCCTGCAGTGCTGTTTGGAAAAGTCGCAACAACAGGTATTCTTCCCTTTGATTGGATGCATAGTTATACAGCGTGAAGATGACAGAATCCATGAATTTTGTGGATTTGTTTTGAGGCATCTGAAAAATCAGCTTGGCCAAGTAGGTTGGGTTAGTCTGTACAACAACAAGAAAAATTACTTAGTGTGCAAGTCCCCGCTGGTGTCGCTAAAAGCTAAGGTGGCTCAAAACAGTTGCTGGCTGGACTTGATCTTAAAGGTCTTTTCCAACCTTACTGTTTGTATGACAACTATAGTGCAAAAGCAAAGACTGTGCTAAGACATATAAGCTTCTTACCAAGCAGCATAAGAAGTTGCTTACCTGAAGCAGGTAGAATAAATGCTGATAGGCTTCCAGCTTTTCTCTCTTTTCTTTGCTCAGTGCTTTCAAACCTCCCCTTTGTTTGTTCAGCATCATCATGTCAGAGAGCTGTTCCTTGTTCTTCTTGGTAAGCTTTTTGCTATGAGAAACAACATCCTGGAAAGAAAGAATAGGTACAGATTTCAGTCTGAGAAGTTTCTAACAGGCAATACTGGAAAACAGTTGCATCTGAGAGACACTTCTCTCAGATGTGGAAACGCAGGGTCAAGGAATGCCTGGGGCTATTAAAGTGAAGCATTATTTGGTATGGCAGCAGTTTCTCCAACCAGAAGTACATGTTCTGCTTTGTTCCTGACTTTGTGAATATGTCTGAAACCCTAAAAGGGTTAGTCACTCTTGGCAGCAATTACTATCAGAGCTGGTTGCATTCTCAAGATGCTTGGAAATGTTTTCCTTTTTTAAACTGGGCTTACAACTTAAAAATACTGTTCCATGTTCAGCTAGCTCACTACCTCCACATCCTCTGACAGCAATGGCACTTCTCACTGCAAGCACTAGCCCAACCACTGCAACTTCCTTCTAAGATAAATTTCACTACACCAATTGAGATTTTGCACTCAGAGAAGCCTAGTGTAATGAATCCAGGACCACATGAAAAGCTGACCAGTACTTCAGCTTGAAGAAAAGACAACGTTGTATCAGCAAGAGCCTTTTCTTTTTTTTGTGAAATTAATCACACCAGCCAAGCTTAGATAGAGGGGGCTTCCTTTAACCAACAAGCAACCAAGCAGTACAAGCATGTCTCCTGCCTCCAAAATCACCCCCCTTGCTGCAAGCTTGTGGCATGTGACTTGTTTAACCACAAAAGAGCAACAAAAAACAGTTCACAAAACCTTTAAACACTAAACCTGCTGCATTCCTTAGATCAAGATAGTCTTGTTGCCTTTTTTAGCTTTGGGACTTGTTTCTTCTCCTCCTACAGTTTTCTTTCTAGGGATACATACTAAATTAGTGGAATGGACTAAGAACATATTGGGAGTAAAAACTAAGTCTGGGGAAACGTTTTCCACAGGGCCTGAGCAACTGACATCTGAGGCCAGGAGCTCCCCATGCTAGCTACCACTGGGCTCAATTCAATGTGTAGCTGGTCTCCCAAGGACACACTTCTTACCTGCAATGTAATTTTGTTTTTCACTAGCAAACCAATTTTGATGTCCATGAGATTGAGGTCATTTTCCAGTTGCTGATTGGATCGGATCAAGGTTACAACTTCTTCACGCAGTCTCATCAGCTCAAGCTCCTCCTGAAAATCTTGGTCACTCTGATCGAGCAAGTGGACAAATTTCCGAACCACAGCCATAGGTGGGTTTTCAGCATTAACTAAAAGTAGGCAAGAAAACAGACAACACCGGGAGATGGCAAACAGAAGCAAATACATGCCTTATCTATGTTTAAACAGCACATCAAGGAGCACCCAGAGTTAAATTAGTACCATCATGTCTAAACAGCTTCTGACATTTTGATTTTCCTGTTTTGAGAAAACTGTAAGAAAAGTAAATCAAGAACAAAGTCAGTATTAGCATAGGGTAGTCCACACCGTCAAAGCTAACTGCAAAGCTACAGTTCTATTTTTCAGCAGAAAAAAAAAAGTAGAATCAAGTTCTCCTTTAGCCTCAAGAGCTACCTACTCCCTGCACTGCCCTATCAACTTCATCCCTCTGACATGACCCAGCAATGTGCACTTGCAGCACAGGGCTGCATCAAAAGCAGTGTGGTCAGGAGGTGATAGGTGATTCTCCTCCTCTACTCCACTCTCATGAGACCCCACCTGGAGTACTGTGTTCAGCTCTGGGGGCCCCAACATAATAAGAAGGATGTAGAGCTGCAGGACGAAGTCCAGAGGAGGGCTACAAAGATGATCAGGGGGCTGGAACATCTCTCCTATGGAGACAGGCAGAGAGAGTTGGGGAATCTCTTCGATGAATCTATGATCCCTCACAAACAGATTTGAAGCACATCAGTTTTATCCTCTTGTCAATACTCACTGAGGGTTTTGTAGTCTTCTCGTGCTTTGTTTGCTCGGATAAAGGCTTGAATTTTTACAACATCATTTATCTAGGATTTAAAAAACAAAAAAGCACTTGACATAATTCTGTAAAGAGTACCAAAGTCAGGTACAGAATACATTTAACAAGATAGCCTCTTACGTGGTTTCTGAAATACTGCAGACGATCTCTGTAACGTCTTCTGGCTTGATACATCCTGGTCATTGACTGAATCTATTGAAGAGCAACCAAAACATTCAGATAGAAACCTTACATACTAAGTTCACTACCCCAAAGGTTTACGAAAAAAGTCAGCAGGGAACCTGCAATACCTTTACTACTTGGTCCTTTTGTGCACGTAGGTAATCCAAACGGATTTGATATGCCTTCCTTTGCTTGTAGCCACGCCATTGGGACTGAAAACAAAATAGGCATACTCACTTTACTTTTCCAATTAAACAGAGGTAATTACAAATCTGAGCTTCTTTGTGTTCCTCAGCTTCCAACTGCCCTTTTGGCTATATGAAACATGAAGGAGACATGCTTGTCCAACAGAAACACTGTGTGAAGCATTAACTATTTTCCAGTTGTAATCATGAGAGACTTGAAATCACCCCATGAAGAGCCTGGGCCTTCTGAAGCACAGTTGGGGGACAATGACATAGTGAAACAGCCAAGTTGACAGAAACTGTTCTACACGAGGATCATGTGTTAGCTGCTGCTGCTGGTGAGAACAATGATGTATCATTTTAAGCCTTCAGAGCAGACTCACTGCCATCAACACTTGGGAAGAGAAGCCAGGCAAGGGGTTGGACTACACTTAGAGGGAGAGAGTGTTATTTTAATGAGCTGGGAGTGGGTGTGGAGGTTTTATTAAATATACAGGCAGAGTATGTGCTACTTAGGCAGAAAGAGATATATACTGCTGAAATAATAAAATGTTAATAGGGCGCAAAGCAACTATTTCATTTGCCCACATTTCAGCTACAACACCACAGAAAGAATTTTTTTGTTGCTGTCCTGTAAATGCACCCAATTTCATGCTGAAATATCCTACCATCTCTTTCAGGTCCTCAATCCTCCAAATCCCTGGACATATTTGAAGGGAAGAATTCTATCCAAGAATACTGAAAACAACGTTTTCTTGAATTCATGACAAATCACAGCAGCAATGCATCTCATGGTATTATCACCACCAACACATACAACACACTTCATACAGCCCTATCACCAAAACACTGAAACGTGTAAAAAAAAAAAATTGCTAAAGCTTCCTCAAATAAGTTTTTCTCTCTTCAATTCTATGTGATTATTGGATTGATTATATATGATACCTAAAAGCAAATAATGTACCAAAACTCACTGGGAGAGCGAAATGTTTTTAGATAATTTACAATATGAGGCAAAGACAACTGTGTGCTGTAACTACCTGAATTGAACAAGAACTGTCAATGAGCTTGTGTACAGAAAACAACTGCAGAGTACAAGTTTCAAACAGAATTAAAGGGTATCACTACCTGAATGCAAGTGATTGCTGGGACTTGCTTCTTCAAGAAATTCATTCTTGAGTTAAATTCCTGGCGAACGAGATACCCTCGACAGCAAGCCTGAAGTTTCATAATCAGGTTCTCGTTTGCAAGCCACAACTGCTCTCGGTTGTAGGCTGCCGTGACTCCAGATATGGTGCTCTGAATTAATGTTATGACAGGAAGAAGTGCCAGAAAAAGAAAATGGAAATACAAGAAAAAGGATGTTACATCAGCTTTCCACATCGTGCTTAGAAGAAACTCCAAAGTTGTCTTTCAAAAAACAGTGACATCATGGTCCTGTACTCTTTTAGTGACACGACAAATTTTTCTGAAATAGGACAAGGAGTTGTGATGCACACAATCTGATGATGCCTAGCAAATCAAATGAGTTACTAAGCTTGTTAACATGACTATGGCATTGAAGCATTCTATCTTAGAGCTGCATTAAGGGTGGGAAGGGTAGGAACATCAACTTTTCAGAGAAAGAGTATGTGTTATCTACTCTACCTGTATCTCTTCCCGTGACAGCTGTGTGTCATTTTGCACAAATCCTGGTGGTTCATCCCATTCTCCCTCTTTGGTCCGCAGGTTATGATAATAATGATAGCCTCCTCTCACCCAGTGTTTCACCCATTCACTGCCATTGCCCCCTAAGAGCAGAAACTGCAGTTAGAAGTCTGAAAATCTGACCAGTGTCTTACCTTTCACTCAAACAGATGTTACAACCAGGAAATCTACTTAACAGACTCTTCTTCCTCCAAGCAAGGAAAGGAATGTTTCTGACTCCCTAATGACCGCATAATGAGAGCTACCTAAACACAGCACATTCTACACGTGGAGAACATTACACTATTCACACACGTTTTTGAAAAAAAACCCCCTTATTTCACAAAGCATCCCAAACTGCCACCTACAACACAAGATTTCTTCCCAGGGGCTTTTTTACCTCTGGTTCCAATTCCATGTACAATAATCCTGCATTTATTTCACTAGCAGTTAAGGTGTACCTGCTGCCCTTTTCTTGACTTCTGACAGTTCCTGCTGGTACGTCTCAGCACATTCTGGAGTGACTCCATACAGCCCAACATCGGGTGAACGCAAAGCACTCAGGGTCTGGCTAACATCACCACGATCCACTGCTTCATTAATGGCCAGAATTCCTAAGGAGACTTGGATAACACAAGGAAGCAGGTTAGCTCAGGGGCCTCAGTAACTCACAGCAAGCACAGAACGGCAGAACAGAGCAAGGCAACATGAACATATCCTTATAGCTGGGGTGTATGTAAGATACACAAATTTTAAGTGTATATAAGCATGAAATAAAAATGAGAAATCAACCAGACAACTTGCAGTATAGTGGCCTCTTCAGTACAGAGTGTCCAGCCATGTGTAGAACTGCACCTGACAGCATGCAATTTGTGTGCCTGAAGCCTCAGTATGGTGCTGATTTACTACCAGAACTTTTCAACACACAAATGTACCTCTGACATCTGTTTCAGTTAACAGTTTCTTCTGGCAGAGCCACTCACAACTCAAAAGAGGCCTTTTCAACAACTAGAGCAGTAATTACTTAATTGTTTCTGCAGAAGTCGTTATAAAGACTGGGATGCAACAATGGGTGGACCAGTCCACCTGCAAACTGCATTAAGGAGCAAAGGTGAGTATCACTGATGTGTAGTACACTCTGTATTTGAAAAACATGCGAGTGTTTGTCTGGTAATACCTAAGAGAACCAAGACAAGACAACACCACATCATGCAAATAAAAGGTAATGCTCACCAGAAAACACCATTTCAATTGTGCATGTGAACATTCTCACTTCTAACTAACCACCCACAGTCACACACAGTTAGCTGCAAATGACAATTTGATAGAGATTTGTCCAATGAGATAACATGGTCTAATGGTCACATGCAAAACTGGAAAAAAATGCATATCCCCCCACAATAGAAGAAATTTAGTATTTGAAGAATCTGACATTCACTCCAAAAAAACACACCTGCACCAGAAGTGTGCAGGTTCATTTGGTTTCCTTTGCCACATTTACATGACACTTCTAGCTCCCAACTTTTCCTTAAGTAACTGGTATTCGGCTGGTAGTGGGGATTAACTGAAATACTGTGAGATAACACTTACATCTCTGGGACTCCTCTGTGTCCTTGTTAGCCTTATGAATCCCATCCTGAATTTCATCTAGCCAAAGTACAGCTGTTTCATCCTGTGTGTCCTGAAGAGAACACAACAAGAAAAACGTACAGTATCAGGAGAAAAGTATCACTATTTTTGCAATGTAAAATAACCTATATTCAGAAATAGAGAATATAGTACTTTACTGTATCAGAAGGAATAAGAATTATTTCAGTCTTCCTAACACATGTCCTTCCAGCACAAGGACATAATGTGCATTTGTGACTGGCAGAAACTGTTATGGCATTACCAAACTCAATACTTTCTACCAGTCAAAAAATCTTTTCAGGAAACAGAAAAAAGAATAAATTCTATCAATGGGAATCACTCTAATAAGCGGAGAGAACACAAGGCCAGGGACTCGGTACCAGTTAGTCCTAAAGCCATACTAGCTAAGAGGGTATGACTTCCCAGGAAGTTAGTCCTTCAACAGAAGACGACTACACAGAGCTGCCGATGCACATCTGTGTGCAGACACTAATAAACCTTTGACATAATTAATGTCACATCAGGCTGTTCATTTCCGTGCCCACAAAACTTCACAAACCTGTACAAACTAGCAAAGCAAAAAGCATTGTACGTATTGTGGATGGGTGTACACACACAGCAGTCACAGCCATGTTTTAAGTCTTTAACAGATTGCTTGTCAAGGAGCAGGGACCACATAGTATCCTGTATTTTTGCTGGGAAATCCACCTAAATGAGCTAATGTTACATGCAGAAGTTTGAGAGAAGGAAAGAGACAAGTGTTTTGCAATCCCAAAATACACATAAAGAACAATGACCCAGCAGTTGCCAAGCATAAGCCCCTCCCCACCCACTGGTGCTTCCTGCAGGTAACTACCGAAAGAAATGCTATGATGCAACTGCCATCCCTCTGACAACTCTCCTCATACAAACAGAACACAGGAAACATTTAGCTCTGGAATGGAATAATCATCACACTGCACAAAAGAACCACTATTTACAACGTTCAAGAGCTTTAAGGCCAGACTTAAAATGAACATTTCCTTACATACTTTCCATATTTTTCCCACTGTTTTGGCAGATCTGAAACTAACTGGCTAAATGATACTACATTCAAGAGCCTAACATGACCTCCACAGGCAGATTTCATCTGAAAGCCAGACAATCCCACAAGAGTGCCAGTAACAGCAAAATTCCTGTCCAGAGTATGGGGGAGAATAATCACTGTAACTGTACTGTACTATCCACCCACAGAAGTCAACGAGAAGACTACCAAAACCATCTCGTGCTTTTCTACAGTTTTACTGCTGCAAGGCTTTCCACAAGGTACACACAGAGTAACACACTACAGAGTCTACTGGTTTTTTCTCTCTCACATCATCACATCAGAAACACACATGATACAGTACTCCTCATTCAAGTAAGCAACTGAACAACGTTTTCAGGTGAACTACAATCCCTCTCAGCCCCAAGGTACACAAATCACTAGTCCATAAGAGCTGACTTCAGATTGTGCTTATTTTCCCCACATTGTTACTCTATAATATGCTATTTCTGGAATTACTCCCCTGCTGCTGGGAGAAGCCCTTTACTTATGCCTAAATAAGGTAATTTCGTACCAACGGAGAAGTTACCAGCACAGTCTGGCACAAGTTTAAGCACTGGATAAAAAGATTTCATTGTTTCATTCTGACTCAGCGGGAGGAAATGCTTCAGCACAAAATGGATCCTGAGGAACATTAACCCTGTCAAGGCCCTTGGGAAAGCTCTTTAATGGTTTTCATCAGAAATGCAGAGTTTTCAGCTATTGTCATCACGCTGGTTTACCTTTAGTCAAAAACAAAGCGTTCAACACAATCTAGACCTAAGCCACCGTACAAAATCGTGCATTGCTATTAGAGCAATGAGCTCCACAGCAGAAAAAAGAAAACAAAACACTCTCAAGCCACTGAACACAGACATCTACTTCTCTGTAAATAGATGAGGGAAAAAAAAGTGTCCTATCCATACTACCTAAAAATCAACTGAGTACACTCATGTGCACTCATCATCCTTTTTAATACCTGTAAGACAAAACCTGGTCTTCCTCTCTTCACCTTTCAGTTAGTGAAAGCTGCAACTCCATACAAGTAGGTACAAGTCCTCAGCTAATGAAAACTTCTGCTCAAAAAAGTCATAGGCTATGAAAGTGTCACCAGGTGAACAACGGCAAACATTTTGCTGGTAGCACGTATGTTGCTTCATATCTTTTCTTAATTTATCACTTTACAGATTTTTCCACTTTCATAAACTTTCTTTTTGCCATATCTAACTACGCCTATGACTACATTTAACAAAGAACATTCGAAGAAAATACTTAAGCTTGCAGAAAACTTGCATGCAGAAGTCTAGTACTCCTGGAACGAACATGGTCTCCTTGCAAAAACAGATGACGCGTATTATTTTTCCACAAAAAAGATACGTATCTCACTTGGGACCTGAGATTAGCCGTAGCAAGCCATCACATGCACTTAATATCCTCATACCCATCTCCAGAGTTCATGAAGATTCACACTGTTAGCTGAAACCTCTTTCTCTAGTACAGAAAGATCCAAACTGACTGGTTAAGATCAGCTGAAGGTAGGCAGAATGCCCACCTCTCCACTGCCAATTTTGATTCCTGACTTTCAAGACCAGCAAGAATCCAGTAACACTAATGCAAAGGTCTTTCAAGAGGTGCATTTGACTGCACTCACCTGAGCTTTCTCTCTCTTGGCTCGAAGTAGTGTATCCTGGTAATGCTGTGCCACCTTTGGGGTTACACCCTCCAATTTTGCTGCAGGAGTCTGTAAGGCTTTAAGAGTCTTCTTGGTGTCCCCTTCATCCAGAGCTTCATTAATAAGTCCAATTGCCAAAATCCCTAGGGAAGAATTGCAAAGGGGTAGAAAGACCAAGTTCCATTATTGGTCAACAATAATCACAAGCATTGCTTTAGAAGACTACACAAACTTTTAGAATTCCACTGTGACCTCTTACATAGAGAAGATACCATGAAACTTGCACCAGTGTGGTGCCCTGTTCGTGTGGTTTCAACAAATCTACTCATGTGACCCTTTCAAGAAACAGTGTCTATCTGCAGACACAGGAAACAAGTTAACCAAGATGGCAAGACACCAATTTAAAAGTTTACCCTCTCCACAGTATAAGCTTTTCACGGTGCAACACAACACACCAAGTACACAACAAGGAGTGGCAGAAGACACCTGCTTGTCTCAGTGTACAACATAAACTTTAGCATCACCTCCACACTTGGGACAAATCTCTCCCACTTTATGACGCAAGGCTTTGAGCCTTGCTGAGATATTAAATATTACAAAATTATAAATATTACAAAGGTGGCTTGAAAGTTAGTGTCAAACCCAGGAGGTTTTCAGTATTGGTCATAAACAAGAATTAAGAACCCTTAATGAAAATGAGAAAAAAAAAAAGAAAATCAAACCATCTGAAACAGAATGTCACTAAGAGTCTACTGAAGAATAAGTTTGTTTAATAGTTCTATTTTCAAGGACTCCTCTATCTCCACTCTGGATTTTTAGCCAACTAATACTGTCTTAGTGCAAGAAGAATTACTCCAATTTTCTGTTTTGATGACGTTTTCATAATTACACTCAGGCCCAGTCTTTTACCACTGCTAAAAGACAGTTATTAACATAAACACTACCTAAAAATAGAAAGGAAAAACATGCAGGGCTAGAAGCATAGAAATTAGGTTAACACTCATTCACAATTTTCAGCTTGCATCAGCGATTTTTTTCCTTCATGAGTATTTAATTTTCAGTACTCACACTTGCTGCATAGAGGGGTTTGGGTTGGAAGGGACAATAAAGATCACCTAGTTCCAAGCCCCCCTGCCACAGGCAAGGGACACCTTCCACTAGACCAAGAAGACTATAGAGCAGGCTGCTCCAAGCCCCGCTGAACCTGGCACTGTATATGTGTGTATATACCATACCTCCTCCTGTTCTCCTCAGCACAGGACTACTGACCAAGTGCCTGTAAGTGAGTGCAACACATTAGTGCTGATGCCTCCACCACACCTTCTGTGGAACTGCAAAGAAACAGGTTTCCATGCTCCAGGTCAATAAGCCCTGTAGGGAAACCCTGAGCAGTGTGATTGCAGGGCACAACGCACACAGTACAGCTGAAGGATTAACTTCAGAAGCATGGTCATGATGAGAGCTCAAATATCAGTGTCCCTGCACCCAGAGAGCTGGAGTCTCATCCATGATCTGTGTTAGGCACTTTAACTTCAGAGGGTTTTTGCACATCTTCCAATTAGGGAACTAAATACTGGGAACTAAACCAGGGAATGAAATACTGGGAAAGTAAAAAGACCAATGCAGATTCAAAAAAAAGGAATAAAAGGAAGAAGAAGAAAACCTGATCAGGGAAAAAGGTACAGTCAAATAAAGGATGAGACTTCAAGAAAAATATCTTCTGAATGGAGCAAATTAGGAAAGAGGATGGAGCACTCCAAGACAAGTCTACAACTAACTGAGAGATTTTGGTAATACTAGCTTTCATTAAATTTGGGGGATTGAAGCAAAATGAGAAGATTCTAGACTAATCTTAGACACTGACACCAGACAACACATTTTCAATCCAAAAAGGGTTAGAATTTACACTGGAAGGATTAATGAACAGTTTTGAAATACTGACATCAGTACCACAAATATGCCTGACTGCCTGATCTCTCCATCAACAAACAGTCCTGCAATCAAGACTTTCATATTGCAGATCACCAAGCCTTGCTCACAACTAAGATCTTCCTAGATATCTAATGTATGACAACTACAAGTCAATCAATAACTTTTTGTATTGACACACACCTAATTTTAGCACTCCTTATAAGCTACAATCAGGCTAGCACAAATTGAACAGAAAAACTCACTTTCATGTTCTTCATGCACAACTTTATTCACATGATCAACACACGACTGGATATCATTCCATGTGATAAATTCATTTCCTTCTGCACTTGTTTGAGCTTTCAGCTTCACCAAATCATCGATGTATCTGTCAGAAAACAAAACCCAAACTCAGTAAACGCCACAGTGCAACAAGCTGGTCAGGGAGCACACAACCCAGCATTAAGAACTGTAGAGAAAGTGGGAGAGGTAACACAAGGGTTGAAACTGAAAATGGGGAGAAAGAGAAATGCTGTGTGAAGGATTGTCAGTGCAAATGTGAAGTAGGTTCAAACAGACAAAATTGCCAAATAGAAAAAAGCACTGAAACACTGAATGAGGGTGCAGGGCAAAGAAAATGGTGGGTGAGCTGGCGTAAGTACTAGCGACAACCTAACGGTATTACAGCATGGCTTTAATGTGAAATCCACGAGAAAGCACTGAGAGACAGCATGAGAATCAGACCAGTAAGACACAGTAACTGCAAAAATAAGATGCAAGAGGCAGCAGAGATTAAATCAATACTGTAACAAATATTGTAGAAATAATGTAAAATTAAAGAGAAGGAAAAGAAAATTCACGAAGTCACAGAATATAAACAATGTCAAGGACAGGTATGATTCCTTGAATTATTCACCTCTGCGAGTTCTCATCCTCAATGTTTGTAAGGCCTGTGACAGGACTGCTTAGTTGTTTCCACACTGTATTCATATCTCCTGAATCCAAAGCCCTGTTAATCAAGGCCACAGAAGACAGCATCTCTACAGCAACAGATAGTTCTGGATGGGTGAGGTGACCCTGCATACACAGAGGACAACAAATTAATTCTATCTGCTCCATGCAAACTACTGCTGCACATAGAAAACAACGGAGTAGCTGTCAGAACAGACATGTAACAAGGCAAAGGGACAACCTTTACGTCAACAAAGCAGAAAGATGAGTATCATAAACAAAGCTAGAGCAGCAAGTAAGAGATTGAAGTACAGTCTTATAGGGCCAAGTAGATCAAGATTTAAGGATTAAACCACATCAGAACAGACTGAACACCAAAACAGTTCTATGAAGACTCAAGACAGGTTTGTTCCAAAGAATGCATTTAAGAAAACAGATAAGGTAAACCCAGTGACCCATGCCAACTTCCAGGAATAACAGAGAACGTGATACTTACTTCAGGGCTCTGTTGCTGTAAGGTGGCCAGCTCCCTCTGGTAAAGATCTGCAGCAAATGCATAAACCTCTGGTAACTGGGCCTCTGGATTCATCATTTCTGCCACAGTCTTCTCAGCATCACCCATTCGAATTGCTGAATTAATTCTGGCGACTGCTGCCAGTCCTAGAAATACAAAGAGCATAAAGAATAAGAAAGGCAGACAGTTGAGACTCTCATAATAACAGCACTTATATTTTACTCAACTAGAGTATTATATAATACTTATATATACTATACTATTATACTTACCTAGAAAAAGAATAATACCCTAACTGCAGGGAAAGAGCCAAACTCTCGGATCCATACATCCGCAGTTAGTCCTCCATTACTGAAGACAATTAAAACACATAATGCTCATATTTAATACTAGTTCACCTTTTTGTCTGGTTATCAAAGGACTGTTTTACTATTTCAGTATTCCGATAGTAAGAAGCCTCACTGCAAATTTTTGGATGGGTGAATCATACCAATTTTCTCTTCCTTTCTACCTCTATCCTGCTGAAGAGAGTAACACAAGCACTCCATAGTGGGTACACACTGGCTAACTTAAAACACTGCAAGTAGGTAAACAAATGTGGACTTCCATGCCTGACAAGTAAGGTGTTTCGAAGGTAGCTGCCTACTTAATTCAGCATTCGCTATTTTCCTCTTGTATTCTAAATGCTCTCTCCTCAAATCTTTGGTAGTCTCCTTTCTACCTATCACAAAGTAAATTGCTCCTGCACAGTCAGAGCTCTGCGTGGTCTCAGAAGCATCTATCAAAAAACAATCAGCAAATGATCTGCATTTTATTTGCCACCTGATATTCAGAAGCAGTAAAAGTTCTGTAGCTCAGCGTGAATGATCAGCAGATAAATCTATCTTTCATATCTCTTGGAGCAATCCAGATTTTATTCACAGACCCACAGCACAAGAATTCATATAAGTATTCTATAAAAAGAGGTTATTTAAGGTGGATGAAAAAATTCTATGTTTCTTAATTCAAATTAATGTGCTGTTATCTCCAGCCATATTGTAAAAGCTGGATAAAAGACACTACAAATAATTAGGGCAACCATCTCTCTTTAATGTTCTTAGCAGCTGTAAAGTACTTAAAGAACATTCATAATGACCATTCATAATGGACCCAAATACTGTGCTGCCTCATTTTTTTGATCACATCCACGGTGACTTTGCTGCAATAATTTCTGCTCATCCTTACTTTGCTGGTACTGTTGTGCTGCCCTGTTAGCAGCATCCACTCCCAACTGCAACTCTTCCTTCTGCAAAGGACCTGTAAGGCCAGACTAAAGAAAAAACAGAAATTGTGAGGGTGAAACAATGTCATGTTATTCATTTCAATTACCTCAATAAGAATACTCCATTTTAACTTAAAACACTCTAATACCATATAGCTTCTGCAAATAAAGAATGCCATTTACACAAGGAAATCAGAAATTACTCACTAGATTCTCAGTTCTGATGCTGAAAGACTGTATGTGTACAACCTGATCTCATTTATATCAGAAGTGCAGTCCCATGAACATAGCAAATAAAGGCAAGACTGCTTCCAAAATGATAAAATATTTAAGATAAAAGGCACAATTATGTGGGAAAAGACTCCCTGTACATGAGCTGCGTGCTGGAGTTAAGATTAGCAATTGTGCAGTTTGCCATGAAACAATCCATTATGTAATGTTGCATTTTACCTCTGAGCAACTAAAGAGTTAGCAGAACGCCAAAATGGACAACACGCAGCTCTGGCTTATACAGACACGCTTCTGGGACTCTATGATACTACACAAACACAAATAGAAAATGAGACTGAGTATAACTAGGGAGGCGGGAGGGCTTGATTAATTTGGGTAGAATCACAGAATCACTAAAGCTGAAAAAGACCCTTAGGACCATTGAGCCCAACCATACACCCAACACTGCCAAGTCCACCACTAAACAACATCCCTAAGCACCATGGCTGCAAGTGGTGTGTGATGGTATTCTCCACAGTGGAAGTACTTCATGCTTATCTGATCGGTGTTTATAGAACACATACATCCACATCATTTGGGCACTGACAGCAGTAAAATGAGGGAGAACACACCTTAATTTTAATAGTTCTATCCACATACAAGTTTCTAGTTTAAGGTTTGGTCCATTACATGTACACAAACACACAAACATTATACTGGCCTTTCAACATGCAGAGATAAAAACTAAATAATAGAGAGGCTTACTGAATGCTTCCATCTCTTAACACTAATTTTTTCTAGACAACACTAAACTGTAATGCAGGTATATACCAAGAGATTAGTACATAGTTGTATGGTGAAAGGCAGGAGCAGGGGAAAAACCTCACAAATCAGGGTGATCTACACTTTTCCATACCTCCTGTTTCTGCTGCCTATCACTCAAAAACTGCTTGAAATACCAGTCACAGTTTTCTCGTAGTAATCCTCGGAGTCCCAGGGCTGGTGTTGCCAAAGCTTCATACAGTGCTAATGCATCTCCTTGCTCCAAAGCCAGGTCAATCCTTGATATGGCTGCATGTGCTAGCAAGAGTAAAACAGAGCTTTGACTAAGTCCCATGGTTTACATAACCTACTGCTCAGAAAGGAATACTCTTAGGCCTGATAGATAGCACGTTAGGTATGCAATCCAAAAGGAAGACTTTGAGAGTCAATTATGAAGCAGTACTTGAAAAACAGGCTAATGGTTGGAAATGGCATGCACATATTGAAGAGGAAGAACTGAAGGGCCCAGCAACACAGACAATCCATTTCCAAAAGGAAGGGTAACAGAAGTTGGAGAGAATTAAGCTTACAACTATGTACTAATAATGACTAAAAAACCAAAACAAAACCAACTAACAACAACAAAACCACACAACTGAAAAAAAAACGAAACACCCCACCACTAAAACAACCCACAAAACCAAGGGAGCTGCCTTTAAATTCTGTCAGCATTAGAGAAAAAGAGGAGCACAGGTTTAATTTTGAAGTACTCTTACAATTAAGACTATTACTAAAATATGATACCTACTGTTCACTTTGTTGATGTTTCCCTGAATCTCAGCTTGAGTCAGAAGTTCTTCATATACATCTCTCTCTCTATCTGAACTTTCTGAGGCAATCTGAAGACAAAATAAAAACTAATCAGGGTTTCTATAGCCTCCTTCTCTCTTACAGACCTTCTAACTGAAAAGGTCAGGAAGGGCAACTATTTACCCATACAGAGATGTGACAGGCCATAGATACACTACCTCTACACGTGCAAAAAGAAATCCTAGACATAAATACATTTGAAGTAACTAAAGTCAAACTCTGATACAGATAGCTTAGACACATCTTATTTCAATGTAATGGCTCTATTGAACACACAGTAGAGCTCCAGAACACAGAAAGCAGTACACAGAGCTAGGCATGGGTTACAGAGTGTTCTAAAGCAACAAGGACCACTTCCAGCAACAGTTTTGATCATCATTTCATCATCAGAAAAACATACTCTAGTGTATGAAAACAGAAGGATGCACTCCCAGCATAAAAACGCTGACAGGAATTCTGTATCTATGTGGCCCATATTTCAGACAGCTAAAGAGACTAACAGAGCTAACTCTTGCCTGTTTTCTGCAGTAAGATAGGTTACTGGGGAACATAATAGAATGCCACAAGGAGTAAAGCCACCTACATACAGGACCGTAACACACATTCGGTGAATTCCCCACAGTTCACACTGCAATACAAAATAGCAATGCATGCAAATGGTTTGAAAGAAGAACTGAGCTACCCTATTTTTAGCATTCTCCATCTTGTCTTGCTTTGCTCTGTAGAGTGTGGCTTGGTAAGTGGATTCCAGTCGATCATCAAGATTTATCAGCATGGCATTAGGGTTCTTCATCGCCGTAAGAGTGTCAGCTGGAACCTGACGGTCAATTGCTTCATTAATGGCAATGACAGCAGCATGCACTGGAAAACAAGCCACAGTCTGCCAGTTAGTCCCAAACAAAAAAGCACAGTTAAAAATCAAGAATCCCTTATTTGAAAAGAGCAGAAAAATTATCTGGAAATTAACTGGAAAGCAAAAGAATTATCAAAGTATCTCCCACTCCATCATGGCTTTTTGTTGTTGAAAAAATAGAGGCCTACTTTCTAGCTACAATACTTAAAGTTGAATCATCATGCTCCAGAAAAAAGAAAACTACACAAGGGAAAAGAATAAAAACATCTTCCCGGTATTCCAAAAGGCCTATCAGAAAGACTGTACTAGGCTTAAAACAGGCAGCATTAAAACCAACACTCAACTGATCTGCTTATTTGAATAATCAAACAAAATGCTGTTTTTCCTTACATGCGGCTTCATCCACAGAAAGTTCATTTGCGAGAATTCCTCCAATCTTGCTGAAGGCAGGCATCTGAATACCATACTTCTCCAGTTCAAGCCTCATATTACTGATTTCCTCCTCTGAAACACACATTAAAACAGTGTTACATGGGTTTAAATGCATTAGCACTGCTATATTAACTGCTGCTAAAAAAAAAATTAGGATACCTACCACAGATGACAACTACAATTTAAATAATACTTTGAATATAACTCAGTAAGTGAAACAAAACAAACGAAAATGTTAAGACATTTTGCACACATTCCTAAAACCTACATTTCTCCCAGAAACTCATATGGGAGTATTCTGTAGTTTTTCTTACTAGAAAACAATGTGAGACCTCTCATGAGGAGCTGGAAACAGACTCCATTCGGAGGTACTTCAACTGTGGTTGCCAACAGGTCAGGAAAACGCACAGGCAGTAGTTTTGGATTTTCTTTTTCCCCACAGACAGACTACGCTGAGAGAAGCCAATGGAGTGGAATGGAGTGCGTCAAGACATAGCGGCTGCTAAACACCAGACAACTCTCAAAGAGAGTTAATAGTTTAGCATTTCATAGGTATAATCAACAACCAATTTGCAGGGAAATAAAGTTAATACACCTTTTAAACCAGATGTGTGCCCTCAGGCAAGAACCTCACTAACGCAAAACACAGAATTTGACACGTCCGCAAACTTAAGGAAGGGAAACTTTGAGGAGGTGTGTGGACACGACTTTGTGCTAGCATCTCCTGCAGCAGATCAGCTGGCAAACACTTCTTCAGCTGATGGCGCCTCTAAACTGCCACAGGAGGTCAGAACCATGTACCAAGTTCCAAACTGAAAACTCTCCCAAGAAGATGGATGCAAGGCTTCAGCATCTTACAACATCTCTGGCAAAAGAGTTAAGACACTGTTATTTGTGAAAGTAAATGATTAGTGAACTGATGACTGCCTAACTGCCTGGCTCAGAAGCTGGCAAATGAAACCTCCTCTTCTTAAATTACTAAAACTCCTCACAGCCACTAATTTATAATTTTATTTGCATTTAGGATATCCACAGAAACAATTCTTTAATTGACCTAAACAAGTGTTCAACAACTGATCTAGTAGAAGATGAGATAAAGGCAGCATACATGAGTATTCGGGTTTTTTTACCTGTGAAGTCTACCTTGCCATATAAATCCTGAATCTGGGGGGCAAGACCCAGTTTAAAAAGGTACAGGCTAGAAAAGAAAACAAGAAAATAATCAGAACTAGTCATTTTTCATTGTGGTTCTGACAAGGATACAATTTTAGGAGATATACATTCAAGGACAGGTAAGCCAATGTATCAGCCAATAATCACCAAGAGTGAGCTGACTCCTCTCTTCTCCCCCCAGCTGAATGTAACTGGCCCACCACTACAAAATCTTCACAGAATTACAGAATGGTTGAGGCTAGAAGGGCACTTTAAAGTTTGCCTTGTTCAAACTCCCTTTTCAAACCAGGTCACATAGGATCAAGTTCTGCAGGATTGTGTCCAGATGGCTTTTGAGGACCGCCAGCAGTGGAGACCCCACATTTCAGAGCAACCTGTGCCACTCCTTGGGTACTCTCACAGTAAATGAAGAATTTCCTGGTGCTAAGAGGGACCCTCCTGTGGTTCAGATTATGCCATTTGCTTCTTGTCACATCATGGGACATCATTGAAAAGAGCCTGGCTTCACATCTCATTTGCATCCTCCCTTCAGATAGCTACACATACTGTTGACATTCATATGGCACTCCGTTATCTAGGCTGAATAGTCCCAACTGCCTCAGCTTGTCCTGATAGGAGAGATCCTAGAGTCCATTAATCATCTTAGTGACCCCTCCTTCAACTCTCTCCAGCATGTTTGCGTCTCCAGTTCTGGAGACCCCAGAACTAGACACAGAACTGCAGGTGTGGCATCACCAATAGTGAAGTATTCACTAGGCTGATCTGGCTTACTAAAATGGGGTTAATGTATTCACCTGCAGCCTGATGAGAAACAGAACTGCTACAAAGGAGGGATGAATCAGAGCAGCTGAGTACAGATGGGACTGGGAAAAGAAAAGCAACTCCTCTATTTTTTGCCAGTCATGCTAGCTCAACAGAGATCACAGAAAGCCTTGGGTTGGAAGGGACCTTAAAGATCATCTAGTTCCAACTCACCCCGCTGCCAGGGGCAGGGACACCTTCCACTATCTCAAGCTGCTCCAAGCCCTGTCCAACCTGGCCTTGAACACTTCCAGGGATGGGACAGCCAAAGCTTCTCTGGGCAATCTGTGCCAGGGCCTCACTATCTTCTTGGTTAAAGAATGTGTAGCTCTGCCTCAGACAGCAGAGAGGGTGGGAACTGGAATGAAAAGGTAGTAATCACAATATACTTGACTGGTTCTTTCTCCTTCAGAATCTGATTCGGCCATTGCCCTAGGCAAAATATCAGCTTCATGGATCTTTGCATTGATCCGATGAGATTGTTGTGCTAGAAAATTTGCCCTCATCTAGCCTTCAGTTCAGCTCTCTCTCCTGTCACCTTTCAGCTTTGCAGAAAGATTTCAGAAGCAATCAGATTTCTGTCCAGAATTCCTTACCTGAGTGCATGAATACAGTAGATACAGCGTGGCATGTTCTTGCGATCATAGATATCTGTTGTTTCTGGGTAGAATATCTAAAGATAAAACAAAGTTAGCAGTCTCAATTATACTCACTCTATACAGCCAAATCACATCAGCCCAATTCTTCCACACTACACTAAAGAAACAGCTCACAGAACAAAACTCCTCAAGCTTCTCTTCCCTGGACCAGTGTTTCTCCTACTTGAAGTGTCAATCCTTCCTTTTGTTTCTAATACCCAAACCAGAGCTCCCTTTCCTGCCAAGTTCTACATACGTGAATGGGTAGAACCTTCCTTTGTGCGTGCACCAAGATACTGATGAGCTATTAAGCAAGGACTTTGTTGAAAGCCAAAGGATGAAAAAAAGACTTACAGGAGAAGAGAGAAAAGAGAACTTTGTTTGGATTATATGCGGTTGAGAAACAAGACAAGAGACAGTTCCAAAGGGAAACCCAAACCAGCACTGAGGTGCTCTGCATACTGTATTTTCAGTGAGCTGGACCCAAAAGCTTTCAGATGGTCCCAAACACAAAGCTCTTCAAAGTTTAACAAAAAGAGTTGATATTGAAGTTTCAATTATTTCAGAAGTACTGCCAAAGGATGTTATTTTCCAGTTATTCGAAGGTTCTTTGCTGTTGCCCGTGAGCATGAAATAGGATTGCTCTTTCTGTAAAGGCAAGAGCAACTGAACGACCCTCAATTCCACAGCATCAGTTCCCTGGCTGTTCTGCATGGGAAAATACTTAAAGCACCAGTATCTCTTGTAAATGTACTCAACCCCAGCCCAGTTTCTTTAACATCTTCTCACACATTTACTTCCACCCAAAGCCTACTTACATCTGAAAATCTTACGTCATACCTGGCACTTAACGTCTCTCTGTCTAAACCCCTCCTCGTTTCCTTTCACCTAACCACCCTAACAGCATATTTCAGTATTTCCTAATCCTAAGTGTGTTTCTGTAAGATCATCATAGATCCCAGGAAAGCTCAACTAGTAAATCACAAGTTATTTAAAAATATTTTCCCAAACTGAAGTGTTCAATTTGCAAGCACATATGCAAAGAAAACATTCATCAGATTAAACTACACAATGCCAGTTTTGGTGAGACTATGCATAACATGTCTACAAAAAAACCTGACTATCAGCCCAATGCTACCACAGTTGCATGTAGTTTCAGACAACTGTGTTTATTAGCCCAGAGAAGTTTATCTGGCCATTTCTCTGGTCAAGTCAATAATTTATATTTGATTAAGCTACACCAGGAACATTTCAACTCTATGTGAAAATTTCACAGGAAAATCTGAAGAAACGGAGAACATAGTATTTTCTGTTGTGCTGCCAATTTAGCATTGATTTCTAAAACAACTTTCACAATCAAACTGCAGCCCAGATACTGTTCAAAAGAATGCACAGCAAAAACGATGTAATGCAGATATTATGCAAGATAAGTAATATTAGGGATATGGTACAAAAGGATAAATTATTTTTCTCCTAGTCATTCTCACACACGTAGCAGAACGAAATCTTTCAGCAAGTTCTAGGAAAGAGTTTCTATAGGGACACAAATCCAGAAATCTAAAAATTAACTAGACTAAGCGTGCTCATTTTTTTACAACAGCAAGTGCTTCCACAGAATGCAAAGCTTTCCTGAGATTATTTATTTATTTGGATGTACAAGACAGGAGTTACCTTGGGGAGACCAATCTCAGACATGGCATTCAGCCACTGGATTACATTATCTGTGTGTCGGAAGTGGAGACCAGTTGCCTGAAATAAAAATCAGCAGAAATAAGAGGGAGGGCAGTAAGAAATAAAATATCACAGCTGTCAAGAACAGCAGGGAGGTTCATTAACACAGATAATAGAAACAGCACCTTTGCAGGAAAGAAGTCAGTAGTCTTCTATATATGCTTATATTGACTGTTTATGACAAATCATTTCACCTAAGCGCAAGCTTAGATATAAAGCTAACAGTCCACCCACTCCCTCATTTAACCTTTGTTCTAGAGTGAAGGCAGAGTTTCTCAGGCAAGACTAATACAAATTAGCTTTCTGCTTATTTTCTCACAGTACCTCCATGCATACATATTCCCATTTTAGATGTCTATTTAAAGAAGCATCCATGGTGAACAGCACTCACCTTATATCTAGTCTGTTCCCTATCATAGATTTTCTTCACAGAAACCACTTTAGGGGAGAAAAAGTTTCCAAGTTTTGCCAGGTAGACGCCATTTCTCAATCCTTCTTCCAGCTCTGTTGTGGCAGGCAGCTCCTCATTCAAACAGGCCTCCATCCATCTGGAAGTGCAAGAACAGCAAAGCTGGTCACATGAGTCTATTTCCAATTTGTGAACACAACCCCATGCCAAACAAGTCTCATGCTGCTGCTGCTGTCATACTCAAGCATCTATTCACTTAGCACTAGGGGCTGAAAACAGATATAACACTACCACAGAGCCTGCATCATTAAAATGCTAGTTGGCAACATTTCAGACAAAATATTAAGGAAAAGTACAGAGTTCACCAGCCAGAGTTCCAAAAGTAATTAAGACATCATCTCATATTCAGGTTTCTCCTTCAGCGCATCACTTAGTTAAAAGGACAGGATGGCCACTATGTCTAGACCAGTACAAACTAACTGAAACCTTCCCCTTGTGCAGGCTTATCTCACAAGCATTTCTTTACTCTCATTAAGTATTTGCTAGTTATTTCACGACTTTGCGCCACTTACTCAAGCTCTTTTAAATGATCTCACAGAGAGGCCCTACAATGTTCACAGAATGGTTTGGGTCAGAAAGGACCTCAAAGCCTATCTCATTCCAACCCTCTGCCATGAGCAGGGACACCTTCCACTAGACCAAGCTGCTCAGAACTCCATCTAAGCCTGGTCCTGAACACTTACAGGGATAAGGCAAGCCACGGTTTCTCTGGGCAACCTGCTCCAGTGCCTCAACACCCACACAGTGAAGAATTTTTCCCTAAAATCTAATCTAAACCTACCCGCTTTCAGTTTGATGATGTTGTTCTCAAGTCTATATTCCTATATATCTTCTCCCACCCTATTATACATTCCAAGAACAGGGGAAAAAACATGGAAAAGGCATTCCTCTCCTCATAACTCATTTTCCCTTGCTGCCTTCCATCTCATTTAATGGTATCACGGACCTCATGACAAAAATAAAGACTACAGCAAAACACTTTGTAAAATCACTGTTCTCAAAACAGAGGTACATCTCCATATTTCTTCTGTACAAGAATCTAATGGCTGTAAACTGCAAACTCAGCTACAGATTCGCCTAAAGATGACGCACTACCTGGCTGTTCTGGTCTCTAAAAAAGGGACCTGTACAACCACAGGCCACTTTCTAACATGTCTTACTTAGATCATGCCTTACCTGCAGCTGAACTCTAAAGCTCTTGCAGGACAGATGAACCTTGGATCAATTAAGATCACAGAAAGGTGGCTTTCAAGACAATAGGGGCCCAGAATAGCAATAGTCCGCGCTATAAAACAGAGCTGACAGTGTAACACAAACAAGGGTCAAAATTTGGCTCACAGGGATGATTAGCCCACATTACTGGCACTGATCTGAAACACAACCAAGTAGATGATCCTGCTTCAACCCAGTGCACTTTAAATCCCAAATGAGACACCAGGGCGCTGTGGACTGCAGCCTGAGCCCAAGGAAAGGGGGGGGTTCACAACCCAAAGCAGGACCTGGAAAAGCAATAAGGAGTAGTGTTTACCAGGAAGAAAGGGTTTCTGGGAACACCTGGCCAACATCCGTACACTAGCTTCAAAAAGAAACTCGGTTCTTAAAACTACTGTTTTCCCAGATTTTGTTGCTTTCCTCTCAAAAAATGTAGCCACTCTTGAATATTAAGCTATAGAAAAATGCACATACTAATTGAATACGTAACAAACATGGTGTAAGTTTAAAAATTCTGGACCATTATCAAAAAATACATCGTCGCTTGCATGCCACAGACCATTACAACCAAAGATTCCCGAGAGGACACAGAGCTACTCAGACACTGGAAGAGTCCAAATCATAGCAACAGTTTGCACAACACCTTCTCAACTACCTTACTGTGAAAACAAAAAAAAACCCAAAACCACCAACTTCCTTCAGACTAGAAGACCTAAAATGAAAACAGAAGGGACACGTGACCAAAGCATTTAATCAGTACCTTATGGGAGGACACAGAGGCAGTGAGTTCTGTCTATCTCCATAAAGAAAGATAAATGGCCCACAATTAGAACATAAGCTGTCTCAATGTACTCATACCTGTTTCAACAGGTTCCTAAGTGGGTGTTAATGTAACTACAAAACTAGAGCAATTTACATACAGTAATGCTCCTGCTTGGTGTGGCATTGCTTAACCATTCGCTAAGCCAGAGGACAAAGCCATGTTTTCAGAAAACATCATCCAGTACCTTTTATATTTAAAAGCTCACATACTTGTATTAAAATTAACACCTGTCATCTTTAAAAGGCAGAAGTGAATGTAGAAGTTCCAGATGAACAAGACAAATGCATTTCTCAACGAGCAGGCAACCCGGCTGATGGGCAACAACAAAAACTCCTTTTAAACATTAAACGCTAAAACAATATGCCATCAATAAACTTTTTGCAGAAACCTTCTATTCTTTTTTGCTACTTCGATTGTTTCCACTATGCTCCCTCCCTCTCACCAGTACAGAAAACAATGCTTAACCCAGAACTAATTTTTCAATCAAGTTTCATCACATGACTGCATAGATAACACTGGACTTGAGATTTTACTGAAGCTAGCTCTAATAAAAGTAGTAATTGCACCTTTCCAATCAGTTAGTCATACTGTCACAAAATCCCACTCCTAGAAAAAGATTCTTGAATACCTACATGCAACTACTACCATCACCTGCAATTTAGAGCCAGGCCTTCCTGACAAGACATGACAATAAAAATGTAACATCAGCTATTGCTGGGCAGCCAGTCTCTCAAGTAACATTGCCTTCAAGCTTTCACAGGAAACACTGCTCCACTACCAAGGACTGGAAAAAATTAACATCCGTCATCTCAACTACCAGCTTTCTTATTCTGCCACAATATGGCATTATTGAGGGTTGTGACAAGTTACACAAATGTGTCCCATGTTGGAAAAGTATCATAGGCATATTTCAACCAGAACTGGAGTTTAGACAGAGCAAAAACTTGACACTGATCATATGGCACACCTTTTGCTCTTTCACTTGTGAAAATGTTGAGTCTGGCTAACCCTGACAATGGAAATAGTGTGGAAAAGAAATTAAAAGTCACTCTTTTCCCCTCAGACTGATTATAGACAAGCCTGAGGAAGTGGAACTAGCAATCCATCTCTCCAGAAACTGTTTCAAGAATATGCAATTGAATAAACAAAAATGCTAGAGCAGAAAATTTAAAAAATGGACAAAGCCTCTAAGGAAGGCTGCTCATTTCATGACAGGACCACCATGCAGTATGTTCCAGCACAAAAAGAAAACAGAGCATGGCATACAAAACACAGAAGGCATCCATAGCTGGGAAAAAAAGTGCTTTTATCCACCAATGAGGAAAGCTACTTCTTGGTCATCATTAAGTAGCAATAATTTCCAGGTAAAACCAATTATTTGCAGGAGACGGAAATATAAATAACATTTTCTAACCTTCAATTGTCCTACAGTTCCAAAACAGGGGCCTTTCCTTCTTTACACAGACCTAGCCAGTGACATTTTCCAACTCTGAGATGACACAGTGGCCCAACACACCATCTGAGTCTGCACCTGGTGGTCACTCCCACTGTGCAGGCCTCAAGAGCGATGTTACAGCACTTCCAGCAAATAAGAACTCTAGGAAGATAAAGTATGTAACCTTGATACATCACGCTGAAGAAAAACTAGCACAACTCGTTTCAGGGTCTGGTACCAACACTGTTGGTAAAAGCTCAGTTGTCCACAGACCCACATCACATTCTGCTTACTGCACACCTCACCACTTTTATTAGCAGGAAAGCTGCAAACAGAACCCCCATGCAAACTTCTGAGCCACTAGCTTAAGAGCACTGGCCACAGAGTTCCTTATCATCAGACAGAATCATGCAAGTCTTCTCTCTGCAAGCGTGTCAGTGCCACAGCACTCCTTCCTTGCTTCTAGCGTTCCCCTACCAGCTACATTCCAGCAGGTTGTTGTCTCCTTCTCCAAGAAGCACGTGCTCCGTTTCTGGCAGGGGCACAGAGTTTAACTCTCTTTCCAGGTGCACATGACTGTTAGCCTCCAGCCTCTGTAATACTGTATACCACACCAACCTCTTTTAATCAGAAGAACGAGCCTGCCTAAACCTGCGCTTTACCAACGTAGTTAGACTGCTTTAAACATCTCCTTCTCACAGCCACGAAATAGGCAGGCTGTTTGCCCAAAATTACATTCTTCAAACACATCTTCAACGTGATTTCCAAGTGTGTGCTCACACTGCCGTTACAAATTCTTGAAACGAGGTCATTTTTGTGCACTTTTAAAGTGCCTAGAACATCAAGAAAATCAACACTGGATACCTTTCTGGTCTAACTGTCAAATATCACAGTGCTGACGCAAAAGCTCCTAAAGTTGCCCAGTCCGGGCTAAAAAATAAACAAACAAAAAAGCCAAACAAGAAACTAAAACGAAACCTATTATAACAGTTTTACCCACAAGAAAATAAACAGAAAATTTGCTCTTGATCTGCCAAAGCCAGTATGAAAACCTGCAGCAGTAAGGACCCAAAAATATTCATATGCTTCAGTTTTTGGTAGTTAATTAGCTGGTTTCACAATTCCAGGACAACTACATTTTCAACGAGAAGGACCTGTAACATGATCAACCTGTCACTGCGTTGAAAGCTATGTTGATTTAGGTGGAAAGTAGTTTGTTTCACAGGACTTCTGGCATACAGTAAATAATATAAACCTCCGTAAGTAACAGTTTGTGATACAGCAGCCACATGAATAAGATGCTAACAGGAGAATTTGGCAAGAATCTTTCAGATGGCAGAAAACATACAAGAGGTCAGTGCCAAACAGAGTTTCAGTGATCACAGCATAACCATCAGTCAGAAGCTGGAGGCAGTGAACAATGCTAGCTTGCCATTTAATTCCTACTACAAAAATGACACATTATGTCATGCAATGACTTTCAGAATACCAAGCATTCCACTCAGAACAACAAAACCTCAAGAAAGAAAAACTGTCTCCCTTTCCCTAACTCCCCAATGGATTTGCTCACCCTCAGGGTCTGTATTTGCATACCACATCAATGTTTTTTGCCCATCTTTTCTAGCACCCAGCACTGACACAATTTCAAGCATTATCATCTTTTGCCTGAGAATTCATTGTACAGAAACAAGGCTCACAAAAGAAGATTAAGGGACACCAGCACATTCCAGACAGCAGGTGTCCAATCTAAAGGAAGGTACCAACAATACTTATTTAGAATTCCACTCTTCAAAGATCATAATCACATCCCAAGGAAGGGTGAGGGGAAGGGGAGCACAGGAAGGCTTTCACAGCGGTGTAACAATCAACATCCTGGGAAAAATGATCATCATCAAGAGATACAATGTTGAAGATCAGTCGCTTAAAGTCTTCCAAAGCAGGTAAATCTGAAATCACACCCGTTAACAGTCAGGACTTTGCTCATATCAGTACGATGCACTGTCAGGTATCTTTACAACCATTAAAATTACACCAGTAATTACCATAAAACTATCAGGATTGTAATTTGAATTACTCTATTGAGCAAGATGTGTTTACTAAAGCACACTTTGATTGCTCATTGGTCTATAATCCTCTATTTCTCTACCGAAAGCATCATTCTTAATCTCACTTTCAACTCAAATAGTTTTGAAAAATCTAACAAGCTGAAATAGAAATTTAAATCTTTGTCACCTGTCCCAGAAAAGAAAAAGCTCTTGCCTTCAACCTTGGTCTAAAGCGAATACCTATTGAACCTTTATGTGGTAGACAGCCAGGAAATGTAGTTACACTCAGGTACCAACACCATAGCAAAATCTGCCAGACCTTGTCAAAGGGGGAAGCTGATTTGTATTTGGACACGAAAACTGAAACACCCACCCCAAGGCTTCATTTGACCTTATACTCACAAGCATCAGAAAGTAACTGGTGCCCAAGAAGTCTGTCTTGCAATCAGTCAAGCAGGAAAAGGATGTTCAAGCTGCCCACCCAGGAGTGGACCATTACACCTGGCCCAGCGAGCATCAGGAGGTCCAGGACCTGTTGCCCTGACACAGTGAGCAACCAGTCATCAAGGTCTCCTCACATCTCCTGGGCACTTTCTCAGTTGGCAACCACATGCAGAATTGACACGTCACAGATAAGGATAAGCCTTTTCATACCCTTTGATTGCAATCAGCGATGACTATCTCTGTCTGGTACCATCTCCACGATCCACCAGCATTTGTTCACTGTGCTCGGCCTCCAAACGGGGTCTAAGTGAAACTGGAAGCAAACATGCTGGGATCTGGATGACCAGCAGCTAGTCCAGGCATTTTTAAAGACAAGTCATTCCAACTGTTGCATGTGGTGCCTTCACACCCAGATGCTTCTGTTCATGATCATTTAGTCCTTCTAGGGCAATTCCCCACAGGTGTACCAAGGAAAAGATGCATGGCCACTGCAGCACCCCAGCAGAGGGAAAAGTGGTGAGAGCAAAAGGGCAGCACCTTTCTTTTTTTCCCCAGCAGTGTATGCACAAGCCATCAGAAAGATTGCTTTTCTTTAAGCCATAAAAACATGGCTTAAAGGCTTTTTCACTGCTCCTTACTGCCAACACCACAGGTATGGAATTTTTTGGACTAACCATACTATTAATTTTATTGGAAGATGAGGATTCTCATACTCCAGATCATTCATATGTAGAGGCAATCTCAAATATTTTCATGCAGCTATAAATGTAGACTTGGCAGGCAATCTCAGAGATGGTTAAGAAGAAAAAACTTGGAAGACAGCCTCAGCTCTTCATCCGGTTCACCTGAACAAGGGCATCAGACAGCCACAGAAAAAAAACCCAACAACTTCTCTTTAAAATAACTCATTCTACCAACTCTAAACAAATCAAGGAATCACCTCAGAAGATGAAAGATCTCTCAGAGAGGTAACAACAGCAAAGTAAAATAAATTTATCACATCAGGAGTGTTCTCCTCTAGAAAAATAGGTGGATATTTAAATATCTTTCAGTAAGGTTTGTACAGGAAGAGAGACAGTCTCTCAGATGGAGAGCTAAGAAAACAAGTAATGCCCACAGCTAAAAGATCCCCGAACATTCTCATTATCCACACAGATATTTTCAGTTCAAAGATACAAAAGAGCAAAAAATTAATGAGTAACATAGGCCAGATTTTCCCCAGTGATTGATGTACTCTTCCTGGCGAAGTGCAGCTGAACCAAAGAGGATACTGATACTTTAGCATTTGCTCCCTTGCAAACACTGCCAACAACCTGTAAAAATTCCCTCAGTTGCTCTTGCTGATGAGGATACTACTGCATTTGCCATGTTTGCCAAAAAGATTTGTCATTTGTCCTGGAGAGCTTTCAGATGAGTACCAAACCCACAGTCAAGAGGAACTTAACTATCAAATACACAGAAACCTTTTCCAAGCTAATTGCCTTGATCACTTAGCATTAGAAATTAAATAGGCCTAAATGCCTGGAAGCTACATCGTCACTGAAGTTATCACACCTCAAGACCAACCCGATTTCTTGTAAATAAGGGCTATTAAGAAGCACTCCACAGTACGCAATAGCCAAGAACTGTTAGTGACATCTATTTACTTTGGTTATTTCGGGTTGCTCTCTTCTTACACTACACACAGTACTTCTTCAGAAAGCACCAGCCAAAAAGAAAAATCCTGGTCTCTGAATAAACAGTTGTTTCTTCCCTCCTGACTTGCCTTTCATTACTATTTCCAGTGAGTCATAAAAAAAATATCCAAAGGGAGGCAAAGATGGTGGTACTCCACCACCGTCCTTTCTGTACCTCTCTCCACCCACTTTTCAGAAAAATACAGTTCTGAATGTGCATTCCAAGACACTTCCAGTCCAGACAGCCACTCCCTGCCAACTGCATGAGGTCATCAATGAAACAGTACAGGATCTGTAGAGAAGTATCTCAAGTCCAAACAGGAGATGATAAAAGCCCAAATAAAGTGGTAAGAGCTAAGTAGAAGTTACTTCAACTTACAACTAGTGATATTAAAATATTATCTATGAATATTCCTGGATTACAATCTAACAGGGGACTTGCATTGTATCTGAGAGAAGCAGAAAACAAAAAACCCACCACAAAACAACACACACAAAAAACCAATCCAAACAACCAACCCAAAACCAGTACCTGACCCAATCTACAAGTGGCAACACTGATGAAGAATATTGTAGTAAAACACCTTGACTTCCAGATAAGGACCACACAGAAAATTTCTCTCAGGCTGCTGTTCATTTATCTCTCTATTTGAGATAAATGAACTCTTACCCTTCTGTGAGCATGAGCTGACAACAGAACAGAGTATACTCTTACAGTTTTATCTGCACTGCCACAGCTTTTCTATTAGACTACTGTGATTTGGAGACAGGAAAAAGAAAAAAAGCAAAGCAATCCAAACAAAAAACAAGAGAACAGGAAAAAGAAAACTTGAAGTATTAAGCAACACTTATTAATAAAGCCATTTTTATTCAAGAATGAGGCATCTGGTCCACAAATAGTAGAGGAATCCCTCTACTCACTATCTTCATTTTAACTCCAAATTTCCTTTCAGTCTTTCACAATCTTGAGCAACTTAATTACACTCTGCCTCCCTTTCTCCAACTAGCAAGAACTAATTCCTGTTTCACAAGACTGTTGCACATTATTAACTGAAATAAAAAACTACTAAATAACAAAAGAACAACAACGACAGTGAAAAAAACCCAAGCAAACAACATGCTGGAATATCATTAAGTAAGTACAAATTATTCCTCTGATAATGCTTCTGATGTATGCTCATTAGTAGACAGGTCCTGCAAACAGTTATAAATTGCCATAAATTGAGTATAGAAACACTCAAAGTTACTGCACATGGGCTGTCACACCAGACAGTTCAAAAATTCAAACTTTTCTATATTTTTTATTTCAGTACAAAATTAGGTGCTAGCCAATTTTCATCTCACCTTCTAACATTTTAAAAAAAACACTTTGCTTCTAGATTCCATATCTGTTGCTCAGTTAAAGGGATAGCAAGCCTCTCACAATGCTGATGCAAATCAGCATGCTGTTAATCGCATGATTTTAGGTACCTTTATGTCGTAGAAAAAAAATTAATACAAACTACAGTATTTGAATGCAATATTATACTGTAATAATAGAACATGACTGCTGGAAAGAGGAAGGGAGTCACTAAGTGTTGCTCTTCAGCTGCCTCCCACCCTGCCTTGGCTACCATCAACTTTATAATGTTCACCTTTTCAGCTTCTGAGTGTGACATGGGGTGCACCAGCTACCTTCCTCTGCTCTTAGGTCCTCCTCTTCTCCTTAGAGATAGAACTTCCCATCTGACATTCTCTCACCATGAAGAAAGATTATTAGCCCTCCCACAGCTTAGAAGGACTGTAATCAATAGCACAAGCAAAATACCACAGTATCTAATTCAGGTGCTATGCCTCAGTTACACTACTGGCAAAGACGTCAAATACAGAAAATCTCAGACCAAGGGCATTCATTTCAAACACACTGATCTCTTATAGTTCTTGTTTAATTGCTTCTGTTAAATAAACTCCTTACCAACAATGCACCCAAGAGCCCTCTTCTAGACTGTATTAGTAATAAATAAAACTCAAAGGGCAATTTACAAAATAACTGTTCAGTAAGGAAAAAAAATCCCTGGAAGCAGACAACGAACTCAAGCCTTTGCTCTCCCTTGTATATCTTAATTATTAAACTAAGAAGTCTGCTCCCCTCCTGGTCATTTAATCTTTAACTCTTATGTTAAGTGATACGGCCTTAACCGTAGGAATCAGTAACTCCCACTCACATATACATGAGCAACCTGTAAGCCACTAAGCAAACATGGCTTATGGGTTGGATAAGGGTTGAGGCTCTCCAAGCAGACCTTCCACTTGAAAAATAAGTGCTCCAGCTGCCAAGGTGGATACAAGGAAGGCTGCACACCACTGCTTGCATTTTGAGCAACACAGCTGTTGCTTCATTCTTTACAAAACATACTGGCAACCACCAGGCACTATTTGAAACATCTCAAGGCTCACTCTGAGACAAGAGCGAAAACTTCCTTTTTTCTAAAAAGGTGTGGCAAAAATCAAATGCCCAGCTGCTCGACCTCATCAATATCAAGACAACACTCAGAAGAACAGACAAGATCATTAAGAACTTCAGAGTCAAAGCTGATTTATTTAAAGAGTAAGTCCCCAAAGCAAGAGCTTAACGAAAATACTAAAGCTGTTACTCTGGAATGTATTTTTGCCTGAGGTTTTTTTTTGCAAATCTGGGTATAGAATTCAAGAGAGAATCAGCACCTCCTCAAGCATTTACTCCAAGGCCAATGACAGGAAGAGTCCAGAAGTGAAGCATCTGGGGCTCCATCAAGCTTGGACAGTTACTACAGTGCAATTCATCTCTCCCTGTCTGCCCAGCATTTGCTGCTAAAGACTTTGGATTCAAACGGAAGGAGTTGTTTTGAAACACAGATCTTACTTACTACTTCAAGCTTCATTTAAGTCCATACAGAAGGAAAATTATTATCTACTAGTAACTAAGCAGTCTCTGCGAATTTATAGTAGTGATCAATCTTATAAAGCACCTAAAGGACTCCAGCATAAACTGAGTGCTCCCTGCCCCTTCAAAAATATACTACAGATTCTTGATAAAATTAAAGTCCTGGAATTAAATCCTTCATATTCTGCCAGTGGTGAACTTATACAAACTCATACTTCTTTCTCAGTAAAGTCACTACAGCTGAACATGTCTGTCTTGCTAAGGAAGAATTACACAGATTTATACAAAATTCATCACCCAGACAGGGAAAATTTTCTGGCTCTTAACCCATATCATCTTCTGAAGGACAAAGGGAGACTCAAGTGTTCAGTGAGCCATGAAATAACAAGCTCTTGGCTATGCTGAACACATGTTTATGTACGTCTCATTCCTATTCCTCACGTAGAGCTTATATGATTTAATGTTTGCAAAATATTTTTAAAAACAGCAACAGTGAGAATTCATGCATTCATTTTTAATACCAGTCCTTTTTCCTTCAACAGCAGATATACAGCATCTACTGCGTTCTGATCACACTTTCAATTAATTGTCTGAATGAAGATACACAGTATGTTTATATGCTTATTAAATGTGGAGATAACACAAAAGCTACACACATGCTGGAATACAAGAATAAGATAAAAGTTATTTCAATATTTTAAACAAAAAATCAGGAAAAATCTAATTCAGCAGGATCAAGTGAAAGGTAACACACTCGGGAAAACACAATAGACCATAAACACAAGATGAGAAACAAATTTCAGCTGCACAACTTCAACGTGACAACTCAGCAAGACTCTAGTATATCATATCATGAAAAAGCAGATACCATGCAACAATGTATGACACTATCAAATCTATTGGGGCATACAAAACAATCCTTGTGCTCTTTAAAAGTAGGTACACTAACACCCTGTTGGAAAAGTTTTAACTGTTCTGGCAGTGGACTTCCAGAAAGACACTGAGTGCCTGGAGAGAAGTCAGAGCAACACAGGGAAGAGTACTACAGATATATTAAACAGATGGATGCATGGAGAAATATGCAAGAATTGAGTTCTCAGTCTAAGAGAAGATAAGTGCAAGGGATATACACTGCTACAATTCAAATTCGTAAAAGGTTTCAGTTAAGAGGAAGGGAATAACTGTTTTTCGTGTGCACTGCTAAGCCGGGAAGCACTATTGCACCAGACATATACAAGTTAGACAACAGGGAGAACCCATCCATTGCCAGGAATGCCAGAGCAATACAGCTATAGAGTCCTTGCCACAAAGTCTTCGAGAACATCAGTTACACACATCAGAGGTTGGTTGGTTTTTTGGGGAAGGAAGGGAGTTTCTTTGGTTTTTCGGTTGGTTGTTTTTTCTAGTGAAACTATAGAGCCACTAAGAAACCAAGACAAGAAGTAAGATGCATCCAAATTATTCCGTCTACCAAATGTCACATCTTCTAAAGCACCAGCACTTTCAAAATCCCTTATTCTCACCTCTTTGCTTCCTCCAGATGACAAAGGTATTCATAGGCTACATTCTGGCGTCGCCTTTCATCCATTTCCTCTGCTGTTAATCTCTCATTATCCAAGACAGCTGAAAATAAACAAAATATATTCCTCAGATGGCTGAAGATCGAATGTAACCAAACAGGCACATCAAAAATCAGATCCAACCTCTCCCAAAGAAACTCAGCATAGATTTTTTTTTTTTAATTCAGAAATTAAGGACTGATGACTTGTTCTTCACCAGCAACAGAAGATGCCCTGTTTCCTTATCCTTGTCACATAAATTTGCCAGCTTCCTTCTTCCTGATTTCTCAATTTGACTGCATGCCTCTCACAATTTCATAGAAACAATCCTTTCTTTTCTTATTTTCTTCTGCCTTTGCTTTTGTCTTCCCCAAAAGCACATCAGTGACCACTTGGCCTCTCATTTATCCTCTGATTTTGATAGGAAAAGATTAAGGAAGGACATAAATACACATTCACATAATACAATCTCTTCTATATCTTTACAGCCCACCTCTAAAACAAGGTGGAAATGCTACTCACACTCCTTATCTGGAAGGGAATCATTCAGATTCACAACCTGCATGTCATCTTTAGATCAAGCTGAAGACCTACATAGGGGTAATATGCCTAAATCTTCCAGATTCTGTGTGATTAAAGGCTCAGTGAAAGTCTTCTCTTCCCACACTTACAGCTAAATACATCTCATATTAAAAAAAAAAAAAAAAAGAAAAACACACAGCTTTTTTAGGTTTTGTTGATCAATTTGACAAATAGGAAATGTCTCATACCGTTACTAATCAAAGGTTAGCTTATACCTAAAATGCCTTCAACAACAATTTACTGTGTGCTTGTGAGACCCCAGCAGGAACACTGCATCCAGGTCTGGCGTCCTCAGCACAAAACCTGTTAGAGCAGGTCCAGAGGAGGGCAACTAAGATGCTCCGGGGGCTGGAACACCTCTCCCACAAAGGCAGGCTGAGACAGCTAGGGCTGGTTAGCCCGGAGAAGAGAAAGCTCCAGGGATACTTCACTGCGGCCTTTCAGTAGAGAAAGAAGAGGGAGATACTGATGGGACAAGGGGGAACAGTTTTAAACTAGAAGTGGAGAGATTTAGATCAGACTATAGGGAGAAATTCTTGAACCAAGAAGATAATGAGGCATTGGCACGGGTTGCCCAGAGAAGCTGTGGCGATCCCATCCCTGCAAGTGTTAAAGGCCAGGTCGGACCGACTGCCGCTTACGACGCGGCCCCTTCACAGCATCACGTTTTCCTCCGCCGCTGATCATTTTTGACGCGGTATCGTAGCGCAGGCGAGCCCGCGTGTCGGACGCCAAGATCCAAAGCCTCTCTCTCCACAGCAAGCCTATGGCAAGGCGGTGAAGGTGTCCGATGGGAGCGGTGTTCCGGCGGCAAACCGGGTGTCGCCGCCAAAACCGGCGGGAAGGCAGAAGGCAGGGCAGCCCCCGCCCTGCCCGCGGCGGACATCTTGGGCGCGGCCGGCATGCAGCAGACGAGAGCGGCACAGCCGCGGGACGCCCCGTCGCTGCCCGGGCGCTGCCTTCTCCCAGCGCTCCTCTCCAGCGCTCAGGAGGGCCGTCGAGCTGCGACGAGCTCCCGCGCGGCACGGCGCCCATCCCGCGGGAGGCGCGGCTCCCCGGGGCCCGCGAGTAGAGCCGGCGGGGCGCACCGCGCCCGCGGGGCAGTCCCGGAGCCCGTAGCCCGGGGTTCCCCCCGTGCCTGCGGCAGCCCAGCCTCCCCTGCCAGCGCTGGACCCTGGAAGGCACGGACAGCTCGGGCTGGGCGTCGCTTGGCGGCCACGCGGATTCTCGGACCCCGGGCGCCCCGGTACTCACAGCCATAGTGGGGCCGGGACACGGCCAGCCCGTCCACGTCCTCCGCCGCCATGGCGCTGCGCTGGACCGGGGCTGCAGGGAACTGGGCGCGAGTGTTCCTCTTCCTGCTGCACCGGGTGTGGCGGGGGCGGAGCCGCTCCTCCGCCTTCTCTCTCCCCACCCTGGCCGCGGCCGCCCCCGCCACCTTTCGCCGCCGCTGAAGAGAAATGACGAGTTACGGAGCCCCCCTCCGGCCGGACCCAGCCCCCAGCCTAGCTCGGCCCGTCCCCGGCTCGGCCACCCTGTCTCTCCCCGGGGTCCCACTCACAGGGCCAGCGCCCTGGCCCTGAACCTTCCTGTTAGCCTCATTCGTAACACCTAGCTAAGCTCTGACCTAAACTCTGCCAGCATATTGTGCGGGACACAGCCCAGGTCAACCTACTCACGACCCACATCTTACCCCTTCAGCCCTCCCAGTCCAGCCCCACTGGTGCAGTGCAGCCTCATCAGCTCAGCCTCCACAGCCCGGCTGCCTCCCACGTGCTGCTGGGCCAGGCTTGCCTAGGCGCTCTTGTCCTGCCAGGTTCCCCACCTGCATTGCCCTTCACAGTAGCAAAGCCTGGCCTTGCTGGAGGCAGCTGTGCCGTTCCATCTAAACAGCTCTGCTGGCCAAAGCGTGGTAACTCACCTGACGTGCCAGCCGTAAGTTGAAGCAGGGTGCCCCAAAACAATAGCAACATCCAGCAGCACTGCCAGGGGAGGATCATGCCCTCAAAAGTTTCCTTCCCTTCAGTACGTACTACTGTTGCTTTGCCTATTTCTTGCTCAAGGGTCAGAGCACTGATGAAGCCACACACCAAATATTCATTTTAATTAGTCCCATGAATTTCACTGCCAGGGCATAAATTTACTACCTAAGCACAAATTAAGTAATTTGGAAGACCAATAGCCTCTGTTAGGAAAAGCATCACCAGCAGGTAAGGGAGTCGATCATTCCCATCTTCCCAGTAGCGGATTCAGTTTCAGCTTCCCCAGTACAAGGAAGACATGGACATAATGGGACAAGTACAGTGAAACTGATTAAGGGCTTGGAGCATCTGACATACGAGGAGAGCATGAGAGAACATGACAAGAAGCAGAGGGCAAGGGACTGAAAAACGTAAAAGTCCCACTTCAACAAAATAAAGAAATATTTGTATTCTGAAGGTGATCAAACACTGGAACAAGTTACCTGGAGAAGTTGTGCAGTCTCTGCCCTTGGAGATACTTCAAACATAACTAGGCATAGTCCTGGACAAATCCACTCGAATTCACTTGGCATTGAGGAAACAAGGATGGACTGGAGACTTCCAGAGGTCACTTCCAAACTCAATGACTCCATGAGCCCATCAAAAAGTATATTTACTTCCTACATATACATCGGCAACATGCAATAGGACAAGAAGACATAGTCTTAAGATGTGCCAGGGCGGGTTTAGGTTGGACATTAGGAAGAATTTCTTCACAGGAAGGGTGATTATATACTGGAATGGGCTGTCCAGGAACGTGGTGGAGACATCATCCCTGGAAGTGTTTAAGAAAAGTCTGGATGTGGCACTTAGTGCTTTGGTCTAGTTGACAAGGTGGTGTTCAATCATCAGTTGGACTCAACAATCTTAGAGAACCTAATTAATTCTGTGATTTTTAAAGAGTCTGTATGAAAGGGAGACATAATTCAATGGTTACAGAAATAACTACATCAGGGAATGCCAGACATAAATTACAAAACAAAAGGTTTTACAATGCAGTTAGGGTTCTAATTATTAACATTTGCATTACTTTACATGTGGCCACTTGGAAGTTATGCAATGAGAAGACATTTAAAATAATGTTTATATGTAGGCTGTGGAGTGCAGGACTCATTTTGTTTCCCTAAAAATCCCGTAACATTTTTTGCACAGTGCCGCAATCCTCTCTCAAAAAATCTCATTCTGGTAAGAAAAATAAAACACGATTATGGCATATCATCAAATAAACTAGCTGAACCTCTTCAAGGTTGTATTCAATGGTACTTATAACAGCTCCCCCGATTTAAGATTTCTGGTGTTTGTTATTGACTCTGAGAAATGTTTGCTAGGATTTGTGTGTCTATGTGTCTAATTTATTGCCTTACCTGTTTCTTGTCTTTTTTTTCCCTTAACGTTGAATGAGCACTAGTCAGACAGCCTTGCAAATAGTATAGATACCTCGTTTTCTCTAGTTTCAAAATTTGAGCAATCAATTCTGTAAAAAAAAAAAATCTTTATGTTTTTGGCCTTAATGAGTAATCACTAGGCTTCCTAGAGAAAATGAGCACCAAAGTCCTTTCAATAAACTACTGTTATTTGTTCTTTTGTGGGGTTTCCAGACCAATTGTATACTGTGATACTTATGTCAAGGACGCATAACAAATACCTAGCTAAACTTCTCAGTCTTTATTATGACACTAGACGTTTTGTCAATAGAAAGAGGATCGTTTTACTATACTCATATGTGATCTACAATAATGTTTGGGCTCCCAAGTAACACATAAAGCTGTATAGCTATAGACAGCACATGACCATATTCTTCCTACATTTCAGACTTTATTGTGGCAAGCTGAACCAAATACGTATTAAATACCAATAACACTAATTTCTTCTAAATGAAGAGAGAAAAACGCTGCCAAAAAAAAAAGGGGGGGGGGAAGAGGCTGCTAAAACCCAGTTTATTAAATAACTTCATAGTTTCGATTAAAAGACTACCCGGATTACGACAGGAAGTGAAGGAAAGCAATACATAATAGACGGAGAAAGGTAAAACTGGCACTGACAAAACACTGACGGACAACATGAGAAACCGATAAAGAAGCCTAGTGAGGCGCATCAAAACCAAGTCTACCTAGAAGGCTGCGCATTTGCTGTTGTCCTGGACGGGACCCTCCCGACCCGGCACTTGTCATCACAGCCACCCACGTTACTGCACCGTCCTCCTC
>VZRR01010238.1:0-150599 GCA_013398015.1 Oreocharis arfaki | reverse complement strand
CCCGCCCTGCGCGGCCCGCCCGTCCTTCCGTCCGTCATCGCTGTTTCCCACTCCAGGTGTCTCAGGAGCTGCCGTTTCTGCACCCCAGCGAGACCAGCGTCCTGAACCGGCTCTGCCGCCTTGGCACCGACTACATCCGCTTCGCTGAATTCGTGGAGCAGTACACGGGACACGTGCAGCAGCAGGTGGGGCCGGCGGGCCGTGGCATTTCCCGGGAAGAGCGCGGCAGGTGCCAGTGAGGCCAAGCTGCCCAGGACACAGGAGTGTCCCGCGGCCCGTACCCGCGCTAGCACCGAGCAGAGCTCCAGAAAGCTCTCTGCGGTGCATGTAAGGAAGGGTAGAGAGCAGCGAAACATGAACCAAATGTAAAATCTTGTTCTCGGGGAAGTCTTGTACTAATTTCTGACCACAGCAGACTGGCCAGAGTTTGTGAACTGAGCGGGATGCTCTTGACTATCTTGCAGTCCTCCTCAAAATTTGCGAAGAGCCTTGAGAGCCAAGAGGCGTGCTTAAGTGAAAAGAAGCACTGGTACCACTGGCTCCCAGCTCTTGCATAGGTTCACAAAAGAGCTAAATATAAATCTGCTGAAGTAACTCTCCTTGTGACAGGGTAGTATTTGTTTTTCTGATCACTTGATGGTGAGCTAAGGTGCATTTCAACATGTTTGGAGCAGTGACTACTACTGTGACTACTGCAGATATTACGTTACTCTTCAGACTTGTACTAGGATGCTGATGCAGATTTTATTGTTTGGTTTCAGGATCACCATCCATCTCAGCAAAACCAGAGTGGATTACATGGCATTTATTTGAGAGCCTTCTGCACAGGTCTCGATTCAGTGCTGCAGCCTTATCGACAGGCACTCCTTGACCTGGAACAAGAGGTAAAGGAGAGAGATATAGAACAAGAGGCTGTAGTGCTGCTGACAGATTGTGGGAATTTCTGCAAGAGATATGCTAGTAGTAGCTTTTAAGATGAAACAAGGTATTTTCCTTTCCACCTTAGGGATGCCTTCCAAATTTTTCATCTGAGATGCCATTGTAAATTACTTTTCATCCTAATGAGTGTTGTCCCCTCTTCCTTCAGCTCAGTAAGTGCTCCATCTCTGTCAGAGCCCACTGCTGTCTCAGACTATTTTGGCTTCTGTTTTCAGTTTTAGAGGTTTTGATTAATCTCTGCTAGACTAGTAGCTGACATATCTTGGGTGGTGTTACCATCCAGTGGTTGTGATAATTAATCTTCATTAATTTCTTTATCTTTATAGTTTCTGGCTGACCCACATCTTTCCATCTCACATGTTAATTACTCCTTGGACCAGGTATGTCATATTAATAAAGAGATAGTGTTCTTTGGTTGCTCTTATCGCTCGTTGAGTGGGTGGGATAAACGAGGCTTACTCCATCATGTCATGCCATTTCTGTCTGATGCTTCTACATCTTTAGTCCCTTAATCATGCTCAGAGAATCACCTGCGCTTCAACACAAAGCTAAGGTCCTCCACGTTGACCCTCACACATTCCTCACTGCCTGTGTTTAGCCTGAACTACTGCTGGAATATAGTAACTTCGTGCACCTTGGTCCAGTGGAGGGAGGACATACTGCCTAGAGACTTTCATGTCAAGTTTCTAATTTGTGGAGAAAGACAAGATGAATAGTTTTATTGAGTTTTTGTGTTCAGCTGCTATCCACAGTTACTCGAGTATAGTTTTTTCTCTCTTCCTTACATAACAACCTGAATCAATATTTCACTTCTTGTTCTGCAGTTTCAGTTACTCTTCCCCTCTGTGATGGTCATGGTGGAACAGATCAAAACTCAGAAGGTACCGTAAAATTGCAGCAAGTTTCTCTTAACAGGTTTCTCTTTAACTGATAAAGTTATTTCTGCCCCTATCCCAGACTTCTAATACTAGAAAAGAATGTAGTTTCAGTAATGGATGCCCTATTACTAGTTCTGCTGTAAGTATTGAGACTATTTTACAAATTCATTTACACTGGATTTGACTTTTTCCCTTATACCATAATCTTTGATGACTTGAATTTTATAGGACAGGATGCTGCTGGTTGGAATTTTTTCTTTTCTGAGTCTGTTTTCTCTGACTGTTGCCTGAAATAAAAAAGGCAGAGGCTAATGTTTTCAGAATCCAGAGATGCTTACGTTTTTTTAAGGGAAAGTATGGAGAGAAGCTTGGGTGTAGAGCCACACATAGAAGGCATTTTTCATCACTACAGGGAGCATGTTGCGTCTCTCTTTCTGTAAGACTTGTTGAATTTGTTAAGACATTTTCTTGTGAGCTGAAAGTGTAGTATTTAAATGTATGAAAAGGTCAGTACAGATCCAAATAACAGACCTAGTCTAACCTTTTCTTTCTGCAGATTCATGGATGCCAGATACTGGAGACAGTCCACAAACATAGCTGTGGGGGGTTGCCTCCTGTTCGCAGTGCTCTTGAAAAGTATGTAGATACAATGAAACTATAACCACATTCTTCTGGAGTTAGTGTCAAAGTGTTTGTTACTTGTTGAAACAGTACCTGCAAAACAGCCTTACATGGTACAAAAGTAGGAGTACCCTGCAGGGAAAACCATCACAATCCCCATTGTTTATCTAAAGCAGGCTTGTGGTGGGAATGAAGGCTTTCTCCATACTTTGGATTAAGGGCTCAGAAAGCTTCAGACACAGGTTTCTTTTCTTCTTTTGAAGTCTACATGAATTCTTGTGCATATGGTAGACCTGTTGTTGATCTTTGATCCTTCAAAATGATAAATGTGACTGTGTGGGTGTTGTGATGTTTGTATGTCCTTGTGGAGAAAGTCAGACTACTTAAAATGTCATTTGAGTAGAAACAGCAGCCACTGCAGACTTACACCTCTGGTCTACTAGCAGATTTCTATGGAGAAGCCACATATTCAGAGGATACGTTAGCTTAGTTTTGCACCTTCTAGTTTTGTCCATTTAGTACTTGCCTGGCTGACTAACTGGACCTTCTGGAATGACATACAGTGGGGTTTTGATTATTGTGTGCAAAGGCCTGACTGTTTCTCTTGACCTCAGGATTCTGGCTGTGTGTCATGGAGTCATGTATAAGCAGCTCTCTGCCTGGATGCTGCATGGATTGCTACTAGACCAACATGAAGAGTTCTTTATCAAACAGGGCCCTTCTTCTGGAAATGTCCCTACCCAGCCTGAAGAAGATGATGATGATTTAGGAATTGGGGGACTTACAGGAAAACAGCTACGAGAACTGCAGGACCTGGTAAGATCTACAAGTCATAACTTGGCATCTTTGGTCTTAGGGAACCAAAGAAGAATTGTGTTATATTCTGCTTCAGTGTGAGCTATGCTACACTAGACATATATTGAAACCTGCCAGGATGGTAAATCAAGATAATAATGTAATAGGTTGCTGCTAGGCATAAGGGACAGAGACCTATTGTTTGGCACAGTTGGATAACCCCAGGGCAGAAAGCCCTGTGGATGGAATCTGTGTAGACCCTGATGTCAAGTGATGGGAACTGCTGCATGCCCACTGCTCTTGACTGACTGGTTTCTCATTCCTTATGGTCAACACTGTGATCTGTTTAACAGAGGCATTGGTGGTAGTGTGAGCAATTGCAAGGGACAGGGTGTGGGGAACTTGGCTGCTGACTTGATTTGCACACTTTCTATGGGCAGCTGGGTCAGGTGCCTTTCTTGCACAACCATTAGCTGTGCAAATGTTACCTAACAGGTTAATGCTACTGACATTACTGGTAGAAAATGTGCTATGTGAGAGTCAAGAGACTGCTAAGCAAGGGAGCAACCTGTCAGCACACTGGTGAAATGTGGTAACTCTTCCTGTAGATGCTATACCATTAGAGTGCCCTTCTGCAAAGCAGCTTTCTCAGGGGAGTAGTCTTCCACACTATGAGCATTTGAATAGTGTCTGAGTAGAGAACAGTGTGGAGCAAGTTGAACTTTAAATTCCCACTCTAGTTTACGGTGAGAAAACATTTCATGGGCACCTATGGAGTTAGTGTGGTGCATGCAGCTTGGCTGTGACCACACAGAAACTGTGTTGCATACTAATAAAGTGCCCTGTGCCAACAGTCTCTGCTGAAAACAGACTACACCCAGAGAAAAATAGGGGAAAACTTTAAAAGGCACTTAGTGGAAAAATATGTTATTTCATTATATCAGATAAAGAAAGGATGTGAAAATTGTTGAGTCTTCTAGGTCCATGGTGGAAATTGTAGACTAAGCAACTTCTTTCTTCAGTATTATCAACTAACAGTGTTGGCAATTCTTCAGTTAAAGAGTAAAATAAGAAATCTTGAGTCTTAGTGGGATAGACTGATAAAATACTTGGGTATTGCCTCATCTAAAAGTTTCATTAGAATCTTAGGAAAAGAATTGCCAATGTGTTAAGGTCAGTATACAAACTTGTACTGAACTCTTCTATTGAAATGAAGAATTTTGTAGATGGCAAATGTTCTCAAAAATTTGTTTGGCTGTTTTTTTTCTGGATTATGGGCCACTGAAACTAATTCTCCAGTAACAAGAAAGCCAGATGAAATTATCAATATGGTGTTCCTGAAGGAAGATCTTGCCTCCATACTTGGAGTTCTTTACTAACATTCAGAAAAAATATTAATAACTTACTGTATTGTTCTAAAACAGCTTTCACAGGAACTGAGAAAATTGCCCTGTCTTTGCTAGCAAGCCTTTGGATCTTTATCCTATCTGCTCACTAGTGGAGGCGTTTATATTTGGCCTGTATCACAAGTGTTCTAAGTGTTAAAAGATAGGAATGGGTGTAGGGGAGGATTAATTTTAGTAATGCTAGTTAACATTGTTATGGCAGCAAAAGACTGATGTAATGCATTTGCAATAAAAACTCCTTTTGCTGATGTAACATTACCCTTTGGTACAGCCAGTTTGTTGCTGTTCCACAAAGGTTTAGCTTCTTTTCCCCTTCTTCTCCACTCTGATAGAAGCAATATCTCTAGGGAGATCTGCTAGCATACCAGAACCATAAGGAAGTTTACTGGCTTACCTAAATGATACAAATCAATTTCACTACCTTTCTGCTTACTTCCAGTGTCCTTAGATGCCCCCTCACACACACACACACACACACTTACCTTTATACACCTTTTCTGTCTGGCTTTCTCACAGTTTTGCACTTGATTTCTTTTCCCGGTGTCTCTGGCAGCGCTTGATTGAAGAGGAGAACATGTTAGCTCCGTCTCTAAAGCAGTTTTCTTTGAGAGTAGAAATGCTGCCTTCATACATTCCTGTACGGGTCGCTGAGAAAATCCTCTTTGTGGGAGAATCTGTACAGATGTTTGAGAATCAGAATGTTAACCTGACCAGAAAAGGTAAGGAATATCTTTCTTGCAACCTTTGCTCAGTTATGAGTGACTGACACGTAGTTTCCAAAATGCCACATTAATGAATTCCTCAACAGTCACTGACTATTGGTTGTTATTCTTCAGCCTATATGGATAGTTGTGCCAGGACAGAGCAGTAGTCCTAGTGTTCTGCTTCTGACTGATTCCGAGGGAGAGGTGTAAGAACAGGATGAGTAAATAACACTTTCCAAACAGTCTCCAAGTTTCCAGCAGCAAGTCACTATGTGATTTCTTCTGGATAAAGCAATTGCAAAGGCCTTGTTTTCTTTTCAGTTTGCAGCCTTTCCCTAAAGGCTGCAGACAGACACAAAGGTACATCTTGCTCTGAGTGTGTATGTGACAGAATGGTGTAATGGCATTAACTTGCATCCACAAACATGAGAGATTCACTTGCAAGGTGGTCCCAAAAGTTGCTATGAAAGACAAATTATATGGAGCCTTAAAGACAGCAAGGGAGAGACAATTCTAGCTGGTGGTTCACTTTGAGAGCTTGAAAAGTTTACATTGGGGATGGTTTGGGAAATATATTCCTACACCACTGGGGGAGGGCTGCTGTGGTGGCTCTACCATGAGCATGTCTATGCAAAAGTACTTAAATTACTTGAGCGACATTACAGAGAACAAAGGATCAATTCAGTTGGACTGTTTTCTTGCATTAGCAGAAGCAAGGGGAAAAGAAATTGGTCTTCTAGCTCAGTTGGTTAAAAAAAAAAGTCCCCAAGTTCACGCAGTAGGATAGATTTGAAAGGGGCAAGGGGATGGGGAGAACCAAACCAAGTGGTTAATGTGGCAGAAAAGTTTGTGGGTTCAAAGGCCTAGCTCAGTCCTAGAAAATGGGCTGTTAGCAGCAACCATTTAGGTAGAAAATATTTGGGGGTTTTACTGATACCACAGCACTGCCATGGCAAGTATCTATACTGTAACTGTACTTGCAATAGTAATCTTATACCTTGGTACTTGTACTTTGAGGCCTCCACGGTGCAGACCTGAGACAGTGCTGCCTGGACAGCCTTTCTGTGGCACTGTGCTGGAAGGGGTCTGCACGTCTCCAAATGGCATCCCATTTTACTCTCTGAAACTTCTCATTGCTGCGCAGGCTCCATCCTAAAAAACCAGGAGGACACTTTTGCAGCAGAGCTACATCGACTCAAGCAGCAACCACTCTTTAGTTTGGTGGACTTTGAATCAGTGGTTGACTGGATACGGAGCACTGTTGCTGAGGTGAGCATCCTAGGAAGGGTAACTACTATGCAGGCTGAGAAGCTCTTAAGTTTTGTGAAGGACTGGAAGAAGGGGGCTCTCTGACTGGTCTCAGAGCTTCATGTAAACCCAGCTTCCAATGACAAAAGGACATTAACAAATACTTATGCTCTTTCATGAGGAAAAGAAGGGAATTTTTGTATATTTTTTTATTTCACTTGAAATTACTTCAGAACTTTTCATTTGCTTTCAGCATAATGGCATCTCACTGAGCACATGCTTTGGCAATTTTTAATCTTTTTTTCACTTAGGGCAGGGAGGAGAACCTAAGAAAATGGGGAGGTTAGAGAAGCAAGAACAAAGGTGGGATAGAACTGATTTCATAGGAATTTGCAATTTTTTTTGGTCACAGGTCTTCACGTTTCTTAGGCACAGGTTTTTGCTGGTATATACCGAGAATTTTAACTGGTAGCATGAGCTGCTACACAAGACTCTTAGTGTGCTCTTGTACTTTATATAGCATTCAGTATAGGTGCTTTTTCTGTATGCATCTCAAGTGTTTTAAGACAGCGGCTACTCTTCTCTGAATGGGTGAGGTAATTCTGAGGGGAGGTTGCTGTTGTTTTGTTTGATTTTTTTTTTTTCTTCACTAGCATCTTTGGAAACTGATGGTGGAGGAATCGGATCTACTAGGACAGCTGAAGGAAATGCAACGGCTAGTTTGTTTCTGCTAAAGCAGCTCTTTCTTCCTTTCTTTCTATTAAATACTTTATTGCCTTACACTCTGGGCTGTCTTCATTTAGGTAAAGCTGTTTTCATTTTCCAGTCTCAAGAATGAGCATACACTGATAGAACTTGGTCAGAGACAGAGTTAGAGGGGTATGTGTATGTGGTTTTGTAGTCTGCATCTTGAAGCAAAGGCAATGTAGACTTTTCAGTCAGTGAGTGAAATTCAGAGCTCTCCAGCTGTGTTTTGAAACAGCAGTTGTCCAAATAATAAAAGTGGATGCTATCAGCTAGCATGCTTAAAATTTCTGCTCAGTTTTTGGTATGTTAGGTACAAAAAATTTATCTCCACAGATTATAAAAGACTTTTACCTTTTGGGAAGAGGTGAGCTGTTTCAGGCCTTCATTGACACTGCACAGCACATGTTAAAGACACCACCTACGGCTGTAACTGAACATGGTGAGTGTTGCTTATGTGCTTACCAAACTGTCCTCACTGTGGTATAGCAGGAACGTGGTAAGCCATGTCCAGTACAGAAGAGCTCTATCTTAACCCTCTACATGATGTTATTAGTTTTGAAACTACAGCACTTGTGAATTAGAATGTCTCACAGAGTGAGTGAAAACAAACTTGCAGAAACCTTCTGATGGCAGGTACTTGAAACTGGAATTAAAAGAGTGTCAATAGTGCGTAAGTGTTGTCTTTTAGGACCAAGAGTAAATAATTATTAGGTGCAAAATTAGCACTAGCTGCATCATCTTGTGCTGATACATGTTCTCTTGTTGTCAGATGTCAACATTGCATTTCAGCAGTCTGCTCATAAGGTGCTGTTAGACGATGACAACCTTCTTCCTCTTCTTCACTTAACCATTGAGTATCATGGAAAGGAACATAAAGGTATCTACTTGCATTTTTACAAGTAAATTAAGAGAGGACATGATGACCTTGTTTTCAAATCCTATTACCTACCCTTCTCTCAAGTTAAAGAAATACTAATTTTGTTCCCTTTACTGCCCTATGTGACAGCCTAGACTGCGTTGGCTCTTCTTAATTCTGTTCTTTCCCTTTTCCCTCTTGCCATGGTTGTACTGAATGAGAAGATAACATAATTCAGCACCTTACTTGTTTTTAGATACTTCTCAGACTCGTGAAGGGCCTTCCCGGGAATTATCTCCACGTGAAGCCCCCACATCTGGATGGGCAGCTCTGGGCCTTTCTTACAAAGTTCAATGGCCGCTGCACATTCTTTTTACTCCTGCTGTTCTGGAGAAGTAAGTACTAGGTATGGTCTTTCTATATTCATCTGCATGTTCCCTGATCTGAGGCATTCACTAAATGTGTTGGGGTTTTTTTTCTCTCTATGGAGAGAAAGGTAGAGCTATTGCTCCCTGAACCTTAAAATGGCTCATTCCACTTACTCCTATTGAAAGTACTTGTAATGACAGTAAGACCTGCAAGATGCTGACAGATCTGCACTGATTTACAAACAGCACTGCTTTAACAAACAGTGTTTTCACTGACAGCTCCCCTCCTTACACTGAAACTAGCCTTGTATTTTTAAGGTCAGTAATCAATACAAGCAGAAATCTTACTCTGTGAGATGTGCCGTGGGGCATGTGGGCCATGACCTGATTGGCCCTAACTATTGGCAGTCACCTCCTGTTTCTTCTTCCAGTCTTGCATTGTTACATTCTCCAGTACTTGCAGCAGAGGAAGATTTTAGTCTTAAACCACTTTGTATTTTTTTGATTGTAGGTACAATGTTGTGTTCAAATACCTGCTGAGTGTGCGTCGAGTCCAGGCTGAGCTACAGCACTGCTGGGCTCTCCAGATGCAACGCAAACACCTGAAATCTAACAGAACAGACGCCATCAAGTGGCGTCTGAGGGATCACATGGCTTTCCTTGTGGACAATCTTCAGTATTATCTGCAGGTCAGTATTACAGAGAAAGATAAACTGTATCAGTTAATCAGAAACTGGCAGAAATGCATGGAGGGAGCACTGAAGACCTATCTCAGGTTTCTGATTCCTTGTACCTTAAGGAAATCAGGACTTCCTTCAAAAGTCTAGAGCTTCCTCCAAGTTCCCAGACTACTGCTATGATTATGAAGTTTTTGGACTTGTGAATCAGTGAAATGGAGGAGTTCTTTAGTAGCTCTCTAGTGCTACTAAATGTTTGTGAGAAACATGTCATCTCTGAAGGACCATCATTAAGATACCATCCTGGTTCCTTCTCTTGCCTCTTTAAGTGAACTCTAATTTAAGTTTTGGGCTCTTTTGTTTGGTTGGTTTGGTTTTCAGAGAATTGAGAGGGGGCCTGCCTTTCTAAATTCTCCACAATAATCTGGCTGAGCTTTTGTACTGCAGCCTTTGCCTTAAGATTCCAAATAGTATCCCCCAGTATAAAATTCAGGAATTACTACAATCAAATACCTTTGTTTATATGCTAGCTATATACATTTATCATAGCTAGAGAAAGTGACCATTTTCCTTTCTACTTAGACATTACTTAGGCTTCAGAAATTTTTGTGTACCCTACATTATGTACTGCTCTTGTATATGATTGCCCATTCATCAGCCAGGGAGAAGGCGATGCTCAGCCTCTAATATAAGAGTAGCAATAAGGAAAGTAAGTTTCAAAACTTCTGGCTGGTCTCAAGCACTCCCAGTTCCTAAATCACTAATGAGGTATGTTCACATATCCATCAGGTGGATGTACTGGAGTCTCAGTTCTCACAGCTACTGCAGCAGATAAACGCCACAAGAGACTTTGAGAGTATACGACTGGCCCACGATCATTTCTTAAGTAATTTGTTGGCTCAGTCTTTCATCCTCCTAAAACCTGTAAGTAGGTCTTGTTTTCACCTTTTTCTACCAATTCTCCAAGTGCCCTAAGAAACACACATTTTTGAACAGATATGACAAATCATATCTTTTAAAACAGATCAGTGATAATCTCCCACAGATCGCAGAGTACAATTCTAGGAGTAAGGCAGGTATAAACTAAAACTGATAATTGATCATCTAATTTACAGTTGGTGTGTGTGAATGCTGCATTCCTGGCAATTTTAAGTCAAGCTTATTTCAGTGTTCAGTTAACCTTAATAACTTGTATTTTACCGCTACGTTTTTATCACAGGCTATTTCATGAAAGAAGTACTAATAAGCAGAGTGCTGGGAACAGAATTCCTGAGGGACTCATACTGATATGCATTAGACTAGGAAAAATTCCCTTTTTTACTTAAGAGCATAAAAGTAGTTGAGATGTTCTCGAGTGGACTTAGGGTCTTTTTAATTTTGTTAATAAAAAAAAAGTTAGAAGTATTTTTATAAACAGCCACAGAAAAACATTTGCAAAGAATTTCATTAGTTTCAATGAAACAGTGTCTCTGTGTTCATCTATGAATTTGTTGTAGAATAAAGGTGGCAGAATAGTAATTACCCAGTCAGATCAACTGATACAAAAGAAATTCCAAGTTTAGTGAACAGTGAAACCAAAGCCTTGAACCATAGCTCTTGCTGGTCTTTATCCTGCCCTCTTAATCCCAAAGCTGCAGCGATGACCTGCTGGTTGGATAGAGAAGCCAGTGTGCAACTCCTGTGCCTGTCTGGATGGTTCATGCCAATTGCTGTTTTCCCAGAAATATCTGCAAAAGGTAGTGGGAGGGGCAGAGGGGAGATGCAGCATAACATTTAAATCCTTTTTCCATAGAAAACCTTACAAAAATGCTACATTGATCTCTTCCTTCCTGAGTAAAAATATAGTATCAGTAACATCTTTGTTATGAATACTACAACTTTTCAAGTACCTGCTTTCTCTCCTTGTTCAAACTCTGTTTCAACTACTAATTTGTACTTTTTATTCCATGTAGGTTTTCCACTGCTTAAATGAAATTCTGGATCTTTGTCATAGTTTTTGTTCTCTGGTCAGTCAGAATCTGGGCCCATTAGATGAACGGGGAGCTGCACAACTCAGTATTTTGGTGAAGGTGAATCTGTTTCTGTGGATCTGTTCTTCTCCTATGCAAACATTTGCCTAAGCTGTTATCTTGGCTTTAACAGCTGTAGAAAAAGAGTGAGCATAAGCCAAGACCTTCTATGTAAATGCTTGTAATTATTTTAACTAATCAGCTCTTCCTGAGTTGGAAATTCTGTGTGCACAGAGAGGAGGAATAGGGGCAGATAGTGGAATAGAAAGGAGGCAGAGGTTGGTATCTCTGCCTCTCCTTTTGGATAACTAACATCTAGGAATTCTTGTGGCTCACAGTTTCCTTACCCTGGACCACAAGCATCACATCTCTTGCAGTGATTCTTTTCTTCAGGCTGTTAAAGGACTGGCTAGGCAGAAACAGAGATGAGATGCTTGCTTTCCTTCTTTTCTGAGAGGGCCCAGAACTGACATCTTCAAATTTGTAGGGATTCAGTCGTCAGTCATCACTTCTCTTCAAGATTCTCTCCAGTGTTCGCAATCATCAGATAAACTCTGACTTAGCTCAACTGCTGCTACGCTTGGATTATAACAAATACTACACCCAGGCTGGAGGAACCTTGGGCAGGTAGGAATATCTTGAGGGTTGCTTGTAGCATTATCCTGAGGTACCTGAAGTACAAAGCCATTTTTATTGATTGCTTCTAATTATTTTGGCTTACACTAAGTGTTGATAAATACTATGACAGAAAAGTAACAAATCAGCATTTCTGGGTTTCATATGCTTTCTCCCCTTTGAGTTTCTTTTGGCAGAAAATTTAACAAGCTGCTAGCTCATATTGACCAAAAAATGCTGGTGTGGGTTGGTAAAGGGAGTTAGTTTCAACATGTAGTTAATACTACATCTTTCTCTTGCAGTTTCGGCGTCTAAGCACTGAAGGCCTTTCCTTCAGGCTGTGACTAGTGATGCATCAAGCACTGGAGACTGGTGCTCTTGGACAGTTTGCACTCAACTGAATTTTCCTTTGTAGCTGGCTTTTGCCTGGTGAACTACTGTTTCAGAAGGAATTGGCAGGAAGTGCCACTTATGTGAGGCTGTCCAGCAATTACAGAAAGCTACTCCATTTCTTCTGAACTAGTAAAAATATGCTTTCTGCAGCCCTGCATGTACTGATAAGTGCTTCTAGGGAGGCAATCTGAACCTCTTCAGAAAGTGAAAAAAAACAGAATTATGATGTCTGGACTCTTCAGCTGAGCTACGATGTCTTTACTCTTCAGCTGGACTATGCTCCACTTCAAGTTCGAGTATGGAGGAAGTAATCTTGTTCTTGACTATGGATGCAAGTTTTGGCTGTATTCATAAGTTCCACTTGTGTATAAGCTGATTTGCAGTACACAGTGTCTGCACAGTACCAGGTAAATGAAACAGCGGTAGCAATTTTCAACTGAGGTGAAGAGGGAGTGAAGAAGAAATAGGTTTTTTAAAATCTCTTCTCCTGCAGTGCACTAGTCTAGTATATGTGTATAGGTCATGGAGACACTAGTGATATCATATGCTTTCTCTATACAATTTAATACAGTTTATGTGCTAAAATTACACTTGCCAAGACAGGAGCTTTGCCCTATTTGAGTACAAAGCACCCTCTGCCAGCAGAAAAATGGTAATGAGATGTTTCCTGGGATATTCACCTGTGCTGTTCTCATTCCAGACTATTTAGAATGCTACTACTGACTACCCTACTGCACCAAAATAAAAATATCTTGTCATGCAATTATATGGAGTACTGTCAATGTCTGCACCCCAGTGGAAAGGGAATAGCGTGGCACAGCCTTGTGTGTCACTGAAAAGCAGTATCTGGCAGGAACTTCTTGCCTCTTGCTAAGATTTCCTAGCCTTGCTATAATGTACAGATGGTCTCGATGCAATTCCATTTGAATGACTGGCAAAAGAGAACCCTCCAGTCCCATCACTGGGGTGTTGTATCAGGTTTCCCAATTTGAACACAAACGCTGCCAGGAAACCAGCCTTCCCCTCAAAGAGTTGGTATGTGCACACAGCTGCAGGTCACACTGAAGTTACGTGTCCTTGGGGGAAAACAAATCCTCTCTGCTCACTCAGAAAGACACAGTAACAAGAGCCAGCAAGTATAACACCGGGCACCTTCCACACATGACAGCTGTTTATGGTTGGACTGCACCTGATGCAAAGTTTAAAATCCCTTGACCATGGAAAGAGCTAGAAAGCTGGAGAAAGTGTTGAAGTTTGGATGTGAGATTTACAGACCAACATGGTCAAATGTCTGAGTCATGAAATGATAGAGGAAAAAATGCACATTGAGAAAAACTTTACACTTTTGAAGCAGGGGACTAAAGATTATATGAGGCTGGAGGGAGGCCTTCAGCCTATAGCACTGTTAGAGTGAAGAGCTTTTGCCTTATGCCTGCTGACCACTAAGATGTGAATGCAGAAGCTCAAAAGCAGATGATTTATCCCATTACCACTTAAAGATACACAGCACTTACATACTCTTTGCACCTCAGTCTCCCAGCAGTTTAGTTGTCCAAGGTTCTTTTGTCTACCTCAAGTTAGGTAGAGCCAGTCTCCACTACAACAGGTTAATACCTATACAGTTATGACAGGGAAGAAAAAAAGAGGTAGCCAAAACAAAATGATACTTTGTCCAAGAAATTCTTAGCACTCACTTCAGTAGCACCTTAATTAAATTAATTGAAAATAACAACATCAAACTGGAGGAATACACAACATGGTATTCTTCCAACAAACAGAAATGCCACTGCCCTGAACTTCTGCCAATGGAAAACACCCCTTTCCCTTTCTCTGTAATTGACTTTGTGTTGAGCTCAGGCTTTACTCAAAGCAGAGTATTAGTGCTATTCAGCTCAGAGAAATGTAAGTATTTCTTTTTTCTCTGCACTCCTTTCCTGAAGGCATTGCCCTGATGAAATAAGTTTAGACAAATGAGGAGTACCAGCAGATACCACAAGAGATCAAACATTTATTTAATCATAAAAGTCCAGCAGATAAAACTATATACAATAATCCATGCATACTGCCCAATTCACAAACATTTAAAACCTGTTTAAAACACAGTCTGCACGACAGTTGGGACAGCAGGGCAGAGTTTCATTCAGTGAGGGACATAGTCATGTTTATATTTTGGATGCTGCTTGTAGCCTACTCTCTCCCCAGCAATAAGGCTCTGGATCACCCACTCCTGCGAGACAACAGGCAGCCGTAAAGCTTCTGCACACTTCAAGACACCAGCTGGGCAGGAAAAATCAGTCACCACCACATCATAAACACCCAAAGCAATATCTGTACAGGAGGAAAGACAGGCATCTGTCAGGTGAAGAAAGAAGATTCTGCTCTGCAGCAGAAGATCATAGAAGCATGGAATGCTAAATTATCTGGTTTGAGAGGGACCTTAAAGCTCTTCTCATTTCACCCCATGCCATGAACAGGGACACCTTCCACTGGACCAGGTTGCTTCAAGCCCCATTCAATCTGGCAGATCAGTGTGTTTCACCACTATGAATCACTCTTTACATGTCATCTCATTCCTAGGCAGTGAATTCTCTTTGTAAAAGCTAAGATGCACCTACAGCAACCCTACACCTCACAAGAAAATATTCTTTTTAGTCTAGATAAAAATTTAGAGAAAACCAGCAGCCAACAGTAGAGGCATGACCCTGAGTCCTGACTTCAGGCTGTGAGTGCTAGGGCCTCACATCCCATATGGAGAGGGAGAGACAGCCGAGTTCAGAAGAACAAAGGAAGCACCATTTGAGAGGCCAGCAGAAGGTCCAGGAGCAACTCTTGCCTATTTCCCCCTTTCAACATAGGCTGGAAGCTGATGGCTTGTGTTCTGAATTGCTGCAGCACCTCCTCTGCAAGACAGGTCTCCTAGAAGTAATCTATATATAGATTACATCCAAGTAGTGAGTGTCTGCCCTTTGCCTTCCTTTCTGCTTACACACAACCTTGTAAACCATCCTACATGGTTTTAAACCATACTACAGACCACAATGGCATAGGATTCCCTGAGAAACTGGTCAATGAGTACCTTTGTTGTGAGCATTTGAGCAATGCTGTTTAACAGATGCTGCTCCCCCCGTCATGAGAACTTCAGACCACAGATCCAGGAAGTTCTCTTGCTGGTCTGACACCAGGAGAACCTTCAGGTTATGGAACGGGTTTTCTCGTGGGTGCCTGTAAAGAGAAATGCAGACTGGTAAGAATATGCAGTAGTCTAGTCACCTGATTTGCTACCATATATGTTTTTTGAGTACTTGCATACAATGACCCACTCTCTTACCACCCTTTCCTGAAGTACTTGGAGTGACTATCCTCTGTTTATAGAGAGTAAAACAGAGCTAGACAGTGTTGGTGGGGTGTGTGTGCAGCAGCCTATATCCAAAGTTAGGCCGGACTCTTCCCTAGTGCTGAACCACCTTTTTTGTACACATCCAAAATGCTTCCACTTAGACAGGGCTGAGCAGGAAGACATCAGTCTCCTGCCCAAAAGCCTACAGCTATCTACAAACTTGTGTCTGCCCCTCAGCTTGCCTAAGGAGTCTGACCTCCCTTGTCATCTCAGAACAGACTTACTGGATTAGACTTCATAGAAAATGCAGAAGCTAGCTTCAAAAGATACCAAGGGAAAAGGAAATTAACATAGTATTGCTCTCCTTTATCAATTTCCAAGCAATTACAGAAGTTAGCCAAGGGTGTGGGAAGCCTTGTCTGAATTCTGTCTTCCTCATGAGAAGACTGACTCCTTCCTTACTTCCAAGGAGACTCCGTTTTTTGTGTATATGGCACCCAAATGCACCTTGGCATTAGAGGTCACTGTAAATCCAAGGAAAAAGATGGAAGTGCTGTTCCTATATGGAAGGGAAAGTATAGGGAGCAGTACCAGGGTCACCTTCAGTATTTGTAGCTATTCAAGAGCCTCCCAAGTGTAACAGGTCTCTCCAAGAGTCTGTGGACTCAGCTCAGTTATTTGGCACTCACCATTCTAGCAATTTTTGCTCCTGGAGGCTATATCCAGCTGGCAAAAGGTAATTCCGGTAATTCTGAAGCTGGTTAGCATGACAGCTATCATGGACCCAGATATGAGACACACAAGGGATCCCTCTGGCAAGGCACAGCAAGTATTTCCTAGTTCGACAGTGCTGGTCCGCAATCAAAAGACACTGGTACGCTGCATTACACTTCAGGGGAGAAAAGAAGGCATGTAAACAGGAGACAATGCTTGCAAAAACCCCCCAAAATTATCCTGCTGCTAAAAAGCTTAAAGAAGAAAACAACTGAAACCCTGGTTTTCACAGCCATATTATGTGAGAGGTGAATTAGATAAAGGCACAACTGATTTCAGAATCTGGTTAATAATATCCTATTCCAGGCTCTGCAGTTCACAGGCAAAAACTCTGCCTGGTAGTCTTTGTATCATAGCCCTCTTCTAGTTCAGACAAAGGAGATGATTTACCTTTTAGTCAGAGACTCAGTAAGTCACTACACAAGACTGCTTCCTCAGGCAAGATGTTCCAAGAACTATTTGCCCTCTTTATTAAAAAAAAAAAAATTAAGTAAAGGCCACACTAAATTACATTAGTTGTCCAAGTAGATCTGGTAAGTGAAGAGCTCTACCTCTAAGTGTTCCAACACACCTGTGGTGAGACCACATCTGGAGTACTTCATCCACTCCCAGGTTCTGCAGTATACCAAAAACACCAGACATGCTGTAGCAGGTCCAGCCAAGGACCACTAAGAGGCCTGGGTGTTGGAGCACCTGACATACCAGAAGAGGCTGAGAGAGCTGAGCTTGCTAAAGATCAAAAAGGGAAGGCTTGGGTGGTCTTTTTAATGCATATTTATGACTGATACGAGGGTGTACAGAAGATGGAGCCAGACTCTTCTGAGTGTTATCCACTCAAAGGACAAGAAGCAACAGTTAAAAATTGAAATACAGGAAATTCTTTTTTTCTAATTGGATCAAGCTGCCCAGAGAGGCTCTGGTGTTTCCATCCTTGAGTATAGTCAAAACAGAACTGGACAAGGACCTAAGCAATCTGCTCTATTTGATCCCACTTTCAGCAGAGCAGTTGGACAAGACAACCTATAGAAATTCCTTCCAATCTCAACTATTCCGTGACTGTTGTTCTAGATTAGTAAGTGAACCCTTACCTGTGTTTCATTGAAGTCTTCCAGGATGTAGCCAGCTCCTGCTCGCAGCTGTTGTGCTGTGTAATGTTTATCATACGGAGTCATCTCTAAAAAATCTACAGCAGAAAGTTCAATTTTTGACTATAATCTATCTGCTCGTGTTCCTACACCTCAGTCCACAGAGCCCTCACCCATTCCAGTAAGGGATCCCAACCCTTCTCCCAAGAATATCTAGAGAAAACTATTGAAAGCGTCTAAAAAAAAAAAAAAAGAGGCAGCAGAAAGGGCGGCACACCACTAGCCAGGTGAGCACCTTGTCACTTCTTTGGCTGCATGAAACATGACACCAGCAAAGGCTAACTGGAGCAATCTATACATGCTTTCAAGTTCTATGTTTGCCAGCACTACCCCTTATCTCTCAAAACCTTACTTCTTACATTATGCTATTCTGACACTGCTGATCTCACTGATTTTCACACCTTTCTTAGCTTGCTGAACAGGCCTGTGATCATCACTGAGGTTTGTCACATGTTAGCCCTCAAGTTGGCTAAACCAGAGACTGAGTCTTAGGTCCTTTCTGCAAACAATTAAAGAGCAAAAGGGTAAACAAGTGCTCACACAAATGCCTGATCAGACAGTATCCAGCATTTTTCCTAAAGACACAGCATTTCACTTGAAATTGCAATGGGTAAGATTTGCCTCACCTTCTTCCTCCTCGCTGCTCCCAGTGGGACCATCTGACGGCTTCTGGTGATTGATCAATTTATCACTTGGTGTTGCCATGGTGAGAAGAAAGGCATAGCCCAAAAAGAGGGTTTTATTTTGGGGCAAGGGTCCATGGTCGCCCTCCAGTACTGGGGCATCTGCAGCATCTACATCTTCACAGGTGCTTACAAACTCTCCAGCTCTCATAGCCCCTGTAGAGAGACAGAAGCACCATAAGTCTTCAAAGACATGTCTTTCCTGGGGGATCTGTTCAACTCAGATATTTTACTGCAGGAGACACAGAGAGGCAGGATTGGGCTAGGATTACGCTAGGCTAGGTAGGGATCTTTTATCCTTCTGGTTGCAAAGAATCTTCAAATCAAAACATGAAGGACTTATGGGACAAGTCTGCAAGTCATATCAACATCCTGAAACACCACTGACTGCTGTGAGGGGTTCCTTTAACAGCTTTCAGGACTGACTAAAGAGATAAGGAAGGAGAGAGGCAAATCACAACATTGAAGTCAGAACATTTCTAAAAGGCAGAACTGAAAAGATGGCAGGTAAACACTCAGACTATGCTAAAAATATCTCTGGCTGCTGAATGCATCCAGGGAGAATCAGTCTCAAACCCTGCAGAACAAAAAAAAGCAATCTCATCTACTTTTCAGTTATGGAAAGTGGAAAGATCAATTACAGAAAAACCAGATAGGAAAAAGCTAGATGAATACAAGTTTAAGAGCAGAAAATAAGGTTCTCACCAGGCTTTATCACTGCTGACTTGCGGCCACGTTTAGCTGGGGATCGTTCATCTTCAGAAGCAATAAGTTTCCTTTTCCCAGACAGTGAGACTGGTGGGGCACGTGGACTCTCCTGCCCTTTACGAGTGGGAGTTGTGCTGCTGCTGGAAGTGCTGGGAGAACCAAGGTTACTACGTCGTTTCCTCTTCCCCTCCACCAGATTATCTGCAACATCGTATGCAGGTATTAGCCACGGGCTGTCACCAAACTCCACAAGCTTTCACCCTACCCATCTGCACAGAAGTGGCTGAACTCAATAGGACCTAGAAGATACATGCCACCACCCTCTGATAGAGGAAAGCAAGAAAAAACACATCTTTCTTCTCAAGCCCTGTACCCTGCTTGTCTCTTTTCCTCCCAGTACGGCTGGGACTTGGTGGATGGCTGCTTTGATACAAAGTGTATATAAGTATGGCAAGCATCACTGTCCTAGAAGCAGACCACTTTCCATGAGCCAGTCAATACCACTAAGTCTCTGATGCCAAACAATAAAAGGATCTCAAAGATCTCACTATAAAGTACCAAAAGCATCACTGAACACTCAGAAACATTAAGGTACTAGAATTACCTCAAAAGCACAAGACACAGAACAGCAGTCAGCAGCTCAACAGCACCTTTCCTTACCAAGACTGATGTCAGCTGCTTTGGTCAGGGGGGTGACAGGTTCATAAGCACCTAGACCAAACTGCTCCCGGAGCTTATTTCCTTGTTCCAGAGACAGGATAACAGACATTTGTCTGTACCACTTCCTCTGGCCTTCCTTTTCAATGCAGTAGTATAGCTCTCCAGACTCCTTCCGGTGCCCCTTAACCACTCCTGACAAGACAGCAAAGAACACCTGTTAGCCAACCATATCCAGGCTTCTCATCCTCCTGGAACAAGCACCCATTTCCCACTACACTCAGCAACTCAGAAAACCAAGGATGAAACTCAAACACTGCTCTTACCTGCACTGAAGTACTCGTCCTCAGACAGTGCAGTCACCTCTGTCTCCAGTGGGATAGGATCACAGAGCAAAATATCTTTTCCTAGCACATCACATTCATAGCCATCATCAAAGAGCAGCTTGTACTTTCCAGCTCCAACATCTTGGGTAATCATCCCAGAATAAAAGTACCTATTTGAGGACCACTTTGCTACAACCCTGAGGCCCACAAAGCTGCTCCCAGAGGATGAGTTTGCACAGTCCAAAGGACCAGTCACCACTTCTAATGGGATTTCTGGAGAGTCACTTCGACGTAAGGCACAGAAGCCAGAAGTGTCAGATTTCTCTCCTCCATCTGGCAGGCGAACTGAACGAGCAAATGATTTCTCCTCAGGTGATGCTGTAGTTGAGAGATCCTCCATACTGGGCAGTCCAGCTAAATCTCTGTAGAAAAAAGCAGTCCCAGATAGGGGAGGAAAAAAAAGAAAAAAGACGAAAAGCATTACCACAAGGATCTGAAAAAACAATTACTAAGTATAAAATACTTGGGTGGGGTGCTTGCAGCTGCTACATGATATCACCAAAAACTAACTTCTGAAATACCCAGTACTCCTTTTCCTTTAGCACATTAAGACAGAAGTTCCCCATTCTCTTTTCTTGGCAATAAACTAAAGTTACAGTCTCCTTTTCCCAGGGTACCTTGCTCCTGTTGTTCGAGATGGTGGGCGTCCTCTTCTTCCTCGTCCACGAAGTGTCACAGGTGCTCTGCCAGCCTGACGAGTGCCAGGCATAGAGTCCTCCTCTTCCTCACAAGGCAGTGCTCCTGTCTGGCTAACTCTGAGTGGAGATGCAGGCTGCCCAGCTCCTTTCCTAGGGCTAGAGAATTTACGAGTTAACTGTTTTGAGAAGAGAAAGCCAGCTCACTAGGATCCTCCCATTTTCTAGATCACCTCGCAACATATCCAGAAGTTTGCCTCTTTGCTGCTAAACTGCAAAGCAATGCTTCACAAGGAAACAAGCTACTCTTTTAGGAAGAACAGATGGGAAAGCAAATACTACCTCCTTATTTCTGTTCATCAAGCCAGATCTTCCCCAGAAAACCTTTGATTTAGGTCTACCCTGCTTTGCACTCACAAGACAGATGCTTGTTTCTGCAAAACACCTCTTCTTTTCCCAAGACTCTGTACTTACCTCAGTTTTCCTAAGACGCCTCTGCCAATGGGTAAAGCAAATTCTCCAGTTTCTGTCCCACACACTTTTCCTTTGACAGCTCCAGTTCCTCGCCCCGAGCTGCTGCTGCTGTGCATGGCAGAGTGACCGCTGCTTCCTCCACTGGATGTACGGTGAAGACTTGAGGCCTTAGATGAGAAGGAGCTGACATCACCAAGGTCCCCTGAGGTCAGTGATGAGCCCCCTGCAGTTCTAGAGGAGGACGTGTCAGTCTCACATTCCTGGCACTCTACTACAGGCTCCTCAGTTTCCTTAAAAGAAACAAAAAGAGGTTTGTCTAAGGTGATGCAAGTGCTAGATGGAAGCTTTACAATCACCAGTCCGAAGTGCAGACAAGCTGAGAACACATTCATGAAGCTGATGACAGCCACACACACTTCAGTCTGGGCTAATCCATGGCAGACAGTGCCTCTCTCACTACAGGCCTGCAGCTGCTCTGTATCAAGAAGTCACATTAAGAACTCAGTCAGCAGTGTTGAGAAATACATTCAGTGCAGGTAGCACAAGGCTGCAAGTGCAAGCTGCAGGTTGAGCTCTGGGGGGCGAGAGCCCCATGCAAAGCGCTGTGGGACCCGGACACTTGGAGGCACAGCAGGAACAGAAGACCCCCACACTTTCTCACACTTTTTCACCTTAGACTGTAAGGCTATAAAAGCCCAGGGAGCCCTTTGTTCGAGGTCTCTCCTTGGAGGCACCAGCTCAAGCTGTTACTTTGTTATTTAGTCATTGCAACAAAATTAAATTATTTTAAGAATCCAGATGTCTGAGACTCTGCCATGGGAAACACGGGGTCCCGCCAGTGAGGAAACTTGATCTGACTACGTGAGTGTGGGGTGTGCAGGGAGTCGAGCAAGGCACCCATCAGCTCACCGGAGCTATCCACTGCGAAGGGGCCTCAGTCCCAGCTCAGGTGGTGCAGTTGTGACTGCCAGAGCGGCTCCCAGATGGACCGACAGGGAAGTCTCCTTAACAACAGGGCAGAGCTTGGCCTGGTATGCAATTGGTCTAGCTTTGAATAATTCCCACCCTTCTAGAGTGTGAGACTGCAACAAATACATGAGACACTAGGAGCCTTTGGTTGCTCATAATCCAAGATCAGTTTCAAGCAGCTTGTCATCTGGAGTTATTAAAGCTTTATGGATATAAAAACGTGTATCTACGAAATAGTGATATCAAGTGTTGGTAGATAAAGCGGAAATGCTTATATGATTGTGATTACACAAACTATGTAAGCATATTTCAGGACACTTAATTCTCCATTTTTATGTTACAATAAGGAATTTCATGTGTAGTATCAGTCGTAAAAGTATTGAACTGGTTTATGCTTTCGTGTCATGACTCACTGTGACTACACAGCAGAAGTCTCTCATGTTATTTACCTTTGCAGAATAGCAGTAACATTTTACTGCTAGCAGGCTGATGTGATTACTGTGCCCATCAAATCAGCATTTCTCAGCTATCTTTCGTGATACCCTAAAGACTTTCCAATTAATGAATGTACATACTACAACACAAGTATACTAACAAAAGGCTGGTTTATTCCTTAGTTTTAAGTTGATTTTTGCAGACCTCTCACAGAATCTGGTACATAGGATTCAAAAGACTGCGGTTAAAAATGATGTTGAACTGCAAAACAGGCTAAACTATCTTACACAGTTCAATTTTACAAGCAGAAGTGATTTTTGTTTACTAAATAATTGTACTAAATAATTCCTGCTCATTCTGAAATATCTCCATTCTGGCAAAACTCTAAGACTTTTACAATATTTGGATGCACATAGTTAAGTCTTTTGTTGAGTTCTTTGGGACTTGAGCATGTCTTCAGAACACACGGCATGAAATACATTAGCATCAAAACCACAGTTTTTGCCATTCACTAAACGGCCTGCAAGTTTGCTCATGAAGAAAGCCCTGTCATCACAGCACCCAGACTTGTCCATTCAACTTGTTTTCCGCAGCCATAACACATTCTCATTTTAACTGCTCCTATTTTTCCAATATCTCATTCCATTTAACCACGAAAACAGGAACTTACCTCAACTACCTTTCGTTCCACCTCCGCACCGTTGACGTAGTAAACGTCTGTTATCACACGCGTAACAACAGTGCGCACTTCTCGAATGGTTCGTATGTGGCGACGCTGAACTCGGCCCTTGGGTGGGTGAAGAAGATTAAACTCCTCCTCTCCCTGTAATAAAGAGGACACAGTAAAAACAAAACAGACCACAACAAAAAGCAAATTATTTCTGAGTAGGGCTACCTCTGCAGTACCTTTTCTTCACACCATGTTAAAGTACGGGAGTAGGGAACCTTTAAGCATCTTGTTACAAATTAGATGCAACAACACAAGAGACCCTAAACAAGGGAGAACTGAACACATTTTGCTGACGAGTAGAGGAAGGGAAATCATTGCAGTCCAAGAAGGAAACATCAAACTTGTTTAGTGTGGCTTCCAATACTCTTTGATTGAGTAGACTCTCAAACATATCACATCAATCTTGCACTGTCTTTTTATAGCCCTGTTAATCTCCTATTTCCCACAGGACACATTAGTCTTAAATCAGGCTTAGTAAAAAATCATTTTTCTAGTCTTTCTGTTGATAAAAAAATATACAAACTGTAACACCCAAGCAGTGGGAGTTTTTGAGTCTCTAGTACTTTCTGAAATACTAATTTGAAGTTATTAATCTTGTTAGAACGTTTTTCTGGAGGAGTTCCCCCTTCATGTGCTTACCCATTGACATCAGATGAAATGAGAGAACAAGCCTTCAGAAGGTGGTTGATGCAAAACAGAAAGCATTGAACCCTTCACCCAAAATTTCGTACAATTCCCATCTCCAGCCAACAAAAAGTGAAAAAATTTTTACAGTGTTAACTATATCTGCACCCAAAAAACCCCAACCCCAAACAAAAACAATCAACCAGCCAATCAAGACTTGTCACATTTTTCCAGAAAACATATATGGAGACATTTACTTCCCAAATTTATGCTGCCCAGTGAGTATTGCTACCTTAGCAGTCGATTCGGGACAGCTTGTGACATTAACATTTTAAAGCGGTCCTTTGCCTTTTTCGAACAGAGAACCAACTGTTAGTGAATTTACTGGCTGAAGGGAAACTTTACTGTCCTAAAGCAGTTAAATACAGGCAGCCCTCATCCCACCTGACTGTGCAAAGAGTCCGTGTCATCTCCAGAAGCATTGACAAGCTTTTCGCCACTCTCGTCGGTTTGAATGTTCACATCTTGTCGCCCAGGTCTTTGCCCAGACATACTGGTTCCCATTTCCACCTGTCTACAGATTTCTTCTGACGTTTGTGTTGCTGTTGTAACAGTTGTTGGGGTAAAAAGATAGTCTGCTGTAGTCTGGATCCCTTTATTCTTGGTGTTTTCCCACCTCTCTTGACTTAGATCAGTGTTAACAGTCTTACTTTGTTTTCTCTGCATTCTCCCGTTTTCTGCCTCAGTGCTTACAACATCAGTCTCCATAGATTCTTCATCCTCTGCACCAGAAGGTTGTTGATGGCAGTCCTGTTGCACCCTCTGAGGAACCAGGATCTGTTTACCACTGCCATCTGCCTTGTGTTGCTGGCACTGCCAATCACTGGAATTTGTATGTAATTCAACATCCTCTTGCGTGCCAGGAATAACGAACAGATCCCCCCTGCAAACCAGTTACACACAGATCAAAACTATGGATTAAGAAAACAAGACAACCAATATGCTGCCACTCAAGTGAAAGCAGTATTAAAAAACCCCCACACTGGCAGTCACTCAACTGCTTCTTACGATTGCACAGAACTCAAGAGTTCAAATAATACAAAAACTTTTCGACCCTTCTCAAGTGATACACAGGGTAGTAAAACATATGGCTGACACAGTACAGAACTAGCTGCTTTTTGAAATACAAAATTTCTTGCTACACTCCACACATTAGGCACCAACTATGCAACTTGGTTCCAGAAACATGTAATCTTGAAGTTACTTCAGGCTGCTCCAGTGCTTGACTGGCTTGAAACTTGATAATCCCATGTAGGAAGAAGACCCAGCAGCATAAACACAAATGCTGTCATTAGAATTTGTCTGCTCTCTCAAAGTACTGCCTCTGCCAGGTACTATATGGGACACTATACTGAGCCCTACTGGAAGTATATATTTGGCTTCCCTCAGGTACCTGAGGATTTTGAGGAGTGACTGTCTTCCCTTCTGTCTGTGCCTCATCCAGCACTGGAACTCCCTATTTGTTACGGTCTTTAATATAAATGTTGAAACTGAAGTTGCTCTTTCTACATAGACCAAGACCTCACTGTCCCATCAAAAGATAGAATGGAAAATACTGAAGAAGCAGATTTCTACTTCCAGTTCTCCAGGCAGCACCCTCATCACCATAACATATGCAGCTGTGCAGTCCTTTTCAAAGCAACCAGAGACAGCAAAAATTGATGGATGTGGAAGGGGGACAAAAGCAGCAGCAATGACAAACAAACAAAGCTCATCAGAAGATCTTAGAAGAGGAGACAGAAAAGGTATTTAAACAGCCTTAAATATGATCTCAATTTCCTCAGACCCAAGATTTCACTGAAGTATATCAGTCTTCTGGAATCACATGGCTGCTCAGTCAAAAGGTAATCCTGATTACCATGTGAGACACAAACATACAGATTTTACTTTACTTACCCCATTGTCCCCAACCTTCTAAGACACCCAAAGAAAATGGCTTAGTGCAATTTCTTTGATGTAGAAAATGCACATGTGGATATAAATCCAACCAGGACTGGCAGGCAAAGACAGTGAGGAGTTACCTAAATGGAGAAGTGGAAAGACCATGACCTCTGGCCTCATCCTCTCGATGAACTTCACAGACACGACTAAACACAGATGATGCTTTCTGGGAGCTAGCAGTGCAGATTTAAAACAAACAAACAAACAAACAAACAAACAAAAATACATCAGGAAGTGAGAAAAACCCTTATACAGCAAAACAAGAATTCTCTAGCCCCTTATGAAAGCAACAAAGAGTATTGAGTTTATTGACCTACACAGCCACAGAATAAGTGAGACGATCTGTCTCAAAGATCAAGAAAGAAGCTGCAATTGCACAAGCATTTCTGTCATTTTTGCAGACACCCTAACAGCCAAGAGCAATGGAACAATTCTGGAAAACATTGTGTGGAAAACTGCAGCATCATTAGGAGTTTCATCATCTACTACCTCTGGTACCCACCAGAAGACACAGTTAGACCCTTTATAGCTTACTTCTCAGGAATTTCATGACACCACAAAAATACTGGGAATGACAGTCATAAAGCAGATCCTGAGAGTTCATCTTCATCCCATACCTACAAAGGCAACCCATCCTCAACCAGTGAGAAATGACTATCACTCATCCTCAGCACTGAGGCATGATTACCATCTAGCATGCAATCCTGTAACAAGAGATACTGAGTTTATTCCTAAATTTTCTCACTTCTTCAAACCACCTTGCTTCACTTAGATGACTACAGGTCACTGTCTTCCTACTCAGATTCCTGTTAGTACTTACAACCATTACTTCCTGCAAGCAAAAATCAAGCAATGCTGGACATTAAATGTGAGGTAAGATGGATACATACAAATCAAAAGACCAAGGGAATAACTCAGTATTTTGGTCAACATGTTAACCTGTGATTCCATAACCATGAACTGATTATGTTTCTATCAGCTTTATACCAAAAAGACAATTCTCTTTCAGAACTTCTCAGAGATTCTTTGCAGAAAATTGCACCACGAAAGAAAGCAGAAACCCATATATTTGAAATTTAAGAGATGGATAAGGCAGACCTGCATTCCAGACTGCACAAGACATGCATTTCTGGCTTTGACTACAGTCAGACAGGGCAAAATGCTGGCATTAGCAGAAACCACAGAGCCCATAATGAACAAATGAGTGGGGTTCCCACTTTGCCTATGTAATTAAAACCTGCTGCAAGAGCTAAAGAGTTAATGTCATATCTACTGCTAAAAGTGTTCCTTGCTTCTGTGTCTCCTAATTTTTTTCCCCTGTGGCTGATAATGTGTGGAAAAAGAATCTACCCAGACCTTTGTACTAACTCAGCCCAGCAAGAAGCCCAGTTACCTGGCAGCAGCCTCAGCAGCAGCAGAGGATCCATCTTTCCTGTCACTGGCTGCAGGCTCTGAAACAAGAAGGAAGGGAAGGATGATTTTGCCATCATCCCAGAAGATTCTTCTGACCTTTCCCAGCTCCATACACTCAGTGAAGGGAGGCTGAGTAACACAGGACAAAGGGTGCCCAGGCTTCCCCATCCAGCTTCTCAGAACAGACCTAAGTTTCTACAAGTTTTAGACCATTAGACTGAATGTCACTGCTCTGATTAAAATCCTGTCCAACTTCTTTTTGTCCAGATTATGGACAGGTCCAGAAGAAGCAATAAAGATGATGAGAAGACTAGAGCATCCCTCCTACAGAGACAGGCTGAGAAAGCTAGGGTTGTTCAGCCTGGAGAAGAGAATGCTCCAGGGACACCTGATTGTGGCCTTCCAGTATTTAAAAGGGAGCTTATTTAAAAAAAGGGGAGAGAGTTTTTCTATGGGCAGACAGCGACAGGACAAGGGGAAACAGTTTTAAATTAAAAGACAAGGGATTTAGATTAGATGTTAGGATGAAATTCTTCCCTGTAAGGTTGGTGATGCACTTTCACATGCTGCCTGGAGAAGCTGTGGCTGCCCCAGCTCTGGAAGTATTCAAGGCTAGATGGGGCTTGGAGCAACCTGGCCTACTGGAAGGTGTCCCTGTCCATGGCAGGGGGAGCTGGGACTAGATGATTTCTAAGGTCCCTGCCAACCCAAACCATTCTGTGATTATACTTTCTTTTATTTATATATATACATGTATATATAAATCTTTTCCCTCCCAACACAATCAAACTTCACTTCCTGTCCTGTATACCACTGCCACTATACATCACAAATTTTAGTCTGCTGGAAATACCTTTCCTCACAACAGAGGCCTCTCCTCTCACTCCATCCTTGCTTAGAGCATTGCAGAAACAGAGAAACAAATTTAAGTGACACTGCCCAAAAAGAAAAATGAGAAAAGTTACAGGGACTCAGAGACTGCCTTGGGGAATGCCACAGAGAGGTTTTGAGTTAGGGCTGAGATCAAGTAGGACCCATATATTTAAGGTTTCATCCTCTTACTTTCCAAGCTGAACGGCAAGGACTCCTCGCTCCCATCGTTCACAGGAGTAACAGGGTTCATCCGCAGAGAAAGTTTTGCATCCAACTCAGGAACCACACCAGACTCTTCTTTCTCACACACTTCTGACACATCTGCTGATACCACTGCACTTTCCACAGTGACATCGTTGGTCCCCATGGTGCCCTCTGTTGTAACATCACTGGTTGCTATAGTGCTGTCTGGGCAAGTATCATCCACTGGAAACAGAAAAACAAAAACAAGAAACAAAAAGTAGCTACTGTCATTCACATTGTGGGGGTTGAGGTCCTAGTTTTGGTTGTAAGACACTTCACTGCATGCATTATTAGTAATGCTGCAGTAGTGGAAATTCCTTTCTAGAGATCTGAAGCATGAAAATTCTGTAGCACAGGTGTTCTCTTTAGTTTGTGAAAGAATAATTTACAACTACCCAAGCAGAATAGACTTCCTTTCATCTGGCACTTCCAGGGTGCTGTTTTGTGAACCTAGCAGAGAAAGTCTTGATTAAGACGGTGAACACTGGAAGCAATCTTCTTGTAGTCTAAGCTCTTTTGCTACTCAGAAGGCTCATTCTTTAATGGAGTGGTATGCAGAACCACAGTGAGCGTGGCGAAGACATGCTCCACACCACCCTGTGCTAGGGAGCAAAAACCTTTGCTAGAGAGAAGGGATAAGCCCTCCCCATAGAACGGGAATGTAGTGATGTTTTTTGCCAAGGTAAGTTTGAGTTATCCTATTAGATCGTGCACCAAGAATCAAAAGCTTCCAGGCTTTCATTGCAGAACAGAGCCATCCGGGTCAAACTCACCAATTGGTGTGCTGTGCCTCCTGGGTCCCATTTTGAGATGGCCAGTAAGAGGTGGTGTTATGCTAGTTAAGGACTGAATGACATCACCCTCCTTTGGCAAAGTAAAATGAAATGGGGTTCCTAAAAGACACAGAGCAAAAGAATTAGTAATTTCAAGGGTCTACTTTTGTTCAAATATCAAAAGCACAGGTTCACCCTGCTGTGGAAATAGGGAGAAGCCTAACATTGGTCCTGTACAAAACCCCCCCGAACAGCTGCTCTAACTGATATTCCTCACATTTTACGTGGAAAATCTCTCTCAGTGAAAACCCGGACTGTGGTCAACTTGATGCAGCTATTCCCAGGTGCTAGATAAAAGGCAGACTAAAGATCCTGACATGAACAGGACTTTTACAGAATGCAGCTTTGCTTCAGAGATGCTCAGGATTTTCCACAGAAAAGGGAGACGAGGTCAAAAACAGAAATGAAGGTTAGGACAGAAACGAATTGGCAGAGCTACACGTTGCCTGAGTTGATAACCTAAAACTTACATAGAATGATGGCTGAGGTGGCCTATCCCATCAGGGAAACCATGCCTTGGCGGATTTACTACATGCAGATCTTGCAGGATTTAACAAATAAAATAAACCAAAAACCTAGCAAAACGCTCCTTCCTTTTGCCCCATCCCATGCATTTATTTGCAAACTGTCAACATCACAGAGAAGTAATTTGCATAATCCTCTCATAGAAAAATACCCAATCAGCAAACAGTTATGTATGATCTGTTTGAAAACTCTGAAAACCATCACCTCTCTGGCTACCACAAGCTTCAAAGACATGGTTGAGCAACAGCAACATCCTGAAGACCAAGAACTTCAGTGTATTTTTGCAGTGGGCAGGTAACTTCTAGCACAATGGTACTCACATCAGAAGGCCAACCACCCCTCCTCATGAACAGCTTACGAATGCCTGTTGCATCATGGCCTAGAGTGTGTCTCCATTTAAAAAGTGTTTTATTTAAAAACTGAAGCAACTCCACTGAGTATTGATTGATTTAGCTACCACAATCCCTCCTAACCTATAAATTCACATTTGGCAGGCTAGTAACAAATGATCAAAAGAATTTATTAAAAGATCACCAGCACAGGTGATGATCAACCGCATAATCTAATTACTATACTAAGGGATACCATGAGAGAGAACACAAACAAGCTTTCACAAGATCTGAAAAAAAAGTGAATGCCTCAAAGTTTAAATGCTTTCACATTACTGCCTCAACTGTTCTATCAATGAAAACAGTTAATTCAAACTAATAAACTTTTCTTACGTGCTTATGACGATCAACCTGCAACAGATTTAGGTCCATCTGGAATTGAATCTGGCAAGGGATGTCAAAGACTACAAGAAAGGTTTCTTCAAGAACATCAGTAGCAAAAGGAAGCCTAAGGAAAAGGTGGGCCCGCTGCTGAATGTGGTGGATGCTGTGGTGATGAAGAATACAGAGAAGGTGGAGCTACTGAATACCTGCTTTGCTTCGGTCTTTACTAGCAAGGCCAGTGCCCCGGAAACCCATACTGTTCTTAAGTTCAAACACCAGTACTGTTCTCCTGACTATGCTAAATTGTCTTAAAAACTATGCAGTCCCAAAGGCCATGGGCTTGTTCACAGGACAGTTCATCTCAGAGGACAAAATGCAATGGAGGCAGAATACCTTGGAACTTCTTGACTGGTATTTTGACTAGATCTCCTCAAAGCATTGTTTTCTATATAATAAACCTATTTTTTCTTCTTTCATTTAAAGGAAATTAAGAATATTGTGGCAACAACTTCATAATTCAATTTAACATTAAATAACATCTGGGGTCTTACAGTCTTTCCCTTTTCCTAACAGACATCAGAGAAGGGAAATACATTTTCTGACACTAAAATCAAGCTCCTTCATTCATTCTCATTCAAGGACTAAAGAACTGTGTTTTGAAATTAAGCCAGCTAAGAGACAAAAGCTTCACAAAACATAGGTGTAGTATCCCACATCTTGTATAATGACATACAGCATGATAAATGATTTCAGTAAGTCATGACAATACCTGCTTAGTCACAGCTCGCATGCAAGTGAAAAGCCATTCTACTATAAAAGAAGACCAAGAAGAAATCAAGAAATCAAGAAGAAATTTGCTATATTAGTTTCTAGCTCAAAGTTGCTCTGTACACCCCCACAAAGAAAATTTTCCTCTGAGAATGAAAAAAAGGAAAAAGAAAATAAGGAGACATACAAGAGGGAAAGTACTGACTACCACACACCCTATTCCTTTCAAGAACCCTGCTGCTGTTGCTTCTTGAGTGGAGGAGAAGTCACAAAAATCCCTGAATATTGCCAAGGTCACAACATTTTAAGCTCTTCAAGCTGCCTTGCGTTTCTACCACAAAGTAATGAGAGTCAGGAACAAGAATTACACCACAGAGGAAAACAGCAAAGTCATGTTCTGCATGTAACACAGTAAGGTGTAGTGCTGCTCTTAAGAGAGATTGCTCAACTTGCATCCAGTATCAGTGCTCCCTGAAACACTGAGGATTGTATACAGCTGTCCTTGACATTATTCAAAACATACACCTGTGAACTACTAACCTCAATCCACTTACCACTGGAAGGACTGGGGGATTTAGGAGTCGCCTTCTCCTGCGGCTGCATCTGCTCCTCTTGCTCCAGATTCCTTGTCATAACACTATCCTCCATATTCTTTGGCACCTGATTCTCATGCTGGATCACCTGTGTTTCAACCCCTCCCTCTTGAAGTGATGGCTGATTGCTTATTACCATTACCTGTCCCAATTCTGAACACTCTGGATGGTTTTTGGCACACAATGCCCCTTCCGACTGAACATCGCTCTTTAATTCTGGAAACAAATTGTTGTGCTGCTCCAGTAACTCCCCTACAGAAGGCTTAGGTAAAACTTCATTGAGCTTTGCCATGTTTTCTGCAACAGCCTTAAAGGGCAGTTCATCCATGTTCTTTGCCTCCCCAGTGTCAAAAGTACAACCTTTCAAAGCTTCTTTTCCCTGACATTCTGGTCCAGTCTTTTCTAATTCCTGGGCTACATTTTTGCTATTTTTACAAGAATCAGCAAATTTCACTTCTGTATCTTCATGACACTGTCCTTCCCTTTCAAGAATAAGCCTATGAGAAAGTGTTGTATTAACAAGAGACCTATCTTCCTTTATTTGCTTCTCTTTTTCTTGCAGTTCTTCTTGTTCTTCACACTGAGTCTCAGGAACTGCCTCAGGTTTAGAAGTCTCTTGAGAGCAGGACAAAATCTCAGGCAGACCAGACTGATCGGCAGCAGCCTGACTTCCAGACACACATTCGATCTCCCGATGAACTGTAGGGGCTAATGGCCCATCTCCTGCAACACCAGCACTAACAAACCGTCCTACAGGCATTTCTGTAGTCTCTACATCCTCCTTTTTTGCTTTTTCACAGTTTTCAGAGGGTCCTTGATCACCTGCATTCACTTTCAGTTTTACTTTGTCACTCTTCATAGAACAGAGTCTTGAGTCTGAGGCCTTGCATTCAGAAATCCTCTCTACCTGTGTGGTCTCACTGTCTTGGCCTGTGTTCAGAGAGCCTGAACTGACGTCTGTATTCATGGGCTGGCTACATGCACTTGCAGAGAGCATCAATTTACAGGACTCAGGAGGCTGTGACACAGAGTCATCTGCAGACATCTTCGACAAGGCATCTTTGGATCCAGAGGGATCTTCTGGTAAGCATGAAGAGGTTAAAGCAGCAGGTTTTTCTTCTCCTTCATGCTTCTTCTCTTGACTCTGAGTTGGAACAAAGATATCCTAAAACGAAAAAAGTGGGACGTGGAATATTAAGGCATCCCAAGTAGGACTGTTTGTTTATTATTCCTAAAATATTACACTGGATTATGGAGCAGAGCAGGTTTATGACAAAACTACAGATTAAAAAACAAACAATGAAAACAAAAACAAACAAACATATATCCAAAACTTTTTTCCCACACATTTATATGAGCCATGATTGACCTGGTTTTGCTGAGAAAAATTATCACCACACATTACTATTTAGTATGTCTGTGGCAAAGTCAGACACAATCCTTAGTACCTTTCACTATCAAATCACAAAATACAGGGCAAATATGGCAAATTAGTAGGTATTTCTACCTGAACAACCAAGGGTTCTGGAAAGATTCTCTGTGATACCTATTACACTAACATGAATGCTGCTTTCAGCTAAGGAGAAGCACTGCTTCAACTAACGAAGTTTCTAGCAAGTTCATTAAATTCATAATATTAAGGTATAAACCCACAAGCTGTCTGTTAAACCCTTTTGAACAGTTATAATTTCCAGAATCAAATTGCACAAGGGAAACAACAGATAACAAGAATAAGCAACTTGAAAAACGCAGTAAATAAATTCTAGCCTTGTAGGAGAATAAAAATGCTTTATTATGGAACAGCTTCCCTTTCTCCATGACATGGAAAAATGATGCTAAGGTCTTCATGGATAAAAGACTAATTTATGATGCAGTCTGAGATGCAGGATGCCCAGTTCAGCATAAGAAGGCAGCACAGTCTAAGACAAGAGCTTCTGTGTTCTGTATCTCACCATGCCCTCTTATGCTGTTCTGCGTTTTCTCTGCAGGAAAAACTGCCACACAGGATGACTAATACGTAACTGCAGCTGGTGGGAACAGGGAGGTTCATGAGAACCAGCCTGGTAGGGAGGCTCAACACAAAAGAAGAGAGGTTGACTCAAACACAACTTCTGCATCAGCCATATAAAAACCTCAGAAAAGATATATACATGAACCCTTACATGAGAGAACTCTGGTTGTGATGGTATAGGTAAAGATCCAGGAAAGAAGGCTGGGGCACTCTGGGACACCGGAGTGGAAGCCTGTGGCTGGACAAGAGGTCTTGGAGGGATACAAGGGAAGGCCATCTCCACCAGCCTTTCTCCTCTCTGCTTTTGCACCAGTTCTCTTCCTTCTGCAGGGATAGATATATCCATCTGTTCATCTGGTTTGAAAGAGCAGAAAAGATACAAATTCTTGTGTTATACCTAAGTTTCCAACATTCTATTAAAAGATTTGTCTTCAGTGGTGTACTCAACTTTGTAAAATCTTGTCTCCAGGGGCATTCTTTTTGTAGGTAAAAAAAAAAGATCAACAAAAACATCCATATTCTTACTTTCAAAGGGGGAAGCAAGTGTGTTGTTACAAATTCATATCACTATTTTGCTACAGGTCTAGAACTTCTATACTTAGAAAAAAGTGTCTGAAAAGTATAAAAAAGCATTTTTCTAAGGTATTTCTTTTCCTTTTGCTATCTTTATTAAAATGCACTAAATTCAGACCCCAGCTAACAAAATATCTGTTCTAACAGTATTTCACATTCTGTGACAGGAATCTCACAGAAAGGAATAGTTGATTTTGTATCATACTAAAAGTCTGCACAGATGGCTATCTTATCCCTGATGGTAAATGGGTGCTTAGAGAAAATATTTAACAACCAAGGTATCATATCAAATCATTTTTCTTTAGGCATGACATTCTAGGATACACACTTACATCACATAAAAGGTTTTACAAATACTGTGCAAGTTGTCTATCTTAAGGTAAAGTAACTTATATGATGTAGTCCTTATCTGTCCTTCCTATTGCCCTAACAGCATAGACTTAATACAGGTATCTGCCTGTAGCAAGAATGGCTTGTCTCTAAAGAAGGAAGATAATTGCCAGCAGCAATCTGTATGCCATAAAAAGCATTTCCCATCTTTCAAGTGAAGGGGGACTAGTCAACAGTACTAATTTTATTATGATAGCTATGCAGGAAATATCAGTAGCAGACAGAGAATATAGAGAATTATAAACAAGAGAGTCACAAATGGAGATCTCCCTTTATCTACCCCTTCACTGTTCCCAGTCCTGCTTTACTCTTTAAATATAATTTTAACAGGTTTTGAAAAGGCTGCAAGCTCTGACTAAACTAGCGCACAGAAACATGACCACAGACAGTATGCAGAAAAATGTTACCTTTTGCTTGCTCTTGTTCAGTTGGGCTGCTGGGGACAAGGGCATTGGGTCCAATGGAAACAGGAGGAGAAATAACTAGGCCTGAAGAGACACTGCAGACGAAAAGGAAACGCAGAAATGAAAACCACACCTCACTAAAAAATGCATTAAGTTTCCCCCCATCAAGCTCCAGCTTGTCACAATACGACTCTTCTCATGAAAGGTGAGTGTCAGGTGTTCACCACTAAGAGACTAGCCACAGTCATGGATCACGTGGACACCATTAGTTCATTTCATTGCAAAATAAGGCCATGCTCCTCTCATAGTGCAAAATTAAAACCCTGATTGCTTAAAATCAAGCACACGTCCTTGAATAATGAAGAGAATAGTGGGAATGCACTACTGCAATGAAGGTCTTGAAACAGTTTGGGGATTTTTTGCTTACGTGGAACGATCCTCCTGAACAAGGACTGCCTGTCCAGAGAGCTGCAGGACTTGCAGACTGCGGGCAGGGGTGCATGCCAGAGAACTTCCCTCTTCCACCCTGGTTATTGGACAGCCACTCCCTGCAGTGGCTTTGAACAGAAGGAAACAAAGATAGAAATATGGTCAATAACCACAGTGATCAGAAAATTCTGAGGACTTAAACTCATGCTATTGCACAGCTCCTTCTCAGATAGGCAATGACAAGCTGATTTTCAGAGCTGGTGAAGGACTGCACATGAAAGTTGAGTATGTGAAATGTGAGCACAGAATAGTTCAGATGAAGAAGAAAAATTAGAACAGATCTTAGACTGTACAAGCCTTCCTATTTGGGAATTTTTTAAAAATCCCCAATGGCTCCAATATCAGCACATCTGATCCAGCACTAGAATGCAAATACAGGCAAGGTTCTTGTAGGAAAAGACACCTTGCACTGACCACCAACTCAGTGTGAGAAGGTTGTTATTGAATCTTCTGGATACAGAAGGTTCACTCACAAGATCAGACCGGTATAGACACCACTCAGCACAAGTTTGCCTACACTACTTATCCACACTTTACATGGTGTGTCACTACAAAAGGTGAGCATTATTAGCTTCAGAAGAGGGTAAAAGTCGGGTTTTGGTTTTGCTCTTCAAGGGGCACCGAAAGAAAGGAAATTAAATGTATTCAACAAGCCAGTAACTGTTCTAACAGGAAGTGACATTTAGACATTGTTCCATACTATAGCGAATGAGGCTGTGGCCTTTTATTTCCATACTGTTCTCAATTTAAGCAGAAATTACATAAAAAATACTCACGGCATTCTACACCCTAAAACACTACATATGTATAAATATCAAGCAGGTATGATGTTTATAACTATCTCGGGGATGGACATTCTGGCTCTGCTTACTGTTACCTGTCGCGTGATTCTCAGGAAACATCTCTTCCTGAGTTGACAAGATATCTGATTCCTCATTACCAGAACCAAGGGATTCCTCAATTTCACTGGGGTCCCTGACAGGCGTTTCCTTGCTGGTATGCTCTTCTGCTTCCTGCAGAGTTCTGGAAATGCAAAACATAGTCATTGACCTGAGAAATTCAAAACATGAAGTAAGACTACAGCATTGTAAAGAAAACCTATCAGTAACAGATGGAAGGTATTCACTCGTGTAACACAGGGAAAAAAAAAGGAGAGAAGGAAGACCAACTTCTCTTGACAAAGTAACACTTTCAATCTTGATAAGTTACACTTTCAGAATTGTTTTTTATGTTTTCTACCAACCCAACTGATGCTTAAATGGAATGCAGATTGTTCTACTGACTTCTATTCAATGCAGATTCTACGAATTTCATTTCACCCCTTTAACGTTATTTTGTGGCAGAATATCATAATACAAGATGAGCTAATTACTATATAAATTTTATGCTAGATAGAATAAATACTACTCAACAAACCGAAGTTTCACACTTAAATTAAAACAATTAAAACCATAAAGCTTACAATAGCAAATACTCAAAAGCATCCTGGAATACCCAACACTTAGACTCCAGATTTCTCCTGTGCAGCCAAAGCCCATGCTACAGTGATTAAGTTATTTCAAGATAACCTCCGCGACTTAAAATGAATTATCATTTCTAGTATATTCCAGTCGTACCACTTTAAGACAATTATTGGCATATTTTATTATGCAGTGAACTCACCACTAAAAACAAACCTAATGATATTTTTGTATTTAGGAGTTTGACATCACATCTTTTCTCACCAAGGAATGTTGAGAGCACTCCTTAGTCAGCGCTGCTGTGAAAAGGTCTCAGCAGTACTCCATCTTTCCCTTTACCTTTCTCTTTTGCCTTGAACCCTCTCCCACATCAAAAAATCTAGTAAAAAAAGACACAGATCAGCTTACAGAATGTCCACAAGAGACCTATAAAGAAGACAGACTGTTTTACCTTCCAGACTTCTCTGCCTGGCTTTCCAAAGCAGTATGTGCTTCTGTGCTGGAGTCAGTTTCCGTGTTGTCCCCACATAGTTCTAGGAAGAGAGAGATAAAAGAAAAGTTTTTGTTACTCACATCACCTGGATTAATACACAAATAAGAAAGTATAGCTCTGTAATTTACACGAATACCAAGGCAAGCCTTATATGAAAAAAAATTAATCTTGAACTATCTATGACAACAAGAAAAAAAAACCAAAAAGACAAAATGAAGTTTTTACCAGGGAGGGAATTTAGTATCAGATTGTCTAAATATTCTGGAAACAAATTAGGAAAGAGAAGTGAAAGAATCAATGATAGCACTTGGAAAGGTACAGGAAAACAAATGAATTAGCCCAAAGGAAAGAGGGGGCAAAATTCTTTGCAACTACCAGTGAGCTGTGAACTCATTTTTGAAAACTACTAATACTGTATTTCCTGTCAAACAAACATAACATTCATAATTTAAAGAAATTAGATAGAATCTACAGAGCAGGAAAAGGATACCTATGATCATTTTCACTTACCATATTTAGTCTCGTTCTTCACAAGTCTGGAAGAAAGGTCAGCAGGCCCAGAGTGAAGCTGATGCCTAGCATCTCCCTCATTGGGCATGAAGTCGGTCTCAAAGTCCTGGCTCTGTGAGAGCTCTAGAACTCCAAACTGCAGCTGTGACATGCCTGTATCTAACATTAGACATCCATTACAAATACATATAACAAAAAAAATTTCAAGAGCCATCTATCACTTTTAGAAGGGCAAAAGATATACCCTCTAACATGCAAAGTATTTAGGCTATTGCTGAAACTCTGAATAAACTAACAGACTCTGATCTCAGCTGTACTAATTAAAATACAATAGGAGAATAGGGGACAGTGGTCATTAACTCAGAAATCAGTATTAATCAGCAAGGGCTTATGTAATGCCTTTAGGAACTGCAGCAGATTTTCATTCCATTATGAGAAAACAATCTTCATAATATACAGCCTGTGTCTGAAAATCCTCTGATGACAACGACCATTATGCCAGTTCGTAATAAGGCTCCATTTCCTAATGACTGGAATGCATCTCTGCCTCTTCTAAACCACCTTCAGTCTCGAAGATCCATTCTAACTATAACAATTCATCAACCTTTTTTTTTTTTTTTTTCAAACACCAAAGCATACAAATCAACTTCCAGAAAAGGATGCCAATTTCTGACCTATTACTAGGGGCACAATTACCCCTGGTGAGACAAGCGAGCCAGCTCAACTGAAAAACTGCACAGACGGTGGATCTAATTCAAACTCCAAAAAACGGCCTTAAATGGGGAAGTTACCTTCTATACACGGCGCAGAAGCACAGTCCTCAACATCACCTTCACTTCGTTCCCCGGCCTTTCCAAGGGCACTGCAACAGAGAGACTCGCTAACGTGGCGCAGGGGCTCCTGCAGGCCGCCTTCCCGCGGCTCATGTTCCGAGGGGTCACTTGGCACAGACCAGGCGCTCCAAGCGCACCGCACCGCACCGCACATCCCGGCCAGGGCCGAAAGCGGCCGCTACAGCACCGAGCCCGCCTTCTTGGCCTGTCCCCAGCACCAGAGAGATTTCAGCAGGCCGGAGAGGCGGCGGCCGAGAGCCTCCGGATGGCGGCTCTCGCGGCCCGGTCCACCCCACGTACCTGCTCTCAGCATCGGGCGGTGGAGCCTCCTCCGCGACGCAGCCCCGCGGACCAGAGGCGCTCGGGCGGGCCGGGCTCTCCATGGGCCCTGCAAGCACAGCGCCGTCAGCGCGACCGCGGTACCCAGACCCGCCGTGACCCCGCGCCCCGCCCTTACCTGCGAGTCGCTCCCGGGGAGCCCCGCCACCCGCGGGCACCCGGCTGCCGGCAGGACCGCAGACAATATTCTGCAAGACAGAGGCAGGGGCCGCGTCAGAGCTGGGCCGGGCAAGGCCGGGCGGTGCTGCCACCACGCCGGGCGCTCACCAGCACGGGGCTCGGGCTCCGCCGGGCCGGCAGCCGGCGGGCCAGCACGCCGAGCCAAGCCCGCTCCGCGTCCGCCTCCGCGCCCTGGGGCTGCGAGTCCTCCACGATGAGGAGGGGCGTGTCCTCCTGCGAGAAACTAGGGTCCAGCTGGCTGCTCCCGCCGCGCTCCATGCAGGACGCCACAGGCTGCGCGGCCCGAGAGCCCAGCCCGGCCCGGCCCGGCCCTACGCCGCCCGCCCGCCGCCCAACCCACCCGCACTTCCCGCCGCCGCCATCTTGCCGCGCGCCGATTGGCGCGCGCGACCCGTCCGCCCCGCGCTGTTACCGGGGAGACGCGGGGGGGTGGGAACCGGCACCGGCACCGGGACCAAGCAGGATGGGGGCCGAGACCGCCCCCGGAGCGAGAACGGTGGCGGGCTCGGGGCTGCGCCGCCCGCTCGGCGTCTCCGCGAGAGCCCAGGAGAGACAAAGAGCCTCGTGTCTTCCGTCCCGCCCGAGCCGGCGGAGCTCGCTCGGGGGCGAATGCAGCGAGCTCCCACCTGGCGTACCTGGCGGGCCGGAGGGCGGCGGAGGTTCGGGCTGGGCTCCGGGTTGGGGCCGGGAGGTGTCCGCGCCGTGCCCTCCCGATCCCCTTTTCATCAGAGGTACAAAACGGCCCCGGTGCTCGGGCTCCGACACGGACCGAGCACCGCGTACCCCGGACAGCCACCGTCGGGTACGTCCTTTCTTGGGTATCACAGGAGAGTGAAATCCGATTAATTTCCCTGAGTTTATGTGACTAAACGGTTATCGAAGAAGCCTAGCACATAATTGTGACAGTTCTGTTGTCTTTCCAGCACTCACCTTCTTGCCTAAAAGATAGTGAGTTTGAATAGCCCAATTTAAATCTACTTTTGCAAGTTCTCTTTTTTATTTCTGCACCTCTCTGTGTTTTACAGATGAGAATTCTGTATATTTTATTTAAAAATCTGTTATAGAATCAAAACCACAGAATCCGAAAAAAATGGCATCTGGCCTGGAAGAAACTGTTATTATGCAACATCATAGATAAAAGGTGTACATAGTGAAACACTGTAAATATGAGTATGTTACCAATTTTGTGTGTAATGTGAAATCCAAGTTTGCACATGCATGTTAAGGACATTAAACAGGCTACAAATATTTACAGTTGCTATACAAGAGGGATGCTTTAGTAGCTGGTTGTTTAAATCCCAGAAGATGCTCCTTTGGTATATATTAAGCTGTATTATTGAAATGTTTTCTTAGAAGTGTTAACAGTTCCCTTACAAAATTCACAGAGGATAATGAAGACTAGAAATGGCAAACGTGCCAGTCACTCTTTCTCGAAATTCCCCTCAAATTCTTGAGAACTTTGATAACAAATCCTCAGACAAATTAGGTTTGTATCCAGAAGACAACAAGGAGAGTGAGTATCAGCCGACATCGATCTCTAAAGACAAGGTGCATAACATCGATCTGATACCTTACGTCAGAGCAACAGGACTGAAGTGGCAGAATAACAACTTTACTATAGTAAGACTTTTAGCAGTATCTGTATGGGATTCTCATAAGCAAACTAGGGAAGCATAGCTATGATGAGGTTTCAATAAGACAAGTAAAAAACTTGCTTGGTATGCATCCTCAGGAAGTAATAATCATCCGTTCAAAACAAGTACATTTGAGTGAGGATTCGAACATCACTGTTTTCTTTAATCACTTTGGTCACAAAATAAGTACGCTTATTAATCCACAAGCAATCTGAAATTGAGAGGGACTAGAAGTAGTAGAAGAAAGTTTTTTTTAAATGGTCTGAAAAATGGACAAAGTACAATGCAGGTAAGGAGAATATTATAAAAAATTAAATAACTGGCTGCACGAATTCAGGAGGAAGCTGTTGGGCTGTATGGTATTTCTGCAAAATAAAGCAATGGGGGCCATAGCGCCACACAAACTCAGTCAGTGTCATGCTGCTGCCACAGAAAAAGGCGCAAACAATAAGCATTTTACTTGTGTGTAGTATGCATACCTAAGATGCATGAAGTAATTCTTATTCTCTACGCTGGCACAGTCTAATGTTAGCCCTGCATCTAGTGAGAAGATGGCAAAGGATTTGGCTACCATAATATTCTCCAGATAGAAAAAAAGTTGATGGCAAATAATTTGTTTCTTGATAATATCCACAGTTTAGAGGACAACTGATTTTTTTTTCATGAACTGCAAGTAGGTGTAAATTAAAGACAAAATAGAAATAAGCAAAAATATTTAAAAAGTAAGGCTAAAGAAGTTCTAAAAAATTATGCCATTTCTAACATTTAAGGTTTTTTTTTAAAGTAGTAACAAATGCATATAGTTGATCTTGGTCTGAAATAGGAAGTTGGACTAGATTATCTCCAGAATCTTCCAGTCTTGTTTTTTTTCACAATTCAATACTTTTGCATGAACCAGAATAGGACAAAATTGAGAGCTCAGTCGAGTTGGTCAAATTTGTAAATGCCAAATCAGTGTGTGTTTTAAAGGTGACTGCCCATTTTTTGTGTTAATGTAATCTCACTTTTCCCAGCTTTATTATGCTATGAAAAGAAACATCCTGCTTTCATTATAATATACATGTCTTCATTTAAGTATTTCTCCTCAGCTGGCAGATTACCTTTTTTCTGAATCTAATCATAAACTACAAACAGGGCATGGCTACCTTTGTCTAAAAAAAGAATAAAAGAGCAAAATGAATCTTTGCTTCCTTTTGCTTCAAACAAAACACGTCCAACACCAGACTTTCAAAGAACGAAGATATGGTGGCTGTCTGATTTTTCATATTTGGAGGATTTTTCCAAATTTCTTGCAACTTACAGAATTTGCAATAGCGAGCTGATGCAATAGTTTATTTTTGTCCAAATACTCCTTTCCAATGCAGACCACTAACTAGGGACATTGAGAAACAGGACTGCTATTCCTCATTCTCATTTCTTGCACTCTGAATCTTTCTTGTGCTCCATGCCTCAGTGCAGCCCCAAGCCCCATCTTCAAAACTGGACAGTATTCCTAGAAAAAGGACCAAATTCCAGATCCTGATTTCAAATGGGAATTAGTTACCACAAGCTAAGATACCCAACAAGATAGCTAAGCTTACTAAGAGAGTAAGGATGCTACTTGTCTTTGGAAAACTAGGTTTACGTTTTGTACTGTGTATTACAATTATTATGATGCAGACGCATCTAAAAACTACCTGGCCAATTTCCGTATGCACTATGCTCTGCGCCATGGCTTTGGGAACAAATAGTGCCTGGCATTCACCGCTCTCGGTGGCCGTGAGTCCAGAGGCCCGGCGTGCTACCGACGGCGTGTCATCACGAGCCGCCGGTACAACACCCAAGTTCCCGGGGGGAGCTGAAGCGGCAGCCGCCCTCCGCACTCGCTCCGGGACTGTGCGGGTCCCGGCGCGGAGCTCCTCTGAACGTCCCGTCCCGCTCCGCCGGGGCGCCCCGAGCGCAGCGGCAGCGGCCCCGGCCCCGACGGCCCCCGAGCCGCCGCAGCCAGGGCTGCCCAGACGGGGCCTGCGGCGCCCCAGCGCTCCCGGGCCCCGCTCTCCCAGCAGCACTCCGCGGAGAAAGCGAACGCGGGCGATGAAGACCCGGGCTCCGCCCGGCCCGGCCCGGCCCGCTCGCTTTAGCTGGTCCGNAAGGTTTTTTTTTAAAGTAGTAACAAATGCATATAGTTGATCTTGGTCTGAAATAGGAAGTTGGACTAGATTATCTCCAGAATCTTCCAGTCTTGTTTTTTTTCACAATTCAATACTTTTGCATGAACCAGAATAGGACAAAATTGAGAGCTCAGTCGAGTTGGTCAAATTTGTAAATGCCAAATCAGTGTGTGTTTTAAAGGTGACTGCCCATTTTTTGTGTTAATGTAATCTCACTTTTCCCAGCTTTATTATGCTATGAAAAGAAACATCCTGCTTTCATTATAATATACATGTCTTCATTTAAGTATTTCTCCTCAGCTGGCAGATTACCTTTTTTCTGAATCTAATCATAAACTACAAACAGGGCATGGCTACCTTCGTCTAAAAAAAGAATAAAAGAGCAAAATGAATATTTGCTTCCTTTTGCTTCAATCAAAACACGTCCAACACCAGACTTTCAAAGAACGAAGATATGGTGGCTGTCTGATTTTTCATATTTGGAGGATTTTTCCAAATTTCTTGCAACTTACAGAATTTGCAATAGCGAGCTGATGCAATAGTTTATTTTTGTCCAAATACTCCTTTCCAATGCAGACCACTAACTAGGGACATTGAGAAACAGGACTGCTATTCCTCATTCTCATTTCTTGCACTCTGAATCTTTCTTGTGCTCCATGCCTCAGTGCAGCCCCAAGCCCCATCTTCAAAACTGGACAGTATTCCTAGAAAAAGGACCAAATTCCAGATCCTGATTTCAAATGGGAATTAGTTACCACAAGCTAAGATACCTAACAAGATAGCTAAGCTTACTAAGAGAGTAAGGATGCTACTTATCTTTGGAAAACTAGGTTTACGTTTTGTACTGTGTATTACAATTATTATGATGCAGACGCATCTAAAAACTACCTGGCCAATTTCCGTATGCACTATGCTCTGCGCCATGGCTTTGGGAACAAATAGTGCCTGGCATTCACCGCTCTCGGTGGCCGTGAGTCCAGAGGCCCGGCGTGCTACCGACGGCGTGTCATCACGAGCCGCCGGTACAACACCCAAGTTCCCGGGGGGAGCTGAAGCGGCAGCCGCCCTCCGCACTCGCTCCCGGACTGTGCCGGTCCCGGCGCGGAGCTCCTCTGAACGTCCCGTCCCGCTCCGCCGGGGCGCCCCGAGCGCAGCGGCAGCGGCCCCGGCCCCGACGGCCCCCGAGCCGCCGCAGCCAGGGCTGCCCAGACGGGGCCTGCGGCGCCCCAGCGCTCCCGGGCCCCGGTCTCCCAGCAGCACTCCGCGGAGAAAGCGAACGCGGGCGATGAAGACCCGGGCTCCGCCCGGCCCGGCCCGGCCCGCTCGCTTTAGCTGGTCCGGGCCGGCGAGCAAGACCGAGCCTACCCCGCCGACACCAGGAGGGACCGGGCGGGTGCCCTCCGCACCGTCCCTGGCGTGCTCCTGCTCCCTCAGGCAAAGGCTCTTACCGGTAACGCAAGGCATGTACGTCCCTAATACGTCCCTAATTTGTCGAAGACTGACCTCACGAAAGTGTTCACCGTATGAATGCCGCAACGAGAAAGGTCAGATGTTCGATCATGCCGGACGGGGCTGTGATTGCCAGACCACATTAACTTCTCAAGCGTTCACTTTACTACTTGCATATCACTTTCTCTGAACACTACCAACCTATTCAATTGCACAAAATGCACCACAAAATACTGCAATTAAGCTATTTCACTACAAGCTGGGATCATGTAGTTTGGACCTTTTTCTAGAGAAATGTTGAAATCGCTGCTTGGCTTTAGTGAGCGGGAGAGGTTGTGAAAGACGTATGCACAATTATGGTGGAAAGTGTGGCATTATCATTTCTTTGCACTGTTCAGCAAGGCTTATGGCAACCTACACAGTTTAGTCTGCAAAATATCTCAGTAATGTTCGATTTTTTATATATGTACTTTGCCTGACCATTTCAGCTATATTATTTTGACTGGTTTTAGTTACGAGGAAAGATGAAACAAAGAGGTATGGATTCTGGCCAGTTTGTATTTAATATTTAATTGATTAAAAATCACCTCAGCTTCTAAGAAGGACTGCCATAAAAGTATGAATTAGTACCTTTCAAAGTTTGATAAACATGTCTTTTAACTCCAAAGCTCTGCGTCACTTGATGCAATGAATACACTTGATAATTTCATCGACCCTTATATCCTAGCCTTGATCAGAGCTTTGTTCCAAATTGCACAGGAGATAGTATCTTGCCACACCTTCTGTAAGACAAAAATGGGAGGAATAGGAGTACTGCTCTGATAAATCACTCATGGAGTTAAATAGAAGCAAAAATGTGGTTTGGTCAAACTGGAAGGCTTAGCTCTCTCTCTGTGTCTCTGTCTTACAATACATCCTGGAAGTGTCAGTATAAACAACCATAAGACTCCATCTGTACATAAAAGCATTATCAATGCTGGGTCCTTCTGCTCCACGTAACAATGGCTGTGTTCACCACAGGAGAGATCAAGGCCTGAACAAAGTCCCTTTAGGCAGTCACCTATTTTTTTCTGCTTCTTAGAAATGTCGCAGCCAAAATGATACCATATTTCACCACCGTTAAAGGCATTATCTTCACTTGGGTACTGTCACAGATTCCCTGAAGTACTTTTATTCATTGGGGAATTTTCAGCTGGGAAGGACAGGAAGTAATCATTCCGGGCCAAGGGACTGAGGAATTGAAATAGTGTAGATTGTTCTTCTAACGATATTATGAAAATCCTTTTTACACTATTTTGATCCTACTCTCTAAATCAATTTTTGTAAAGGTCATTTACCTGTGACTCGTTGTCCTTCAGTATGAGGTAATCCTTTAGTCTGCTTTTGCCACTCTCCTTCTGTGATGTCTGTCAGGACCTCTAATATCTGCATTCAGCCCAGTCAGCTTCTGATTTTCATGGGGGTGCCAGCTACTGCTGCAGTGCATGAAAGCAGAAGCTTACACCATAATTGCTATACAAGTCTATTATAAGGTTCTGGAGTGTGAATTTACAGGGAAAAGGAGGAATTTAGTAAGCTGGAAATCCCTCATTTCACTGCCTCATGCAGTGCACACCCACTAGGACTCAAGCCTTTTCTACTGCAATTCTACCATGACCACAGACATCTCCAATTCACATTAGAAAGCAACAGAAATACCATCATTCCATGAATTGATGGTACAGTAGAAGAATGCAAATGGGTCACATCACCAGAATTAGGGTTTTAATTGTAAGGTCTTCCCCAGAACTTCTAGTCTCTGTGTTTGGATATTCTTTTTAAGCTTTCACTTCAGTTTGCATGTCTCCTGTTTCATTTCTCCTTGGCAGAAAGCCAGCTGGAAAAGTATCTCTGCACTGCAGTGAAAAGCTGCAGCTCTGGAAAGCTACCATGTCAAAAATAAGCAGCAAGTACTAAGACTGAATCACCTGGAAACAGAAGGCACTTTTATCAGCTGGTATGAAAATATCTGAAAATCTTTCATCTTCATGTTTTGTTGTCATGTTTTCCCTCCATGATCTACAATCCTACTTACATGATAGAATTTAAAGTACACTGGCATTTATTTGCAAGTTTACCGCTTTGTTCACATATTTACCTGCTCAGTACAATCCTCTAAAACTAAATTATTGCTGATATGCAGGTTACAACACAGAGAAATAAATTAAACACTTTTGATACACTAATTCTCCCTTTTTACAAAATTTAGTTCATATAGCTCATAGCCAGTGGTGTCACCACAGTTTAATGTGAAAAAGACCTATTGCATTATTTCCTAATTTATTTGTTGAGAGCTAGACCACCTTTTGATTCAAGATCTTAATTTGAGAAAACTCCATAAGCTAGTAACATCAGCTGTAGCCTGCAGAAATAATTATTTTGTATTTTTCTCCCTTTCAGTAATTGTTTTATTTCCGGACTATCTTTTGTCAGAGTCCTGTGACACAATAGATTCACACATGCTTGCCAAAATGCCGACTCTCCGAACCTACTGAAGTTTCAGCTGCAGTCTTGGTGGGTACGAAAGAACGAAAGAGGGCAGGATGCTGACTTATCTGCCCATCAAGTTCCTAAACTATAGCTCACCTGAGGAAATCCTGCAGACTGCAGGGGCAGAACCTGACACTGTTTTAGGAAACGCTGCACATTATTGCTGACTTGTGTCATTTTATAACAGCTGGGTTGCTTTTTCACCCAACTGCATCGGCACAGTGTGGTCCTTCCTTTTCTGCCAGAAAAGATATGGATTTTTCTACATGGAACTACTTTTTGGTGGCTCTCCCTTGTTCAGCCTGTAGAAGTCTCATATTTTGGGGTTGCCCAGCTTTTGCACATAGAATCATAGGATCACCAAGGTTGGAAGAGACCTCCAAGATCATCCAGTCCAACCATCCATCCAGCACTACCACTGCAACCCCTAGACCACATCACCCAGAACCAGATCCAGATGCCTCCTAAACACCACCAGGGACACTGGTGGCACCACCACTTCCATGGGCAACCTGTTCCAGTGCCTGGCCACTCTGACAGTGGAAAGAATTTTTCTAACATCTAATCTGGATCTCTTCTGTCTCAGCTTAAGGCCATCTGCATTGAACTGCTTTGGAGCTGTGGCTGGCCAGAACTGTGAGCAACAAGGACTTGTGCCCAAAACTAGGGCCTCTCTGGTCACCCCAGACAGTAAGAACTCCTGCGTACACCACGGCCTGCCAGTACAGCCATGGACAGCTCACATCAGCTTTGCACCAGTAGCTAGTAAAGTTCAGATTGTTCTTGAATCTCACGTATCCGGAATCCAGGAAATCCCATGACTTACTGCTGGAGACCATTACACTTGCTTTTAGTTGAACAGAAGGAAGAACCACCAGGAAGGGACCTGCTCAGTGCCAAGCGATAAGGCAGAGACAAAGAAGGCGAATGACACTGCCAAGCCTTGGAGTCTTTAGAACTGCTGTCTTCCATGGCTTTATTGTGCGTATCACAACAACTCAACACCAAGCATTTAAAAATCTCCGTGGATTTCTGTATTTAAGTAACTGAATTCTAAACTAAACTATAAACCAACACCCCTTCGCCCCCGAATTGTTCTTTCAAAGGTCTGAGCCCCGCTCACGGTTTTGAGCATCCGAGCTGGTCGCTGTACCACTCTGCCCATCTTGACGGAAGGAACTAAGACCCCGCGCCCCAGCGCCAGCGGGAGCTCACCGGCAGCCGCCGCGCCGGCACGACCTGCCTCGGGCCAGCAGCCCGAGTGCGGCAGGTCCGGATCGAGAGAGCAGCAGGCTCCCCGCAGCCGGGGCTGCGCCGGCTCCACCCGGGCCGTGCGGGGGCCCGGGGCAGGGCAGGANGCTGAGGGGCGCGGAGCCCGTGGGCGGGGCCCGGCGGCGCAGGCCACGCCCCCTCCCGCAGTAGCGCAGGACCACGTGCCAGCTCGGCCAATCAGGGCGGGACTCGGGGCGCTTTAAGAGCCGCGCGCCAGTGACCGCGCGCTGCAGCAGCGGCCGCGGCGTTGCCATGGAGACGGCGGCTGGGCCGGTCGCTATGGACACGGCGGCGCCGCCGGGCGGTCGGCGGCACGCGCTGCTCGCCGTGATCGGGGAGATCGGGACGGAGCCGGAGCGGGGGGCGCTGCGCGGCGCCCTGGAGCGCGGTGAGCAGCGGGGTCGCGGCCGAGGATCCGGGCCGAGACGGATGCGGTCCTTGCCCCTGAGCGCCGTGGGGCTGCGCGCCTGCCGCGGCGTCCCTGCCGCCGCCTGGGACGAGGGGGAGCTGCCGGTGCCCTCCCCGCCCTGCGGCACCGCCGTTTCGCCGCAGGGCTTCATCCCACTCCTGGGGCGGTGGCTGCAGAAGGGTCGAGGCGCTGTCGGGACCGCGGGGCGGAGGGCGAGGCCCCGCGGGGCCGGGCGGGGCTCGTGTCCCCGGCGCAGTGCGGGACCGCTCTCTGCGGCGCCAGGTGGCATCCGGCTCTTTCTTTCTCCCCGATCATTGCTTTATATGCATTAGTGACATGCAGTTAATGCAGTTTTCGAACGTCTTAAAGCTTGAAGATATTCTTTCCCCTCAGTCTTTATTTTATTGGTGGGTTGGTAGATTACATCTTATTTCTATCTTACCCCAAAATTCTGTCTTGTTGGAGGAATTGTCTTGCTGGAGTGTTCACTGTGGTCCTAGGGACGGCCGTGAACAGGGGTCTCTTGTGGTATGGCCTCTCCCTGTCTATAGAGCAACTGCGTGGACCAGAGTGAGGGAGGGCAAGCCGCACAGTGAACTGCTTCAGGAATGACACAGTGCAGGATAGGCCTGCCATAACGTTTTTCTCCTCTGTTATCTGTATTTTAGTAATACCCAGAGGCCTTGGCAATGAATTAGTCTTTGTATATTAGATGCAGCGTTGTTTAGAAGTAAGGGGAAAGGAGGTGGTGAGATGATAGTTCATCCTTTGTGGCAGTTTCTGATAGTTCCTGACAAAAAGGCAAAGGAGATCTGATCAACTACATCAGTATCTTAAGGGAATCCCTGTTCTAATAAGCAGTTAGTACAGCTTTGAGAAATAAAGTAACAGCCTTCTGACTCTGCATTCACTCCTCTCCTCAGCCCCCCATTTCCAAGGCACATTGGTTTGAAATATGCCAGGGATAACAGTCATAACTACTGACCAAACTGTATTATTCAGAGATAATTCTGTGACTATTTTCTTCCCAAGCATCAGCAGTACTGAAGAACAGATGGACAGTGCAATTTAAGAAAGGGGTGGGTGTAAAAATGCCAAGTATTGTCCAATTTCTTCACTTTGGCATCTTTTCCAGCTACCTCTGTTGGCAGGCCACTTACCAGCTTCTTCACGAGGAGTGTTTCATTTCCTTTTCCAAGGGATGGCTTTAGTCAGGAGTGGTAGATCTGATTATGACCATCTGGCCTCTGAAAGACCTTCTTTGAAGGGGCCACTCCTGCTTCCTGCACAGCAGGGTGATCATCTTCACTTGGCACTTCCCTGAACTAGTGTGCCAACCTACATCCTTATCCATTCTCTGAATCTTTGAAAAGGTGACAGATCGGACTGTGAGCTAATGGATTTCACTCTGATTCTGCAGTCATATGCCAGTAACCTGAGAATTCCCACTGCAGAGGAAAAACATGCTGTTTGCAACATAAATTTTAACTGCCACAGTAGAAAAAAGTTCTACAGTTGGCCTTCCCTGACTAGAAACCAGCTGAAATTCTGCCAAATCTAAACACTTCTTTCATTTGCATGAGAGGGAGCCATTTCAGCAGTATTAGTGAGTTACTGACAGTAGAAGTGAATCACTCAGGGAGTTGGAAACCTGGATTTCAGTCTTTCCTCTGTTACTTACATGGAGTAGGACCTCCAGCAAGTTAGTTTTCCCCACTATTAAATGGGAGAATGACCTCTTCTTAAAATGGACCAATAGTTGCAAATTGGAAGATAGCTAGGAAAAATCAGAATAGTTAAAATGACAGCAATCTTGAGACCTGTCAATAGGCAGCATATTATGATGTTGTAGACAGCTGTACTCTTGATTCAGGAAGTTCAGGAAATGTGGCAATGATGATTCCCACTTGAGTGTTACCTGGTGGAAGGGGCTCACATGAGGGTGGAACAGGCTGCTGAGCAGTGAATACAGAGGGTGAAAATCTAGGGTTTGTTTTGTGTCTGTTCTGTTGGCTGTGGCACCCCGTCTGCACAAAAAAACCCAAGCAAAGAACAAAATCAACAAAAAAACCCAAACTACAAAAAAACCAACAAAAACACCCCAACCAACCAAAAAACAACCAAAGTTTTTTTTTCAGTCAATAAATCTCTTGCCCTGACTGATATAAACAGTATGTTTTCCCAGACTTCTTTCTATACCTTGGTTCAGGAGAATGCAATAGTGGCTACAAGACATTATAGAAACCTGCTCATTTCCAGGTGTAGAGCTTTGTAGGCTGTGACATTGTGGATCTGTGGGATATCTGAACAACATTTTTCCAAAATACTGTCCAATAAATGCTAGTCATATTTTTCTGTTCCTGTGTTACTTTCGTCCGATTTTGAAACGCTATCCGGAAGACTAGGTCTGGTATTGGGGAGAAATGCCAAATCTTTTAAGCCAATTACCTCAGCAGGAAATAAAACATTCACAAGGGCATAAAGAATGAGATGGAAAACTGATGAGTCACATGGCTAGGCTTTGCAAGTGCAAAGAGCTTGAATGTTTAGAAACCCCTTATTGTGGTATAGTCTGCGCACTCTCGTGGTAGAGGATTCTGATCAGCAAGGACAATGTTCTGGCTTGTGTGGCGTGTAGTGATAAATTGGGATTGGGGCAAATTGGGAGAGATTATGAGTAAACTCGGACTACCTGTAGGGAAAAAATGTTGAATAAATTGTTGCAAGTATGAGAACAAGTGAGATAATTTCACTCGTCCCTTTCTTTGCTCTAAAAGAGCATCTATTCTTTCTGCATCCTAGAGGATGTAGCAGTACCTCAAATAGCACTTATTGCTGCAGTAGGACACAATGACCATGACACAGCAGCTAGTCAGCAGGATTTGCCCTGCAGAGTGCCACCTTGTTCCTGTCCAGGTCAGAATGCTCGTAAGTACTATATTAAGATTCTCTTGTATTGGACGTTTGTTTAAACTATTATGCGCTCTTGGAGTGTAGCATAGGAAAACATTTTGTCCACCTTCTTGCTCCGTATCTTTTTATTATGTATTTAGTTTGTTCACATCCCATGTCCAAATTGAAAGGTGCTGTGCTGTTAAGTTGTTTGGTTTTCTGGTTTTTTTTTCCTTTTTTTTTTCTTTTATTTTTTCTCTGAAGTTCAGATGATTTACTGAGGGTTTTTTGTGCAGTCTGAAGTGCAGACTGTCAGCTGATAAATAAGCTTTATTACTCTACTGTGTCAGCTGTCACCAGAAAAAGAAACTAAGCACAAAGTTTTTTTTAGCTGCTGTAGATTCTATAGGCCTTGAGACCACTGACCTGTGTGATGCAATGATTACTGTGTCTTGATATGTGTAGAAAGCTGGAGCATGTATCTTAGGGGATCCTCTCCCACCAGTGGCCAGCAAAAGCTGTTGCACAACCTGGAGAACTAGAACTGAAGTAAATGGGAATGATATCTCCATGGAAAAATAACATGGTTTCCTTGAAAGAAAACAGATAATAGAGGCAATAAAACTTAGTATTTTATGCAAGAGAGATGGTGACAGAAGTCTCAGTGAGGACTCCATCAATAAATACTGGATGTGAAATTCTTGTTTCAGCTAACCTTAGAAGTCTGTAGCATTGGCCTTCAACATCTGAACATCAGCAGGCATCAGGACCAGATGCTGGAGTAGGGATTCATAGTGATATCCTGCTTTTGTTCATTGTGGCACGGTGTAGAGTCACACCATCTAGGAAAGGCTGCTCCCTACTGGGATGTGAAGATCTGTGGTCTGTAGTGTTAGGTGTCCTCCAGAATGTACGCCTGCTCACATTGAGGTCTGAAGGTGACTTCCTCAGTATGGCTTGGTGCCACTTGCTCTGGGAGCAGAAGCAGCTTCCTGCTGTGATATGAAGGCAATTAGCTGGCAAAGATTATATAGATTAAAGAACAGACTCAAATGGTCTTAGTGGGATCAGCGTCTTTGAAGGAGTGATTAGGCAGAGCAAGTTGGAGGGGTGGGGGGCTTTCGTGACTTGGAGGATGCACAGGCTATAAGAGCAAAGAAGCTGATGTCTCTGAGCTTTTCAGTAGCATAACCACAAAGTAGCCCATCTCTACTACCAGTGCTGGAAAGTACAGATGTAAAGCTAACATAATGTATTTGTTTGGTTAGGCGGTAGTGTAATTCATTTGGCCTCATCTCTTGTTGGTTTCCCTTGCTTGAAGTCCAAGTTGAATGGAGACTTGCTCACTGCATGTCCTTCAGGAAGAGATATTTTATGGAAGGTAAGTGTCTTATGGTCCTCTGCTTCTGAAGACTTTCTCCATCCTAAGTATGCTCACCTAGTAGAGCATCCCTGCTCCCTGTGTGTCCTGCTCACTTCTCTTTCTCCACTTCTGTTTCTGGAGTAGATATAATGACAATGACAGCTCGCTTTTCTTCTTTCTTTTTTTTTCTTTGACAGGAATTCGTTCCTGGAACATTAACACTCTGTACTGTGATCTGAATCATCAGCTGCGGCTCTTTGTAACCCGACATCTGGCTCAGTTTTCTTCTGAAGTTAAAGGTCAGCTTTGTGGTTTATATACATTAACTTTTAACTCTTGTTTTCGGTCTGGAAAAAACTCCAAGCCAACAACAAAGAATAGAACTGATTGTGATTCAATTAGTGACTTGTTTGCCCAGGATTCTGCAGAGCTGAATGCTAAAGAAAAACAATCTTAACAGTATGATGGATGCAATGAATTTACCTTAAAATTACAGATCTTACTACTGAGAATAGAGTTGAATAGAAATGCGTGCTGTTTTAAAGCCTATTAAACTCGTTAGATGTTAGAATTAATCTATCTATCTTATGTATCTTATTTAGGTGGTACAAAATTGTTTACTTTGCAAGCTATTTGTTATAGATCTCTTCCTGTTGGGTTTTGGAATATGTTTTCCTATGCACAAAAGGTGTTGCAAGTAGTGTTTAAGAGTCACCAAATGACATTTTGGATTCCTCTCTTTGAAGGCCTAGCTCCCTTTCCTGAGAACAATGAATAAGAGCATCTAAGAATGACATTAACCATTAGAAATTGTGCTTGCTTAGCTTGTGAAAAGCTTGAACTCTGTTTATAATACTTTTATGTAACGTATGTTAAGGTACTATAATAAGCACAGATGACACTTGCAAAACCTGGTTTATATAAGACCATCTTATAGCTCACTGTATGTTTTGCACTCTTGTCAGAGCTTCTGAATTTTTCCAGTTGGGGAAGCTGTTCTCCTAATGGACAGCTGTGAAAGAAAGTACCTGGACTCTTCTCAAATGTGGCACTGAGAGGTCTCACCTTCTCTGTGACTTTTTAACATGGGGATGGAAATTCTCCCTCCTTGCAAGATGGTGTGTGCATGTGTATATGCTTATGGGATTAAAATAATGTGGATGAAACATATAATTTGAAACACTCAGCAGATCTGTCTCACTTTGAAGCAGCAGTAACAGGGCCTATAGTACAAATCAACTAGAGCACTGATAAGTTACGATGAGTATAGCATTTGCACAAGAATTCTTCTAAGTCAGAGTTGCAGTATCTGGATTAATGTTAGCAAAATATATCCCACTCACTTCACTAGAGTGGTCCCTGAGGAGCAAGGGGTGATGAATGTGCCCTAGCTTGGATCCTGAGGAGCAAGGGGTGATGAATGTGTTGGGAGTCTATGAACAGGTTTCTGTGATGGATCTGGGGAATTGCAAGTGTGTTAACCAACTGTCAGGCCTATTGAGCAAAACAGCAGCAACTACAATAAAAGGCAGGATTAGTGTCTATCTGGGAAGAGTCACCATTGGTTCTGTGAAGGGAAGTTCTGCTTTTCAAATGTCTTGTAGTTCTTCAAAGAGATCGGCAAACATGTAGATGAGTGATTTAGTCTATCAAGCAAAAATGTTTGGAGAATCTAAGGCTATGAAGTCTGTTTAAGGAAGCCTATTGGCGAGAGAATTAGAGGCCAGACTTTGGTATTCAGAAGTTACTGACAGAAGGATGGATAAACAGAAGTTCTGATATAAACTGTCTGTAGAGACTTGGTCTTAAACTGGAGGCTTGCAGCTTAACCTGGTATTAGTCATGCTACCACTCTTCTTTTGAGCCATCATTACACACTTGCAGTGTTTCCTGTGGGACTGGGACTATACATTCCAGCTAGCTCAGCACAGTATGTCTTTGCTCTAGTACATTTTTTGGGAAAGGAAAAGCATAGCTGCCTCTCAGCAGCTCCTGCTTCTGATGTGCTTAGCAGTAGAGATGTGAGAGATTCTGGCGTGGGGATCTAGCAGACATGAATTGGTCTTTGGACCAGAGGTGGTACTATAGGCGCTACTTGGTTTGTGGCAAGTGTGTACAGCTGGCACACATAATTTCTCTAATAAATCTTCCTGGCAGCCAGGACAGCCAGGCAGAGAAAGGCTTTAGGATTATGGGGGTCTAGAGAGCAGCTTTGCCTCAATTTAGATCCTTGCACATTTCCTGTCAGGATCCATGTCTATTCAGTAAGCATGGATCCTGAAATGCAGCAAGATGATGTGTCAGAGGCAAAAGGAGTGTGCGTGAGAATAATGGCTACAATTTAAAATATGTTAAGCAGCTGTATGTGGAAAGTAATGACAGTCTGTACAGGAAGATTGTGCAGGAGACAGTGTATGTTGAATGCTGAAAATCTTAAATTGAGGAGTTATGCTGTAATCCCAGGATTTACTCGATGGTGGTAGATCTTGCATGCAGAGAGGTTTCTCTCGGTGACAACAGTAAACTATGGTTATGGCATGGTTTGTGGGGAGGAAGTGGGAAAGACTGCTACAAGAAATTTCAGGTCACAACGGAGAATACAATCTAGAAGAATCTGAATGTAAACTGGGAACGGTCTCGTCTGCATTTCATATGTACCATCAGATAAAAGCCTTTGGAATATAGCTGCAGTTTTAAATGCTCTTTTAGCTTTGCAGTTTCTGCTTGAGCAGCTATTCTTTACTGACTGCTTTGATGGTAAAGAATCTAATTTTTCTTTTTTTTTTTTTTTTAGCTTTTGCTGCAACTTGCTGCAAATTCATTGCTGTATATCCTGTAACAGCCCTGTGAAGGTGTTGTTCATCACTATTCTCTGGATGAACATATATAAAACTGTAACTTTTTTATTGTTGTTCAGCTCTACACTTTATTTACCCTCTTGTTCCTATTGTGGGCAAAGGGAAGAGTGCCTGCAACTGATTTTCCTCTTAGCATTCATAGCTTAGTGCTAGTTTCTCTGAGCAGAAGGCTGTACTAGAGCTCTCCTGAAATCCCTTCAAGCTAATGTTGTTTTGATTCCATACTGCTTGAAAGATCCCAGTCTGGCTTGTGGGGGGGGCATATACCTCCACACTGGTATGCTGAGTAGGATATCTGAAGGATAAACTATTTTTTTCAGAGGTGCATCAGTCAGAGAATATCATTCCCTTAAAGGCTGATGCTTGCAGTCTGTGATTAGGGAGAAGTCAGCTGGAGCACAGCAGTTACTGTAAAGCCAGAGTAGATCTTTGACCTTCTGTTTAATGCAGAAGTTTTCTCACTCAACAGACTTGTAGCAACAGTAAACATTTGACACCACTGTCAAGAAACGAAAGATGGAGACTGGTAATACAATTTGACTAAATAAAGCAGTCTACTTACCAGAATATTCCAAGACTTTCCTCTTTGCAATTTCTCACTCGGTTGCAATAGTTATTTCCAAACTGTATTTGTAGGATGTTAATGCATAGTGTTTGCAGCTGAAATTAAAATGTGACTGCAGTGTTTCTGTGGGAATGGAGATGGCACAGTTATCCCTCAGACAAGCTTTTAGTCTGCTTAAAGATGATGAGGAACAAATGAGTCTCAAATGAAGTACAACCAAGAAGAGAAAAGCTGAGGGCAGAACTTGTAATAGTAAAGTGAGACCAGATGCATCTTATGGAAGTTGATTTGTTGTTGGGGTTTTGAGTTTCTTTTTTCACACACTGACTTGCTGGCTGTCCTCTGACTACCACAGACAGCATGACCCTTGCTGTAGGGGTAACTTCACAGCATAGTTCACAGGTTATGGAGGGGAGGCACAGCAGGAAATCAAGTGTGGATGTATTTGGAGAATCTGGAAGCTAGTAAATTGTCTGAAGGAAGGAGAGGGTGATGTGAGGAGGAAAAAATGTATGGAAGTGTGCCCTCCTGTATGCTAAGGGCAGCCCCAGCTGCATTTCTGCACCGCTCTGAGTTGCCGCTGGCTGCCAGAGTAGTGTAAGATCACGAGCAGTGTCTCCTTGCACTGGTTGTTAAGAGTTCTTTAAAACCAGGAGGGAATGTCTCTTTCAAATAAAAAGTGACATGGTGTGAGGTGAAATGCTCAAAATAATTCTTTCTCAGCACAAGGGAAGTATGCTTTCTGATTGATTGATGATGTTGATTTTGATGTTCAGAGAAAACCACTTTTTCTGAAAACAGTTAACTCCATGAATATTAGCAGCTGCTTTCAGTGTTACTAGAGAGGGTTTTAAATACCTCCACAACCATCCCAGAGGTCTTTTCTCTCAAGTTGTACTTTGTGTTGGCCTTCAAAAGAATTCTAAAAAATAACTAATGATGTAATTGAAAAATCAAGATATTAAAAACACCATGCAGGTTGAAGTTGATGGAACAAATTCTTGAAATAACTAAACATGGATATACTTTTCTTGCATCTGTAAAAGGATTATGAGAAATATTAAACACTTTCAAGTATTAGCTTGCATTTTCCTTTGTAAACATAATGTTTTTATGTTTCCTTTGTAAACATAACTGTAAACAGTCATAAACTGTGACTGAAAGTCATCAGTAACAGTTGAATAACTAGCTGCCTTGTCAGCAGATGGCCTTCAGGCTCTGAAGCCTTTCGTATTCAGCATAACACTCATTCTTCACATCCTACTGATGCCTTTGTTTTACACTTTGTGCCAGTTGAGGATACAGATATATCTGCCACAGCTCCCCGAGAATGTGGCAAAGTTGTGTTGCAGTTCCTGAAGGCAGCTGTCTTTTGGATGAGCACTCCAAGAAGGCGTTTGACTCGGACTGGGAGAAGAATTTGGTTTTCTGCCTTTCTGGAGCATACAGGCAGCTACACAGAGGATGGAGGCTTTACCTTTGCAAGGGGCAATGAGTGCAAGTTGCACTGGGAGAGTACTCAAGTCAGGTAAGAAATTTTTTTTTTTTTTTACTGTGAGAAAATCAGTCACAGGGAAAAACCTCCCAGGGATGTGGAGGAGTCCCATCATTGCAGGTTTTCAAGATGTAATTGGACAGGGTGCTAGATGTATAATCTATGTTTGATTTCCCATGAAGTTGAACCAAGTGATCTTTTGAGGCCCCTTCAAACCTTGGCTGTTCTGTGCTTCTATGTATTCAGCTTTGCAACAGTGAAAGGACAGCGACTTTTAGTCCTGGCACAAACCAGGTTGTATTAAGTTACAAATCTGATAAGAAGAAAAGGCAAATGCACAAGCCCACCATGCACATCTTTCTCTCAAAGTCTGCATTTGATCTTCCTTTTACATTAACAAATATCCCATAGGTCAATGTTTTTACTTGTGCAAGTGATTCAACTTCTTCGTGGAACTTGGAATGACTTGCAGTGTCAGCTTGTGCCATGTGCTTTTTCTTACTGCTCTGCTTAGTTAGTCTTCACTGGTGAGTCTCAAGTGCATGACTGTAAAAAAAAGCTGTCTTGTTTATTCAAATTACAGCTTCTAGATAGTACAGATGATAAGTTTGTGTGTTCAAGCAAAAGCTGTTCTAGACACGAGGCAAAAGACCAATTGCTTGTGAAAATTAGATTACAGTGAACGTGTGTGTTCCCCACAGCTGTGGTCTCTTGCTAGAGAGATTTCTGTAACATAGATCATTGAGTGATGGATTTTCTTCAGCTCTTGGCTGTTAATGAAAGTGCTGCTATATCCTAAATTTGCATGTTCAGGTAGCAAAAAGGTCAGTGGCTAACACTAGTTGTTTGTTTTTTTTTTTCCCACAGATGCAACAATGATTCTTTGGACTTTTGATGCAATTTCTAGTCCTTGAGCAATTAATTGTCCTGTACCATTTGTCTGCCAACAAACTTTTGACCAGAGAAATACAAAAGCACTTGTCAGCTTCTGTGCTTCGTCCTTGTGTGCCTGAAGGCTGTATTTACTCTCACAGAAACCACAGTGAGCGTGATCTCAAAGATCCCATGAATTGCAGTCTACTAAAATAGCTTCCCAGGCTGTAAGCACAGCCCATGTTTCTTGTTGGTACATGTGGCTGCAATAACCCCAAGCACTGCTCTTTCCAGCTGATTCCTGTCACAAACATCTTTAGATTTTTCTCACGGATAACTGGTGAAGAATATCTCTGTCGGTTTTGCAAGCACCACCAGGATCTACCAGTTAGACATACTTTAATCAGTTACTTGTGTGTTCTGTAGGAATATATCTTCTCTAAGGCTGCTGTATGTTAAGGTGGGTAGTTGTACTGGTTCAAGCCAAAGGTACAGCCAGCACAGCAACGAAAAAATGGATACGTGGGCAGGAGTGTAAGATGAGTGCATAAAATACTTTTTCCTAGTACTATACTGGCTAATATCTCTTTCCAGCTCATGGAGAGGTTATGTGTTCTATCTGTTTAGTAAACAGCACTTTTCAGCTTCTACAAAGTTTTTCAGTTTTTCCCTACAAGTAGAGGAAGCAAGGAATAGAATAGTTCATTGACCTGTCACAGGAAGAAACCTGCAACCACATCTTATTTGCTTGGATTCTTATTCCTGTCTGGTCTCATTTTGATATATCTTCCTATATTGGACAATTCTTTCCAATCTGGTTGTGTTACAGGTTTGGCATATTTGCCTTCTCATGATTTCTCCAGATTGCAGAGGCCAGACTTACCTAATGGTTCCTTTACAGGGAAACTATTCCAGACCTTTCATTTTATATTTTTTATTTATGCCTTCAAGATCTACCTCTGGGATGCTGGGAACAGAAGTGTGTAGCATTCAAAGTGGGGTAGAGCTATGCATTTACACAGTGGCACAAGAATTTTTTTCTTCCCTTCCAGATTTCTGACATATCTCTTGCTTTCTGACTGCTGCTGAGCAGTGAGCTGACTCCTGAATAGAACTGAGGTTATCATAACCTCAAGATACCCCAGTGGTAATTGTTAGCTCTGGTTAGCAATAGTTAGTGTAAATTTATATGTGATTTATACTGATAAATAAAGGGGCAAATGAAATTCAGCATTGTGAAGTTTCCCTGGCAGTTCACCTGCAGCCATACTTGGTACCACCCATAAGCTTTGCCACCAGTCTCCTTTCCTCCTCTTCATGTAGTCTATGAATACAGTGAGCAGCACGAGTCACGGTGTAGGCTTATATGACATGACTTATAAAATAATGATTGCACTATATCAATACAACCTTTGAGATTTTGACAGGCTTATTTGGTTTTTATTAAGAAGGAAGGTCATATTTTCTGTAAAGCCATGCTGATTGACATTAATTTAGTATTCTGTTTGAATCTTTACTGCTGATGGGTTTTCCAGTCTCCTAGGACTTAAATGCTAGAGTAGTGGAGCTTGGATTGAAAGCTGAGAGCTTCTTATTCAATCTTAGATTTTGTTAGGATGTGTTTCCACCAAATGCCAGCAGAAAACCAGCAAAGGCTGTTGAAGACACTGTTTTCTCCATCTTATAATATTAGTAGCTCTCAGTCACAGATAACAGTTTATGGATGATCTGTGTGATGCAGAACAGTTTTTTAAACTGTGCTCTGGTAGCTATTTCATGTTGTCCATCACAGTAGTTGCACACAGAACACTGTGGGGAGAAGGAGCGTTGCTGGTATTTGTAGGTTTGGTTTTATATTTTTTGTGTTGCAGTGACATTTCTTTAGTTTGTCAAGGGCAGCATTCTCTTGGTGGCCATGTGCATTGTAAGCACAGCAGCTGCAGCAACAGAGTAGAGACTTAAATAAGAGAAGTTCTAATACATGCTGCTTTTGAAGTCTTCACGTCGTTCCATGTTTAGCAGAGGTGTTGGAACTAGAGATACTTAGTACAAGTTAATATAAGCTTTTTGTTAAATTTTTTTTTTTAGAATGTTGCTGGAATTCTGGTATCAGTCACATCTAGATTTTGGAAGGAAAGCCTTATAAATATGTTGTGTATCATCATTGGTTATTTCCCTCTGATTCTGCCCACTTGTCTCAAGTGAGTCCGGAAGCAGTGGCTTAGAGTAGGCTTTTCTACTCCTGGTCAACTGGACCTTGCTAAGATAAATATGATGAGCAAAGGGGAAGCAGGATTAAGTAGAAAAATAATCTTTAATATGTGAGATTCAGCAGCTGTGTGTAATTTTCTGACAGATTTCTTGTTCTGCTTCCCTCTGCCGTGTTGTGAAAGCAGCTCCCCTTCCTTTGCTTTTAAAGAATCACTGGTATTGGTGTGGGCTCAAGGAGTGAGTTCCTGTTTACCCAAGTGTTGCATTCAGGTAAGTGGTTTTGGGTGCACCAGTGGTGGTATCCTTTGTAGGCTGAGGACCAGGGCTGAGCCTTTACTGTATGTGACCTCATGGTTTGGCCGTCAGGTTCTGCTGCACTTCCCACGGTGGCTTTGTGAGGTGGAAAGCCACTCACAGCCAGCAAATGTGCCCTATCTCACTGTTCCAGCACAGAGCAATGGGTGGCATTTATGTGCCAGATGCCAGAGAAACAGGCCACACCATCAGCACTAGGTGCTCATGTACCCTGGTGATTGTGGCAGGCCCTTGGCCAAGGAGGCCAAGGCTGCTGCTCTGCTTCACCTGTGCGAGCAGTGGGTCCAAACAGAACTCCTGGAGTGATCTCATCTAGAATCTGAGCTGCTATTTTGGGAAATAAATTCTTCCACTAGGTCCAGATTCTGAAAAGTAGAAAAACAGTGTGGATGGAACGTGTTAATCCTATTTTGCCCCGAGATTAATTGTTGTCATGTGCTATTGTAATTTTAATGCCGTAATTCCTACCTTCTTAGAAAACAGATGTCCCTCAGTCTGACTGGCTCAGTTACAGGATTTTGCCTTGCTCCATTAACTATGGCATTGCTGGAACATACACCTCTTTCTTCCCTCTGTAAGAACTTAAGTTGCAGACTTAAGGCATCGTTTCCCCTCCTGATCTGATGTTTCTTCTTTCTTGGGTAATCTGAGACGACATGCTTTCTGTTTGATATTAAGAAATCATTATAGTCTTTGTGCTAGAAAAGCAGGAATTCTGAAGTGGAGTTAATGGGGATCATTAATGGCTCAGGTCTAGAGGAATCTTTCTTTTGAAGTACCAACTTGTTTTTATTCTGTTCTGTGTAGTGGAATGCCTTGCCAGTTGACTTGGAAGCTTTGGGGGATTGTGCAGACAGGCAATCAGGTTTTTCTGATTTCTTGCCAGGACATGTGTTACTGCAGAGGATCCACACCAGATCCCTAATCCACCTGTAATTTCTTTTTACTTTTGGCTTTATCCTGCTGGTCTGTATGAAGCAGTAGTGGAACAAATGGGCTAGTTCCTGAGTTTGAGCTTTGGAATACTAAGAACACTGCAAAGAAAATGAAATCACTGCCTGGAGATGGTTCCTATTTTCATTTTAAACTGAATGCATGTTTTAGCTATTGCTTGTGGGTTTTTGGGGGGGAGGTGCTAGGATTTTCGTGTTATGTAGACTTTTTTAGGTAAGGTGGTTTTTTTATTTGAACATATGACCAGTCTGTTATTACCTGTTATAAACCACAGGTAATTATCATAGAATCATAGAATATCCTGAGTTGGAACAGACCTACAAAGATCAACAAGTCCAACCCCTGGCCCACCATATGCCTGAGATTGTTGTCTAAACACTCCTTGAGCTCTGGCAGTGTTGGGACTGTGCCCACTGCCCTGGGGAGCCTGTTCCAGTGCCTGATCTCCCTCTGGGGGAAGAACCTTTGGCTAGTACCCAGTCTAACCCTCCTCTGACACAGCTCCAGCCTATCCCTCAAGTCCTGTCACAGAGAGCAGAGATTGGTGCTGCCCTTCATGAGGAAGCTGCAGACCCTGGTGAGGTCTGACCTCCGGATGGCTTCTCACCTAGACCCTTCACCATCTCTGTTGCTCTCCTTTGGATACTCTCTAATAGCTCCAGATCTTTCTTGTATTGTGACACCCTAAACTGCTCCCAGGACTCGAGGTGAGGCTACACCAGTGCAGAGCAGAGCAGGACAATCACATCCCTCACCTGTGGGAGTTAACAGCAGGTCAGAAAGCCTGTCTGAGTCTGACATTGGTCTCAGCACAGTCCATTTCTACCTGTGAGAAATCTAGTCGAGAGAAGCAAGAAATTCAAAACAATAGAGTGAACAGCAACGAGGCTGCAGCTGGCGTTTTGTTTAGATTCTTGAGATGTCTATGCTGTAGATAACTAATAATAGTATGGTGTAGTTAAAATAACCAATGAATCTACTGTTGTAGTTGAGCAATCAATAGACAACTAACACGAATGATAAACATACAAAAGTGTATATATATGACACTGACTCTTAGAATAAACGCTTTTTTACCTACACTTCGTTAGAATTAGTGTGTGTCACTCGTCCACCTCAACTGCGACCCTCACCCAGCCAGCAGTGCTGTGCTTGGTGCCCCCCAGGACACTCTTGGCCATCCTGGCTGCCAGGGCACTGCTGACATATTCAACTTGCCAGCAACCAGGACCCGCAGGTCCCTCCCCACAATGCTGCTCTCCAGCCTCTCATTCCCCAGTCTGTCCGTATGTCCAGGGTCGCCCCATTCCTGGTTTAGAATCCAACACCTGTCCTCAAACTTCAGGCTGGTGGTTCGCCAACTCTCTGAATTGTCAAAGCCTCTCTGCAGGACTTGTTGCCTTCGAGGGAGTCAACAGCTGCTCCTAATTTAGTATAACTGGCAAACTTACTCTGTATCCCTTTGAGTCATATGTCCGAGCCGTTTATGAAGAGAACTGGGCTTAAACAGAGTGCTACAGTCACACGTGTTCATTAAGGGAAAACAGCAGAGCCAAGAGTTCCTTCTGTCATGGTGGTAAATAGCAGAGAATGAGCTATCTGCCATAGGTGTTCAGTGTGGAGCGTCTCTGCTGCAGGCGTGGTGGGACGCTGCTGGAAAGCCAAGCCAGTACAGGTCACTGCTGTGATCCACCTGCTCTTTCTCCTGTCATGGCTTAGGTCTGGTGTGTGTGGGAGCTGCTAGCAAAGCTGTCAGTAACGTGCTAGTGGGGGAATTCCTGATGCAGGCATGCTTATTCGAGAGTAAGTCTTCACAAACCAGACTGTTTTGATATATAATTATTCAACTAGAAATAAACCAATGTAGTTATTTTCTACTCAGAATTGGTCCTTATACAAAACACAGCAAAAAGTAATGTTTGGTGAGATTTTTCCAGTGTTTTTTGCATTTTATCTCCACAGATAATTAACTTTCCAATTTTGCAAGTTTCTTAGCTCAAAACTCCTAGAATTGAAATCACCCCAGTTGTGAATTCACTGGTTGCATTTCTAAAGTTAGAACTTGCCTTACTAAATTGTTACTCTTGCTCCTAAAACCAGATGCTGTGGTTAAATGTTGCTGGCAGTTCATGGAATTCAAAATCTGGAAGTGTATATGGAGGCAAAGAGTAACTGGGATTATCCTGGAACAATCTTTCTTATCCTTCAAGAACAGAGGAGGGAGTGCACTGAGCTGAGCCAGTCCTGCTGTACTGTCTGTCATATAGAATATTCAAGGGGTCACGATCTGTTTGAATGGACCTTGAGGGAAGATTTACCCATGAATTTGACAGAAAAGGAAAATAATGATGAGATCACTGGGGAAGGGTTGGACCTTTCTCCAGGACACAATGTAAAATGAGCATGTTTTGTTTTGTTTTCTTTAGTACTTTGTGTCCTGGTAGGTGTGAATGATTTATTTTTGTCACCTCTCAAAAAAGAAATATTAGGTCTGGGCTGTCCTTAAGGTAGTAGCTTGGGAATAACTCAATGATTTTGATTTCTCAGGCCTTTGTTAAATGGCTTTGGTGGAATATATTCTGAATTGATTTTAAACAGTGGGGTTTGCTTCAGTGATGCTGGTCCTTATCTGTAGAACTTTTTAGGATGGTTGAGTTAGATGAGACTTAAATTTCTGATGGTTTAAAAAAAAAAAAAAGGAAAAAGGTCTCTGAACAATAAATAGGACAAGGACATATATTTCTTTCAGATGACCTCATCTCAGTGTTTTATTCATATTTTTGTAAACTGAGGCCTATTCTGGATTTTGTCTGCCTTCACTTTGACAGTAGCTATGTGGAAATTGGCAACGATTATTCACAATGTTATGTGCCTTCAGGTAAGTGAATGGTTTGGGTTTGACCTAATCCTACTTTGCCTCTGAAATTTTAGTGAGTACTAATGATTCTGTAGAAAAAAACTGCAGTGGACAGACTCCTATAAAGAAAATTCTCCTGAGATCACTGTTCTAAAGATGGCATTTGCTTGCATTTTTATTCCTATTTCATGGGGATGAATAATTCAAAGTGATTATTGATTTCCCTTCCTCCTCTCACCACACCCCTACCCCTTATTTGTTTTCCGTCTCTGGTTTCATCTGAGCAAGATCTTTGCTGGAAAGCATGTGCTGCAGTGCTGGTCTTATACAGGAGAGCATAAACCCAGGAGGGAATAGTGCCTGAGATGGATGTCCTGTTTGATCCATGTCTAAAGGACATTTGCATATTTCTCATGTTTTTTCTTTTTCTTGACTAAGCAGATCTTATTAGCAGGAAGTGTCTAGAAACCATGGCATCCCAAACATGCACACAATTTACTAGCACTAGTTTGGAGGGACTAGTGTTTTATCTCTTTAAATTTAAAATATGCCTGAAAGAGCAATTTCTGTTCTGTAATCATAACATGGTTATTTCTGTGGTATCTTTGCATGTAGTAGCAACTAGATCCTGTCACTGTTAGTTTTTCCTAGAATTTTTATCTTGTCTTCAAACCTGGATCCATTGTGAGAGAAGCCTCCAAACAATGCCTGTTCAATCTGCCTGAACCTGACAGGTAATGAGTTCTGCAGCCTCACAAAATGTGGCAGAGCTGTTTTGCATTGCTTACATAAAAATGTTTGCATGTCAACATCTTTGTTTCCAATTCTAAATGTTACAGAAAAAAATGAAGCACCTGTGGTGGTTTTATTAACTCCTGGTATGGGTTAATAAAAAATGTACCTCTTTTTAAGCAAGTCATCTCTAGTCAACGTCACAGCCATGTAAACATGGAAATGTTGTCAACTTTCCCAACTGTGTGTTGTCTTGGCAATTTTACTTGTGCCACTGCCAGTTCTAAATTCTCCTCTATCCTCTCCCCAGCCTTCCTTTTGGTTTCTCTGCCAGGCTTAGCTCCTGTCTGCCATTTGCAACATCTTCATTGTTGCCACAGATGCCTGTTGCCTCTCTTAGAGTCCTGCTGTGATTTTTGTCAGAGCTGTCCTACCAGCTCCCTGTCTGTGGAGCATCATGGCATTTGCTACCTGAATAACAGGCAGGCCACCTGCTGAATTGGTGCCTCTGGGCTGATGCTGTTCTCCATAAGGGTGTTAGCAGTCTTTGTGCCCCTGTTGAGGCCTTGAAGACAGAGTTAGAAGAGCAGGTTCCCAGGAATCCATTTTTGGGGCAGCTGGTACCTTTTACAACAGGTTACTGTCTGGTTCAGAGCAGGAATGTGATCTGAGGCAGCTAAACGTGTCTGGAAGGAAAAAATCCCCTCTGCACGAAGAGGAATCTTGCACCAGGATTTGGCTCATGCAGCTTCTCTCACATTGTCTTGGTTGCATTTCTTTCTTGCTTTCAGTGACTGACCTAGCTTGTCCCTTCTCCTTTGCTCTCTGTGTCTGAGGGGAAATGTGGCAAGCTTTGCTGTGTCTGTGGGTGCCTTCGTGTCCTGGTCCTGGCCCAACTGGCTGCTGAGAAGTACAGCCAACTCCAGCAGTGGCAGAAGGCATGGTAGATGTATGCTGCTTCTTGGAAATGCTTTTGGAGTCTATCCTTGAACCCAGAGTAATTAGGAAAACACTAGGGTTTTATCCCAGCGTCACTAAGAAATCACTAGGATTTGATCCTGGTCCCCCTCCCTCTCTGCCACCCTTCTGGGTGCTAAGGAGCTGTGCTGCACTTGTACTGGAACACACTGCTGTTCTCAGTGTGCTCTGGTATTTGCCTCAGCCCCTCTTTTCCTTCTGGCCTTTTAGTACTGCTCGTGTTTGCTCCACTTTTACAGCCTTGATTTATAAACCTCTTTATCCTTTCCACCGAGAGTTCTAGACAGGTCATCTTCCATCGTTTTCCCTAAAGGTTTGCAGTTGCTGAGTTAAATTAGGATCACCATTTTTAAAACCCTATTTTCTGGGGCAAGAAGGACCAGAATGTTGCCACTGAAAACTCACAGGGTTCATGAATTTGTTTAAAGTAGGAATTGGAAAAGAGGCTGGTAGCAGGTGCTGACAGTCTCTCTGGGCCTGCACTAGGGATGCTATTACCACAAAAGTAAAACCTTACTTGGAGAAGAAAATGATACAAAACTAAATGGAATGGATGACTTGGGCTCTCCACCTTTAAACTTGTAAAATTCCCCATTTGGGCTGCTAATTCTCAATAGCTCAGATAATAATCACTCCTTGGGCCCTGAAGCATCAGAAAGGTGAAAACATCAAATTAAGGAAGAGAAGCCTAAATATGTAACTGTATTGTTATATATAACAATAATAATAATAATATATAACTGTACCTGCAAAGCTACCTGAAAGAATAAAACATTTTAGAGATCAAAGGTTCATTTAAATGAATGAACTATACCAACGACCAAAGGGTTGTCACTGCATTTCAGAAATGTTTATTTAAAAATAAGGAAACTTGACAAAAGTGGGAAACACCTCTTTGGTCAGCATTTAAGCAATCATAAAGATTAAAAAGATATAAATACCTGTAAATAAGAAAGGAGATAGGAAGACTCATTAAACAGTTGCAGAGAAAGATGCAGTATTCAGCAGAAATGAGTATCCTTTAAATACATCCTAGTAAAGCCTGTAAAAAAGAGTAAAAATTGCTTACCTAGACAGAAATGGAGATAGTAAAGAGGGTTTTAGAAGTGATTTGCCAAAGACTTGAACAAGTCATTTGTTTGATTGAAAGCAGATAGCCTGTGGAAGTCAGTAACTGGATAGTCAAAGCAAAGAAATCTTCCAAGAGGACAAATGCAAACAAATCCTTGTGCTTCTTGGCAGTTTTTTTCTGTCCGATGTGCTGTGGTGAGAGCTTAATGCCTCTGCTCTTGCACATAGCCTTGTGCAGTGAGAGCTTGGAAGCTGAGATGCAGACTAGTGGAGAGATCAGAGTTCTGTGCACTCAGAGCTCTGCTTTTCACACAAAGGTGTGGGGAAATAAATGTATTTTATTCAAATTACTATCTGGGCTTTTTCTGTGTCAGGCCATGGTTACTCTTTGTCCCAGGGTTTTCAGAAGATGGTATATTCTTCATTAGACTCTCTTTTGTTGTTAAAGACTTTGGCCTAGAGTTCTTAAGAAAAATCAAATGTTTTTGAGCTTGAGATGGTAGGCAGCTTGGAGCTTTTGTTCAGAGAAGCATGACCTTTAGACTCATTGTAAGCCTTATGCTTTAGCTGTAGTTTTTGAGATCTCATACTTCAGGAACACAGCCTTCACTTCAATAAAACTGTTCTAAACATCATAGTAGAGAAAAAAATTGAGATGTGGCCCTGGCTCCACCCTAAAATTTGAAAATAACAGAAAAACATTTTAAGAACTGCCTTTTTATATTTATGCTGGCCTAGGGGAAGACACTGTCTATAGCTTCTTGCTCTTTATGATCCAGAACATTCCTGTCAGTGTGATACTGGCTCAGGTGTGTAGTGATGAAATAAGTGTTCACATTTTTAAGTGTTTAATTCCATATCCGAGTCAGAAAGGAACTTCTCCTAACATCCCAGGAAGCTTTGTGGCCTTTTCAAAGCCCTGTGGACAGGGAACAGCCCAAAGACATGATCTTTGTTTCAAACCACAGTTGTCCATTTGACAAAATGGAAAAAAGTGGTTTGAGGTTTTTTAGCGTAAGTAGGAAAAAACTCCCTGTCTCTTTTCTAATTCAATACTTGAAATAAATCTGTCCTTGCATCAGAGAATAATAGTGTCTTCGAACTTTCATGTTTGAGTCGTCCTTGGAATTGAACCTCAATGAGCCTCATCTCTCTCTGAAGGTTTTCAGATATTAATTTCATAGAGATAGCTATTTCTGATGTAAATTCTCAATAGCAATTGGAAGATGCTGAATTTTTGTGACTTATAAAGAAGTATTTTGAGGTGAAAGAGAAAAGAGCATGACGTATTGTTGAAACAATATTGTTTCTTTATAAAATAAGATCATGGATGGAAGATAACGAATTGGTCTGTTTATATATTGAAAAGGTTTTAATGCACTTAAGGACATCCGGCTAGTTCATGCTTTAAAGTGTACTTGCATGACTGTTAATAGGAGGGGATTTTGAAACAATTACTAATCAGGAAATGTCCTGATTAGACAGAAAAATCTAATTTTGCTGCTTGAAATAGAATATATCAATATGAAAAAATCAATACAGAAGGAGATCTTGCTGCTCCAAATATCCTGCTAGGGGCTAAATTTGATCCCTGCTGTAGTGTGTGTAGAAAAGGGAAAGGCTTGCAGAGTTGTGTGTCTCTGTATAAAATGGCCTGGGGTGTATGCCCTTCCTGTGTGTGCAGTCGGAGCTGCCATTCTGGAGTGCTCTGAAAAATCAGCTAATGGCAGTGCAATTTCCAGCGTGGGTCAGTTCCCGACCCAGACTATGTAACCCCCTGCCTTCCCTCCTGCACCATTGGCACTGCTCTCTGAGGTGACAGACATGTCTCAGTGTTGTGGGTTTATTAGGAAAGACCCGAAGAACTGCCCAAGGGATAAAATTGTCCCTGAGCTACCTGCCTGGGCAGTTCTTACACTGAAGGGATGATGTTAACTCCAATATTAAGAAGCCTGGTTTATATGAAGCAGTAATAGCTAATGCATCCTCCTGCTTTGTCGTCAGCACTGCTGCAGAGCAGCCCCTTTAAGGTAGTATCCTTTGCTCACCTCGTGCATCTTTAAGCTGAAAAAGGGGACTGCACATTTGGTTTGCAGTCATCTGCATCCCCACCTGCTTACTTGGCTCTTTACTTCTGACTCCTTATTCACATTGACTATGCAAAGCTCTTCAGCCTGTGTTATACTGGTTATAGTGGGATGACAAGTACGATGGGTAGTGATAATGACCCCTCTGTTTTAAAGAATGTCCACTGTGGTGCACAGGAGACCCGTAGCATGCAGCTATTTTTTCCATAGTTTGTCCTTCGAGAATATTTTAACCTTTGGTCTTTTTAAATAGGATGGTAAGATGGAGCTATGTTACCTGTCCAGAACACACAGAAATCTAAGGTGTTTGATTTAGTGCATTGATTTTTTTTTCTAGGTTCACAGATATTTGCCACTGATTGGCACCATCTGAAAGCTACAGAAGAAAAGGTTCTGGTTTGGGGTTTTTTAACTTTTAAAACTTAAAAGTCTGTGATTATTTCTGAGCATTCCGTTGTGTCAGACAGTCCTAAATTCACTGAGAGGGAGACCTGCTGTGGGGCAGGCAGGACATCTCCAGCTTTCACAGTTAATTCTGGAATCTAGAAGTAAGCCAGCATCATGTGTAAGGCAGGCAGGGCAGTGAGAGTGGTTTCAGTTCTTGCTGTGGGGGGGAAAAAAAATCACTATTGCCAACTAGCACACCATGGAGTAATCTGTATATTGCAGTGCTGGACTGGGATACCTGAGCCCAGCAGAGCAGAAACAAGGAGACACAGTTCTTTGCAAGTGCCTAGGAGCTGGTGCTGATAACGAGACAAGTTGCAAGGTTCTCAGAAAACAATGTAAACGTTTCTGAAAAATGCTGGAAATAGGTCTGCAGAGGTCGAATACCTGCTATTTTTGCATCACTCATTCACATTCGTTGTCCGTCCAGTGTGGTCTGAGCTCACCGCTGACCCGTCTCTGTGCGTGAGCAGCCAGGGGTTGGTGTGTGGTGCCAGGCACATCTGTCCCCGACTGGGTAGCTGGGGCTGCGTGTCGTGTAGCTTGTCTTTAACTGGAGGAGTTGCTCTGCAGCTGGAGTCCGACGTGAGGTTCCAGTTTGAGACACTGAAGCCGAAGGCGCCCAAGGTGGGACGGGGAGCGCTCCTCCAGGAGCCCGTGAGGAGCGGCCTGAGAGTGATGGGAAAAGTGTTCAGCCAGCCCGGAACCCGTGTTGGCTGGGGCTCGACCTGTGTAAGGTATTTCGGAGCGCGGGCCGCGGTTTGACCCGTGTCGGGTATTTCGCAGCGCGGGACGGGATCTCGGTGCTCGCCGTTGCCCGGAGATCGAGAGCCAGAGCCGCACCGGGCTGGCTGCGGAGCACCGGAGCAGGCACGGCCGCCCGTGGGGATGCCCGGGGCCGCCGCCGCGGGCGCTCCGCGGTCCGCAGAGGGTTAAACCGCCCTGCGCACGGGGGTGGGGGCGCGGCGGCTCCTCCCCGCCGCCGTGACACGGCAGCCGCTCGCCGCAGCCCGGGCCGTGCCGTGCCGGCGCATCCTCCGCGCCCCGGGCAGCCGATCGGCGTCGCTCCCCGGGCAGGATGGTAGGTGCATCTTCCTTCCCGAGCGGCCTGGGGCGAGCAGCGAAGGGTGCCGGGGCGGTCGGGAGTGTGGAGCCCCGGTATCGTGGAGGTTGCGGGATGGAGGCGGCGGCGCTTTGTTCGCGCTCGGATGCTGCTCATTGCTTTGGAAGACGTTGGTCGGCCGGGGAGGACAGGCTCTTCTGGGGAGGTAACGGGGAATATCGGTGATGGCAAGCGGACCTGTCCGGGCTCTGTGCGCGGTCCTGGTGAGTTGCTGGGGCTGCGCAGCCTTGGCAGGGGCGCAGGTGAAGAAACGCACCTGCGCGGAGCGGTCATAGCGGGTGCGGGTTTATTTCCTTGGAATTTGGGGGGGTTGAGGGGGATTAGTAACACGAGGGGAAGGTGGCTGCGGATGGTGCTTGGGGTTTTTATGATCTGCGGACCTCGCCCCTACTCAGCTGTTTGTGCTCGAGTATAGGAGCAAAACCCAAATTCCCCAGCTGCTCAGCTGTTTGCTGCACTTGTGTCCTTAGCTCAAACACGGGGAAGGATGTATGAAGATGGGTCTAGAGAAGAATCTGGAGAAAGTATTCCGCTGGTCAAGAACTTAAGGAGTTCTGCAGCATTATGTTTTATCCCAGTACGGTCTTCCCTGAAGATGGTGTGCTACTGGAGAAGGGAGGAGGTGGTACAAGGCATCTCACAGATGCTGCCTTTGGGCAGGGCTTGGCGAAAGACAGTATTAGTGTCTGTATCACCGTTCAGCTCTGTGCTGATGCTGGAATGAGGCTAATGCCAGGCAGGAGCGGGGGGAGGGTTGTTAAGGTGGACTGTCGTGCTATTGATTTGATGGAAGAGAGATACAGGGCCAGTCTTCTTTTGCAATTTCTCTCTCCTTTGGGGCTGCACACCCGCGTATGAGTAGTCTTGAAGTAGCTGAAGTCTGACTTCAAGCTTCCCAACACTACATTCTTCCGCTACAGGAAACCAAAAAGCATCCAAATGCGTCCAGCGAGTGGGGGAGGTAAAAGGGAGGGTTCCTGTAAAATGTGAGTGATGCAGCCTTTCTGTGGCAGCAGAGAGAGGAGATGTGGCCAAGCTTGGAACTGATTTTCATCCTGGTAGGCTATAAGCAGGGACTTCGTGCTTAAGAAATGAGAATAACAAAATGCTTTCTTTTTCCTAGCAATAGTCCTTTGTCATCCCTCACCTTGTATTGCCCATGTAACACAGAGGGGTAAGGGGCCAGCTGTCCCTTTATCATTAGCTCTCCTGCATTGCCAGTGGTACTGTATGATGATGACACCTTTGCAGTCACAAACACATGAAGTTCTATTTTAATAGGGTATTTCTGGCATTTGTTAGTGTTGCCAGCAGCAAGCTTCTTGTTAAAAGTGTTAAATTATCTGTATTCTAGAGCTGAAATGCATTGAAATATTTCAAAATATGGCCTTTTATCTCCAGGGTTCAGAGCTAGAGGAGCAAGAGCATGGTTTAGCACTTTGCACAGACCTGGGTATGTGACCATGAATATCTGTCAGACACTGTTATTTTGGCTAAGAGGGGAAAAGAGAAGAAGCAAAACCTCGTTGACCAGGGAGGGAGCAATGAAAAGAAGTCATTGAAAAGATGAAAACAAAAGCTTTCTTAATATTAGAAGAGGGGGGCTGAGAGTGATCAGACTGGGACTGTCAGTGATGTAGGGAGGGGAAAAAGGAGGGAGCTTTAATCAATGTGTCATTGATCACACAGTGAGCTTGGAGGGGAGGAGCATGGCTGCTGCACACTCACACACGCAGAAACACACGCACGCACACACACACTGCGGCAAATTCTGCAGCTGGTGCCTGCTGGCTTGTGACTGCAGAAAAAACAAGCTCCGGTTTAAACTCTCTGATCTCAGAGACGAGGCTGTTTCTATTCCAAGTCGCTCTGGTTCCGCTGTGAAAAGCCCTGCAGGCTGGGCACTGTTCCAGAATGACAGGGATTCCTCTTTCTTCTGGTGGGGTAGGGGCCCTTTTGCTGTGTAAGGTCAGTTCCCTCTCTGTCTCCTTGATGGCTCCATGCTGGTTGGCTGCATCCAGCCTCCGTGTCTCTCCTTACGATTTCTCCAGCAAGTAGTTATTGAATTGGGAAACATTTTTTCCTCCCCTCCTTTCCTTTTCTGTGATCTGGCAAGGCCAGGCTGTGAGATCTTCCACCCTACTGCCATTCTGCAGACAGAGAGATGTGTAGCTTCGCAGTAGTTTCTTTCCTGACAAAACAATCCGCCTCCTGTCATGTCTTTTTGCCACTCTTCCTCCTGTCTATCCTGCTGGCATACCTGAGTCACATCCTTAGCAGGTGTGGTGGTAAATGGATGAGAGACTGGATCACAGGAGCGTGGTGAGCAATGCCAGCACCTCGGTGAAAGCAGAGAAGCCGCATGTGTGTGAACAAGAGGTGCAACGTGTCTCAGTCAAAGGGGCATGGCTGGACACCAGGGTGAGAGCAGAAGAGTGGTTCCTCAGCATGAGTTTCTGTGGGATGTGGCTTGTGCTCTTTGTACATGTTTAGACATAGACCTTCCTAGGTCACTCCTGGGGTGCACCTTGCAAAGGAAGAAGAAACTCAGAAGCAGATAAGGATGCACTAATCCATCCCTATGATAGGTGTCTGAGTATAGAGATCTTAGTGGGTGCTGCTTCTAGCACAGCACAGGGTGCTTGCTACAGGCATTATCACAGGCTTTCCACTGCTCCTTGATGGGCAGAAGAGGGAGACCTCCAGGTCCTTGAGAGGAGATGCTGTGGGAGCCCAAAGCAGTTGAGATAGTCTGGTTAGCACCCAGAGACCTGACAGTAGTAGCTAGTTTAAAACACAGAGAGTGTCTTCCAGCCTTTGTAGTGTTAGTTAGGCAAAAGTACCAGGGGAAGAAAGGGAGGTGATAGAGACTCTCCATCAGCCCAGCAACTGTGGATGAGAGGAAAGAGAGCAAGCTATGTGTAAATGAATGCCTAAAAATTATTCTGGGGAGAATTTACTGAGATGGAAGAAGAGGATTTATTTATCTTTCCCCCCAAAAAATCATGAACTTTCTGGACTCCAACACCAGCCTAGTGGCTGTTGACAGGAAAGATTAGAGAAAGTATTGAGCTAGTTTGGTTCAAACTTCTTAGTTCGTATTATTTTTTTCTCCATCCCCTTAGAGGTGCTTGGGTGCACAGTATTAATTCCTCTTAGAAATAAACCTTCTGTGTTTGAAGTAAATACTTTCCTTCTACTAAAACATTGAAATTAACAAGCTTCTACCAGTTTTGTGAAAGTTGGTTGAGCAGGCAAGTGATCAGAGTCAGTGCCTTCATGGGAACAGTGCACATCTGTTTGTCCTGCTCTCCCTGCTCTCACACCAGCTGTCAGCACGTGGCTGTCTCTGAGCATGCTGCCACTTGCACAGTTGGTAGTTCTGGCTCACAAATGGAGCTGAGAGTATGGCAGTGGACAGCAAGGAATGTGGAGGAAGCTGGAATTAGGATGGTGGAACAGAGCAGGGTGGACACACAAAAAGCAGTCTTCATTAGTCCATGCTTTGCTGTGCCTAATCTCTGTGGCTTGTTTTTACCTTTGCTTCACATTAAGAAATGGAGATAAATTTCTACATGTGGTGACTTTAGATGAGTGTTCCTCCTCTCACAGCTTCCTCTCCAGGATCTCAAAAGTTAGTACTAATAGCACAGTTAGTTATGTATCCAGCTCTTCAGGAAATTTCTGTCCTTCTGATGCTTTATTCATAGATGGACATGGGCACTAATCTCCTTGGCCAGCAGTTTCTTAGCTCTTCTGAGACAGGCCTTGAAGTCTTGCTGGACTGATCTCTCAAATGTATAGAATAGTACTGGGGTGACTTGGGTTTTGGTTATTTTTTCTTGGGCAATACAATTTTGATTCATTTCTGCCTTTCTGAAAAGCAGCATTATCCCAGTGTCAGTGTTTGGAAAGAAATTAGTGAGCCTTTTCTTTGCTTTTTGAAAGTAAAGGCTTGAATATTTCCTCCAAGCAGTTGAAGGCTGAGAATCGCCAACCGAAGGAGGTTTGCAGGTCACGGAGGGGCAGGACTCAATATGCACGTCTGCTATCAATACATGCTACTGAATAACGTGTGTGTCTCTTTGCACATGGTACTGTCATTCATGCACCTTCTTGTGAAGCACTGAAGTCTTTGGAAATTTGCTAGAACCTACCTCAGGGCTGTGAAAGTTTAGTGCTGTTTTTCACAGCGTGGTATAGCTACAAACGGACTGTGTTAAAAAAGCGTGGCAGCATAACTGGCTTCCTCTATTGACATTCATGTTGAGAAATTCAGTTGGTTGCTTTTGCACTTTGCTAACCTTTTATTTCACTGAGATCTCATCTGTCCATTCTCTATAAGCTCCAGTGTCAAATTTTAAAGTCATTTAAGAGAAAAACTAGAAGGGAAAGGCCATTAGTACTTCTCTTTTGAAAGTTGTCTGAGAAGTATCAGTCTGTCATCAGGCACTCCGGATGATCTTAGAAGAGAAATGGGAGGAAGCCAGTGATTTACCTTCTGGGTGACTAGATTTATGTTCTGAAAAGCTTGCTAAAAATGGATTAAGAGGGGTAAGTTAAGTTGTAGTACTTAGACAGAAATGCAGACACTACCCAAGCCATGTAAGAGGTCAGTGGCTTCAATCAAAATTGACTCCTCTGCACAGCAGTGAAGCATTGGATAGAGTGGCTCTCTGTGCCTTTGACCCATGTGGCATCTTTCTGAAGAACCAGCTTGCAGGCTGATAGATGTGAGCAAAATATGTGTTTTGGCCCAGTTCATAATTGCTCGATTTGCATGAGAGTTCTATTTGTTATGGCTTTTCTTTCTTGCTGTTGGTCCATATTCAAAGGCAAAGGCCATTTTTAAGGAAGAGGGAGGCATGGAAGCATGGAAGGGTCCTGTGCCTGCGTGGCTCCGAGGGAACTGAACAAGTGAGAGTCCCTGAGAGAAGAGTTTGTGGTGATGGAGACCTCTCCCGGTCCTTTTTATTCTCCCTGGTCAGTAAGTTCAGTCCCTGATTCCACTGTGTGATCTGCAAGCTGAAAGGGTCCTGACTAGATGGGGTGGCATTGGGAAGCAGGGGCTCCTGTGATGAAATAAGACTTGAGTGAGCTCGTTTCAAGCGGACTGATGAGAGGCAGTGGCTGTGTGGACATGTCATCAGAACCACGAGAGGAAGATGTCCCGGACTACTGTGCTAGAAACCTCCTTGGCTCCTTCCAAAGCCCTCTCCCTTCAGTGCTAAATGGACAGGCCCTGTGTTTGCTGGCAGAAGGGACAGGAGGCCTTGAAGTTCTCCACTTTGAAATAACTTTGTGTATCACATTCATTATTGCTGTACTCCACGCTGTAAATCAAATCCCAGGAACCCAGACCTGGGTTCTGTCAAGGATCGACTAGATCCAAGAGTGCAAAGTCAAGATGCAACAAAGAAAGTCTTTGGCAGAGGAGAGCTGCTTTTTCTCAAGGGCTGGCAGAATACAGTCCTGTGCTTCACCAACCACCTCAGCCACTCAGAGTTCACAGCTGGTTTAATATCTGTATCTTCATGAAGGCTGACGTTCAGCAGGTCATCCTCAAAACAAGTAAGGGAGGGAAGAAAAGCTACTTGGAATGAGACTGTTAACAGTATGGAATAGGAGCAAGGTTTGAAGAGTCCAAACAGTTGCTATAAATCAGAGGCAGGACCCTCTTGCCAGAAATTTGGCATCTCAATAGGCAAACAGGAGGAAATCTCAGAGTTATTTCCCTGTGTGTGCAGCCATCCCCTCTTTTATACAATCGAGTTCTCCCTGCCTCAGGCAGTTTATTTGTCATACTGATCAGTTGAGAAAGGAAAAGAAGGAAAAAAAAGAGAGAAGTAGAACAGATCATTAACTGTACCTCCAAGTCAGTCAGAGTCAGCATTACCCAGATGCTTCTAAACTAGGAGAAACACAGAGTCTTCTTCAGTCTGTGCTGTGTTCTGGTTGTAAGAGCATGTGTTCTGGGATGCATATTTTTATTAAAATTAAGAGTAATAAGCTGTCCAACTTTATGACTTACAGGAGTCTTCATCTCTGGAACCTGAAATGGGGTATCTGCCTCAGTGCCAATGGGAGTGGTTTTGTGGAACCTCTGTTTCAGGGACTGGCAGCAACTCCCAGCTGAAGTCCAACTGACACAGGAAGGGGCAACATTAATTTGGTTTCCAAAGGGACCAGCTGTAATAAGTCTTATCAGGGGCTGGTGGAGTGAGGACCCCAGATAAGAGGGTGTCTTAAGGTGTGTTTAGGTTTTCTCTTGTGGATTTAGCTGGAGACATGTAAGAAGTCACAGCTTCAGCTCCTCACAGCTGGAGGCCGTGTCTCTGTGCAGGGCTGCGTTCCTGATTCCTGCGCATGCCACACACTGTTCCTCAGCAGAATGATGCAAGGCCAGCATGAGTCAGCAAAGCTGCTGCAGGGAACAGAACATTTTTTGTGGCCAATCTAGCACCTGGCCAGCTAGGTAGAAGTGCTCACCTTATCCATTATCTCAGTGATGGTATAACTTCCAGTTGAGGGGCAGTAACTTCTGGAAATACATAAAATTGTTTCCAAAGTGAATATCTGCATCTTCAATTAGTGGTTCTAAAATGGCTGAGCTATCAAATTGCTCCTTAGCATAAAAGTGAGACAGTATGTGCAATTAGGGAGCAATGAGATGGTTGCTATGGTTGACATGGTATAGAAATAGAGGTTGCCTGGGAGAGGAGCTGTAGATGGCATGAAAATATCACAGGGAGGAGGGAAGATGGGAAGAACAGGCAAGTGGTTAGCAGGAATATCTCCTGGGATGTGGCAAGTGCCCACAACCTCCCACATCTTAAGGAATTATTTCATCTCCTTCTCTTGCCCTGCTGCTGGTTCACCTTGGTAGTAAATCCCCAGGAGGCAGTCAGTCGTTTTGCAGAGCCTGCTCTTACCTTAAAGCATGATCAGTTCTCCTGGAAGGCAGTAACACTATGGTAAGGTGAGTTATGAAATATCCCCAGCATTATACATAAAAGGAAACCTGAGAACACTTTCAGATTCCTCAGCCCTCTTAATCCTGACAGATTCAGCAATGTTTCTAGAAACCAGATCTTGTTCTCCTTCACTGCTTCCTGGTCCTCCCAGAGATTTTCTTTTTTCTACTGGTTTACTGCTGTGTTTTTCCTTTCTCTGTCCCTCCTAGTATGGTTCTCAATTAATTTCACTTTTTCACTCTGTTCCTGTTGAGAATCTTTGTTCCCTTCGTGGAGCTATCTTGCTGAAATTGTCTTCTTTCTGTAGCTTTTTAAACCAAGTTCTCTGATTGCAAAGTTCTGCGGCTTTTAAGACTTTTGCTCTGCTTCTGAGCTGTTCTGAAGTTCGTGCCTTTTCTGTCCCAAATCAGATGTTCTCTCCTTTTCCGGTGCTAGCACCTCACAGCTCCTTTTACACTGAGAGAGTTGGACTGCGGCAGTGGTTTGTGGAAGTGTATCTGTGACTGGTTGTCCTGTTTGTCCTCCCGAAGACAACTGTGGGGGCGTTCTGGTTGGAAGCTCGAGTTAAAGCCCTCAGAGGAGCACAGGATGCGTCACCAGCTCTGCTCTGGCTCCCCTGATGCTCTTGCATATGCTGTGCTCGGTCCTCTGTGTGCTGCGCTGCCAAGCTCCCTGTCAGGGCTGGGTGTAATCCCTGTCGCCCTTTTCTCCAGGTACAGAGCCGCACAGCAGGACACCCTTGGTGCATGTGTGGTCATATTCTGGAGAGGCTGCTCTTCTGCCTTCTACTCAGCTTCAGTGTAACTGGAATATGAGCAAGAGGGGTCAATATACCATGTGTACCCCAAATCCCCCTCAGTCTGCAACTGGGATATTAGCTAAAACCAAGGCCAGGATCTGGAGATTTGCCCTTGTTAACAGGCAGAAGTTGGTGTGGGTGTGCTTTCAGCCCGTATAGAATGCTTTGCTTCGTAAAGATGTTTGAATTATCTTCCCTCTGCACACTGCTTTGTGCTTTCCTCTGCTTTGTTTTTTCAGTTCCTCCAGATAAGGCACACCTCCTGTTGCACATCCACAGGACTTTATTCCAGAGGTGCTGCGTTTTTAGCTGTGTGACTCAGTATCTCAGTATGAAAAATCATCAAACACTATTCTGAAATTTTCATAAAAAATAAAAACTCATACATATAATAGTAATTTCCTGCTCAGATACCATTGACTTCCTCTTCTTTTCTAGGTGCACTTTAAAATCCTGCATTTTGTGCCCTGGTTGCATCTGTTACCCGTTGGGTGATGGTTTCCCCTGCTCCACAGGCAGCACCCAGCTCTGCCCTGGCCCTCCCTGACACTGGCTCAGCACTTTTCTGCAGTGTCTTGCCTCTCAATTTTCAGATGATTTTCATATTTCCATTAAAAATATGTTTTCTCTTTGCTGGAACACATTGAGTTTCTCTGAGAAAATCACTACAGATGCCCTTTAAGGAGATAGATTTTTTGATTTAGCCATTGACAAATAAATATTTATCTATTTCTGCAGTGTTCAAAGAGCTAAAAATAGAAAATGTATGAAATAAAGCTTTATCATAGGGGAACAGAACATGAGAGGCAGACCATGAGAGGCAGAACACTTGCTGCTGGACCACAAAGCACTGTCTGAAGCCAGTTCCTAACCATTTTCAGCTGCTGAATCACACTAGCAAGCTAAAACTACAGCACTTTCCCAATAATCTTACAAAAATAAGTAGTGACTGCAGCTATCACATGTTGTGTGAGGAGGGAAGGAGGCTGTGGGACAGCCCTTTTGCTGTCATCCCCCGTGATCTGGCTAAGCCCTTTGCTCTGCTCATCTCTGGAAAAGCAACGCAGAGCTGGATATGCCCAGAATTGCTGGGACTGCTGCATTTCCTCAGGCTCTGGAAGGCAGTGGTTAAGCACCAGTGTGCATAGCAGCCACCCACTTAGGACTCAGAATCTCTCTTAGCCTTTTCTGGAGGGTTTATGCCAAGTTCTGGCTGTATTCCTCACCTGGTGTCTCTCTACTTACATCTGGCACAACGCTGCCATTAAATGGTAAGGAGGAACAGAGTGAGACTGGTCCTGTCGTTGTGATAAACACATCCAGGGGCATCCCTGGGGTGTGAGAAATTGTGTTTGAGCTCCTGAGCTGGAACCACCACATGAGGACCTGAATGGCGAATCCGCAGTTGTTGGCTGCGTACTGGCTGCCAAAGCACTCTTTGTGTTTATTTGTTAACTCCTGAGCCTACCTGACTAGCTGGCGGAGCTTCCAGGTCTCCATCAGCCAGATGGTCCCATCTGCCAGCGGTACACTGTTCAGGTTGCCTGCTGGAGGAAGGAGCTGTGTGCTCTTCAGGTGCTGGGGGTGTGACATTGCTTCCAACACGGGCACGTTCACTCCTCTCCCTCTCTACTGAACAACGTGGGGCGGCCCTGCTCTGGCAGAGCACGGGACCATGTGTCTGCACAGGCAGGATGAGAGGCAGGACCCTGCTCAGAGTTCAGTGCAGAACCTTTTCTGCTTTTCCTCTGCTCTTGACAATCTCCCTCCCAAGGAGCTGTGGCTTGCTGTACTTGGTACAGTCCTGGAGTGTTTGTGAATGACTGTGTTGTTTCATTCTCTGAATGGGCACCATTTGGGCCTGGATCCTTTTTCTCCATTGGCACTGAAGAAGCTGCAGTTGGAGACTTCACAGGCTCAGAATAAGAGAGTCAGTTACTATCTCAGTGTTATTGTGTAATTTCAGAGTGAAGGAAATGGCAGTCTTTCAGCTTGCACTAGCTCGTGTTAGTTATGCAAATATATGCACTCTAAGAACCCTGTGCATGGTTTGACTGTCTTCAGAGGTGGAGTTTGTTCAATAAACATCAGGAAGACTATGTGATCCCAGGCTCAGCTCTTTGCTGAAGTCTAGCAAAAGGTACTGAGCCATAGCAATATCTAGCATCTTCTCATTAGAATCTTTTCAACAGTGTCCCCTTGAAGAGAGATGTTCATAATGTCAGGTAAGACAGCCAGAAGTGAGGAAGAGTTGGTTTTTAATCACCATGGCTTGTGTGCCTTGATAACATTTTCAGACTCTGAAACTTCTGTATTTTTTATCAATGTTCACTTTACAGGTAGAACCTGGCCTGGTAAGCCTAATAATTTTAGTGACCCAGGAGGAGAAGGGTGAGGGAAGGCCTAAGGGAGGTAATGAGGGATAAAGAATGCACCCTGGATGGGAAAGGGCTGATTTCTATGTGATCAGACAAACAGTCTCCATCCTCTGGATGGCAAAGTCATGGGAGCTCTGCAGCCCAGATTTGCACCTGCAATCAGACAGGTACACAGACTGGTGAGTGAGATCCCTGCCCTGAGTTTTCTCTTTTGCTGGCTAAACAGTCCCACCTGACTTCTCCTCTCGTCAAGATGTGCCAGTCCTTTAGTCATCTTTTGGCCCTCACATTCGTTCTGATTTGTTGTACCAGTCAGAGCATCATGTCTGATTTCAGCACAGTCACGTGAAAGATGACCCAGTGCTCTGGCCTCAGGCATCATTTCACAAAGGTGAGAAACTGGGTCCCGCTGCCCTGACACTTGGTCTCTGATTTCAGCATGCTAAGCTGTAACTGTGGTTCTTCCAGTCCCGATTAACTGAATAAGACCTCTGAGATTTGATGGCCTGAAAGATTAAAGAAAATAACAAGCAGCATCTTGTGCAGCTATCCTTGACAGCTCTTCAGACTAGCCCAGAATTTATTCTGCAGCTACAGGAGCTTTAGGTGCTTCCATTTAAAGTAGCAGAACACAAAGATCTGTGCTGTCAGCATGACCTCCTTTTCTGCCTCTACAGCCATCTGTCTGTTTGTAGGATCATCTCTCTCTCTCAGGCATCCTGTTTGTCACAGTTACCCCAGTGCACTGTCCTTTCTTTCAGCCTAGCCTGGCCTCCACAGAAGAGCCCTCTCTGCCTGACTGCTGAGCACTAAACCCACAGCATCTGCTCCTCTGTTCTCTCTCCCTCTGTCTCTGCAGGTGCAGCCCTGAATGGTTCGTTCATACCCACTCCAGAGCCAGTGTGGCTTTGCTCTTCTCTTGCTATCCTCTACCATAACCAAAGTAATTCTACACTCAAGGGGCCACACAATCATAGAATATGTTAATTGAAAGGGACCTGTAGGGATCACCAAGTCCAACTCCCTGCTCCTCACAGATCTAGCTAAAACTAAACCATATGACGAAGAACACCATCCAAATACTCCTTGAACTCTGACTTGGTGCTGTAGCCAGTTCCCCAGGGAGCCTGTTCCCAAGGCTGCCCACCCTCTTGGTGAAGAACCATTTCTAATGTCCAATCTGAATTCTCCTGATGCGGTTTCATTCTATTTCCTCATATCCTAGTGCTGGTCAACAGAGAAAGGAGATCAGCAACTTCTCCTCTGCTGCCCTTCTTCAGAGTGCTGTGAACAGCAGTGAGGGTACCCTCAGCCCTTCTAGTATGTGAGCTATACATACTCTTTAAAAAAAAATTCAGGCTTTTCCTCCCGTCCCACTAGTACAGGAGTGCAGCTGCACATCCTGAAATGCCACCTCAGTATTAGTAATGGAAATCCATTCTCTAGCCCGGAGTAGCTGTTGTTCACCACCTCTGGGATGTTTGGTCAGGAGGGGGCACCCATGGGTGGCTGCCCTGTAGGAAGGAGCTGGATGTGTCTTCTGCAGGCCTTTGGGGTGAGGGTGTTGATACTCCTGCACAATGGTAAGTAATGTGATCTGTGTGGAGAAGGGGAGTGCCCTGTCTCTTTTCTGAAGCCTTACTGTGGTTGTGAATGAGGTGTGTTTGTGTATTAAATCTTTCCATGTGTTTAAATGCTTCCATATGTTATGCAGCAAGCACTTTATGTGGGTAAAAGGCAAATAGTGCTATTAATCAAAACTACTTAAAGGACAGAAAAGAAGTTAGCAAACAAATACATGGGTTGTGCAGCATCCAGAGGTAAAGTACAAGGACTTCATGATTTCCTACTAAATGCAAAGTTGATCAGTACAGTGACAATGAAGAAACATGGAGGTGGCTGAATTTATAGATGACTCAGTTACTGAGATCTAGAAAAGTCTGTGAGGAACTTCAGCAACTAAATTGCACAGTCCATTAAATTCATTGTTAAAAAAAAACAAAATCAAGCACACTAGAGAAATGAAACCTTTTAGACTCCCTGTAAGACCTTAATAGCTTCAGGGCAGGGTGAAATTTGGATGTCGCTGTGTACCCTAACTGGAGATCTTTATTTGGTGCAAAGCTAATCTTAGGTTATATTACGATGCATAAAAAAATAGGATGGAGAGTAATACAGAAAATACAATAATGACACCCTGTGAATAGTCTGTGCTCCTTGTATACTTCTGCTCTTGCTCATCCCAGTGGCCATAGGGATAGATGACAGCAGTTCCAAGGGACTAAAGAAACTCTCCTCTGAAGGATCAAGTGGTAAAGACCAGGGGCTTTCTGCCTTGGTGGGGATATGATGGATGGAAATGTTCCCTGGAAGTGCACATGCACAGTGATGATTGCAGAAATCAGAACGTGGCTGAACACACAGAGTGAGGATTCATACAAAATGAGAACTGCAATGCTACTGAAGAGAGGAGATTTATTTAATGTAGCAGCTTCTGAGTGTAGTTGGAGAGGGCTGCACGGAGTCGGGGATCTGTGTTCAGAATGCACCCAGAGGTGAGCTGTGTCCAGGTATTTGTTCCAGGTAAGTTGAAGACTGCAGTTTTCAGGAGCTTGAGAAGGATATTCCTTTTACTGGTCGATGGAACTGAGGGATTTTCTCATTTGCAATCCTATTTCCAGGCATGCATTTCACTGTGATACAGCTGTCCTAAGGACAAATACCTGGAAGTGACCTGAACAGCATGCCTGCAGTCACCATGTCCACAGTGTCAGTCACACTGCTACGTGTTTCTGGTGCACATGGCTTTTGTTAGTGAGAGGAATGATGTGCCAGTTTGTGTGTTTGAATCCTGTCTGTGCAGCTGCTGCCACAGGCTGTATAGAGAAAGTGGCCAGCAAAAGAGTTCTCAGCCCGATGAGCGCTTGGATTCACAGAGGCTTTGGGCATGTGTGTTCCCTTAGCTGGGCGTGGGGTGCTACTGCACTGGGCTGGGAAGGCTGCTGCCCCAGCCTGGGGTGAATAGGGGCTGGGGCACGGGCTGTGTTAGGGCACCGTGTTGCTGCCTCACTCACAGTTTGCAGTTCAGCCTGGAGTTCATGGGCTGTTCTTTGTCTCTGAATTTCGTTTAAAAACTGTTTGGGGTGTTGGTGTCCCTGGGTGTGTGCAGTGAGTCCATGTTTCTGGAAATGGTCTATCTGTACAGCTCTGCTCCTGTATCCTCCTGAGACTCAACTGCTGCAACTGAAGAGAGGGAATCTGCCCCACGGCGTGTCAGGAGCAAAGCTGTGGAGGGCTGCAGTGCTTCACGTAGTCACAGAACTGGCAAACTGTAGGCTGGAAGGGACCTCTTGAGATTGTCTAGTCCAATCACACTTGTTCAAGAAGAGTAAGCAAAAGCAGGTTTCCCAGGCCTGTATCCAGCTGTGGTTTTGAATATCTCTGAGGATGGATGCTCCACAACCTCTTCGTACAACCTATTCCAGTATTTGACCACCGTCACAGTAAAAACAGTGTTTTCTTGTGTTCAGATGAAATTGCCTGCATCTTAATTTGTGCCTCACATCTTGTCACTGATCACCTACTGGCAATGTCTGTCTTTCTCTTCTTCATTCCCTTCCATCAGGTATTTATTTATACATATTGAAAATATCCCTCCCCCACACTCAGCCTCACCTTGTATGAAAACAATGTAGTGCCTTAATCATCCTCATGGCCCTTCACAAGCGCAGTCCTTCCCCATTCATGCCTCCCATCTGCCAGCAGCTGCTGGCCCTGCAGCTTGAGCCTTCTCTTTCTTCCCCGTGTGCAGGGGACGTTCCCCGCGGGGTGAGGGGCTGCCGGCAGAATGCTAACAGCCAGGCTTTGTTCACAGCCTCAGCGGGGACAGCTCAGCTGCCTGGGATGGGCCGCGGGAGGGCAGCGAGAAGCGGTGTTTCCACGCCTGTCAGTGCTGCAGACGGGCCCCTTCCCTCTGCACCGGCACTGTCACCAGTGCTGCCCGGCCGGCAACCCCCAGGCTGGCATTGCCCTGGCTGGGCACTTGGTGCCTGGAGAGATGCCCACGGGTCGCACTGTGCCCCAGAGCCCTCCCTGCCGCGTGGTGTAAGGACGAGGCTGCTGGTGTTGGTGCCGTGCACCAGGCGGTGTTCCCCAAGGGATGTGGGTAACCACTGCTAAGATGATGTCTGGGGTGTGCAGGCACCGAGGTGGCAGAGGCTGAAGCCTGGGGAATGGTGTGAGTGTCACTTTGTCCCAGTAGTAATGTTGAAGAACAGGAGCAGATCACTTCTGTTCAGGATGCCCCAAGCAACAGGACTGGAGGTCCTGGTGTGGGGGAGCTGTGTGAATGCTGCATGATGGATCGGTGAGGAACAGGGTGCTCCTTGCGAGCACTTCTGGGGCCTCAGCAATGCCAAGGCATCAGCAATGTTTTCACAATCACCATTGCCTCGAGGATGAGTGGGGTTTTGTTTCTTCTGGCTGCACAGAATGCCCCAGAACACCTCCTGGGCCCTCCTCACCTGTGCCTCCTCCCACCCTCCCATGCTGCTCCTCATTGCTCACTTGCAGCATCCCTTCCGTGCACAGGGACTTGCTTCCCAGGGTCTCCAGCCATATACCTATTTCACATCAAGTGGCAGAAATGCCACTGAACTCGGTCCATTTTACACAGTGATGGTTTGGTTTTAGTCTGGAGGGAGCATTTTTAGCCAAACTGAAAGAAGACAAGTTCAGAAAGCAGCTAGAGGTGCTGAGTACAAATAGTTCTGCTGAGAGCTTAGAGCCACTCTTACTTTGGGCTGAAAGCTACCTTCTGGGCTTATCTGTCTGGTTAATTGCTAGCAGCTGAGTAAAACATTCCAGTAAAGTGGGTTTGATTTAAAGCTATGCTGAGTATTGGCCTTCCCTTCCCTTCCCTTCCCTTCCCTTCCCTTCCCTTCCCTTCCCTTCCCTTCCCTCAAATTGATAGAGCTATTCTAGAAGGACTGAGATCTGCCTAGAAAGAGCCAATGGAAGGTTGTGGAGGGTGGAAAGAACAACATAGTCAGAGAGCAACAGTTGTCTGAAAGATGAGAAATAAAAATAGGTGTTCATTTTCAGCGAAGATCTCTGGACCTCCAATCTATATGAGGGGTTAAAACCTATGAAAGTCTTAAACCCTATAAATTATACATTTCAACAATTAAGTTCTAAGTGCCTGGCTTGTTGAGTGGATGTAATGTCCAGAGGTAGGTATTTTCAAAGACTGTAATCAAAAAAGGTTCAGTGCTGCCTGCAGTGACCAGGGAAGTGCTGCAGGAAGGTGCCCTATGTTGTCCTGCATTCCAGAGCCGTCTGATGTGGGCATGCAGCAGTGGCTCTGGTCCTGGCTGTCAGCGTGGCAGGCACTCACTACTCTTCTTTCTAATAAATTAATAGGGCCTGGGAATTGTGGTAGCATTTTGCCAAACATCTGTACAATGCCCATGCCAAGGCGAGCACAAAAACTGCTTTTTTCCACTCCCAGGATCTTGCTTGCTCTTTGGCTTCTCCTTCTTCCCCCCTAAATATATAGAGAGAGCAGAGTCCCGTCTTGGTTCCTATTTGTGCCTCTTACAGAAGAATGAGAATTCTTGTTGTCTAGGTGCTTCCCATAGCAGCAGCTTAGGAGTGCACATTTGCATTAAAGAAAAATGCTTTGTTAAAGAAAAAACTGCTATGCATGAGTGGGGACTTGTTACCAGTGCTGCACCACTCCAGTGAAAGCTGAGTTGGCGCCCACTGACTGGCTCACAGAGCCCTGAGGTGGCTAGGGTTTGGACAGTGCCAGAGACACCTCTCTGTGGTAGCTGCAATGAGGCAAGGCACTTCAGTCTGGAAGGGGATAATTTGTCTGCGCTGGTGTTTACAGACACAGCCATCTGGCACAGGCAGGCAGCTCAGAGTGCCTGGCTCTGTGGACTTCAGAGTATGTTGCAGCCAAGCGTGCTGATCCAGAAGAAGGATTTCTTTCCTTGTTGTTGAAAAGAGTTTGCTCTGGTTTATGACACTTGAGTATCAAACTGGGTCTTGAAGGCAAATTGAAGCCTTGCAATCAAACCCATGCTGAAGTGGAATTTTTGAGGCGAAAACATCAGTAGCTGGATGCTGTCTCATCAGCTTCTCTCATCCTGTCTAACCCCTTTTCTTTCCCTAGGCCAAAGAACTCTCCATCACCGGAGTGACACCTTGGATACGGTGATCCTGGTAAATCCCAATGTGGACAGCATTGTGTCTGAGGTAAGGACCAGATGTGCCATCAACTTCTCTCCACATCAGCTCTCCTGCCCTTGCTTGACATGGAGGTTGTGATCATCACAATTTGCACCTTCTGGAGAGTGCAAACCTGCTGCCAGTCTGCTGCAAGGTGTGGTGAAAAGGCCAGGTGTTCTGGTCTTGCCAGTAACCAGGATATACACAGTAACTCTGATGTGATGTGGAGCTGTGTCTGGCAGACAGTAGCAGTGTCTTCCCTCTTCAGTAAGCAACTTTCTTGTATGTAGAAACCCTAGGCTTTGGCTGTTTGTGAAATACGTGTGCGCTATCGCCTGTCCATGGGATTGGGATCCTGGGTGCTGGTGTGGAGTACAGGTAACTTCTAACTGCAGCCCTCTGTCTTATGGCAACAGGTCCGCTCACTTGTGTGTGATCCATCAGCTCACAAACTACTGATCCTCTGTGGTCAGAGCTCAGACCAGGAAGGAGACTTGGTCCTGCAGACGGGGACCTTCACTTACGAGAAGTTTGCAGAGATACTTTCAGACCCGGAGGTGAGTGTGAGCTGTAATCCAGCACATCCCCTCCTGATCAGAGTGCACGGCAGAGCAATGCAGCCTGTGCCCTCCTTCAGGTGGCAGATTTGCAGACAGATGGGTTTGAAATCCAGCAAAAAATTGCATACCATAAATAATTCATGTTAATGTCTTGGGAATCTTGCTTTAATTCTCTGTCTTAAGTTTTCCAAGGTGTAGGCATGAGTGATTCCTTTAAGCGTTCTGCTTGAAATAACCTTCCATACTGGCTCTGCAGGGGGAAAACACTCAGAATTTCTTAAAGCAGGTCTTAACATAACTCTGGGCAGCTTCCAAAACAGCCCAAAGAGGCCATCATCGCCCTAGAAAATGTGGGTATTTCTCTTCATGTCATGGTCAGTCCACCAAGCAAGTTCACAAGGTTCAGAATGTTCATTAGATGATGAGGAATCGAATAAATGCTGATTAAGTAACTACCTGATGATGACATAACTACAAATGTCGCTATTTAATTGCAGAATTGTTGCATCATTCGGTTTGGAAGGGCACATGAGAGGGCACATAACCCAATGTCATGCACAGAGCAGAGTAGGCACTGAATTTAGGCAAGTTTGTTCAGGGATTTGTCTGGTGAGGCCTGGAAAACCTTATAGGGTATCTCTGAACCTCTGCTCCAATGCTGATTATCTCAGCTAGATACATGATAGCTTCTCTGACAGACTTCACATTGTCGGTGCTTGTTGCCAGTACAGATATGCTACTCTGGTTTTTGAGAAGCTCTGTTTCCACTGATCATGTTGGTTAGAATGTCTCTGTCTGATTGAATATATAGTTGCTGCAGGAATGGCTGGATGATACTTCAACAATTGATATTATTATTGCTGTAATTACATCAGCAAATATGCTTGCCTTCATTTATTTAAAGCTGATTGTTCTGATCTATCTCTGGTATCCATTTAAATGGACAGAAACTAGTCAGTTAAGGGCTGTCTAAGCAAAAGATTACAGTGTAAAGAAGTATGCAAATCTCATTTTGGATACTTAGGAAGTTGAGGTGTAATACTTTTTTGGTCTGTATATGTTCAGCATAGCTGTAAGGAGCCTTGGAAATTATATGGACCTTATTCTACTCATTAATCACATAGCATGTCCCCAACCCTGTATGTGTAGCAAAGACTTTCAAAATAGGTTCCAGGAGAGAAAATTATTCTAAATAAAAAAGAAAGTCCTATGTCACTAGAACAAAGTACTCTATGGTGGCTGACTAGCCAGTGAGCAAGGCTAAGTTCAGACAATGATGCTTAGCATTGAAAAGGTTTTCTCAGGGTTAGAATTCACAAATCACAAAAAAACACCCCCAACCTGCTACTTTTGAGCCCAAACCAGGGACTAATGTCTCAGATTTAACAAGAAGTAAGGAAAGAGGACACAGTGGTTCCTGGTCTTATTTTCTTTCCCGAGATCTTGTCACAATACACACCCAGCAGTCAGAAGCTGTAACAGCCCATCAACATTAAGAATTTCAAAACAGAGCATGGCTCTATGCATTGATTTTCCATGGGCTTTCAAACTATTTCATCTACCCCCAGTGTTTCCTGTCAGTAAAGTGCTCGTGTTGTCTTCAGTATTTCTGCATGAACTAGCTGCTATTTTTTTTTTTTCAAGTGCTGTATAGGTCTCAGAGTTGTACTTGACCTTTATTTGTCTGTTCTTATCTCATTAGGTCACCCAGATTCTCAGCAACACTGATTCGGATACCAAGGCCTCTCTTACGGTGTCGTGCCTGGGAGAAGGAGCCTGGAGCAACCTGGGGCATCCTCGATTTCAGAACATTATTAATCTGAAACTGAATCCTGATCCAGTTCTGCCAGAAATGGATGGGGTGTCTGAGTTTGCAGAATATGTCTCTGAGACAGTTGACGTGCCATCTCCATTTGATCTCCTGGAGCCACCCACCTCAGGGGGTTTCCTGAAGCTTTCTAAGCCCTGCTGCTACATATTCCCTGGGGGAAGAGGTGATTCTGCTCTCTTTGCTGTCAATGGGTTTAACATCCTTGTGGATGGTGGCTCTGAGAGGAAATCCTGCTTCTGGAAGCTGGTAAGGCACCTGGATAGGATTGACTCAATCCTGCTCACCCACATTGGTGCAGACAACCTGCCTGGCATCAATGGGCTGCTGCAGAGGAAAGTTGCTGAGCAAGAGGAGGAACAGTCCCAGGGCTCCACCAACTACAGTGACTGGATGAAGAACCTAATTTCTCCTGAGCTAGGAGTGGTTTTTTTTAATGTTCCTGAGAAGCTGAAGATGCCTGAAGCCTCCATGAAAGTAAAAAGGAGCATTGAAGAAGCGTGTATGACGCTGCAGTATCTCAACAGACTGGGCATTAAATCAGAGCCTCTCTACAGGGTGGTGAGCAGCACCATCGAGCCCATCACGCTCTTCCACAAGATGGGAGTGGGTAAGCTGGACATGTATATACTGAACCCTGTCAAGGACAGTAAAGAAATGCAGTTCCTAATGCAGAAATGGGCTGGTAATAGTAAAGCAAAGACTGGCATCATTCTTGCCAGTGGGAAAGAAGGCGAAATTTCTGTTCCCTATCTCACATCCATCACAGCCCTAGTGGTATGGCTTCCAGCCAGCCCAACAGAGAAAATTGTAAGGGTTTTGTTTCCTGGAAATGCTCCTCAAAATAAGATACTGGAAGGTCTTGAGAAACTCAAGCACCTGGATTTCCTGAGGTATCCAGTGGCTACTCAGAAAGATATCACTTCTGGAATACCTCCACCTGTGCTGAAGCAGACAAAAATTAAACAAAGAACTGACAGTAAAGAGAGTCTTAAGTCTTCCCCCAAGCCATCTGTGACAAAGCAAGCCAAGAAAGAAGAAGCAGTTGAGGAGGGGGTTAAGGAAGTAAAACCAGAAGTTGTAAAGGATGCTAAAATTGAGAAAAAGGTTAAAGAACACACGGAGAAAGTTCCTGAGAAACCTGTTAAACATGAAAAGATAAAGACAGAAATAAGTGATGCTCTCAAAGCTGAGAAAAGAAAATTGGCAAAAGACAAAGTTGGAAAAAAGCATCTCAAAGAGAAAGTATCGAAATTAGAGGAGAAGAAAGACAAAGAAAAGAAAGAGATTAAGAAGGAGAAAAAGGACTTAAAAAAAGATGATGGAAAGAAAGACGAGAAAAAAGATTCAAAGAAAGATGATAAAAAGAAAGAAAACAAACCAGAGATCAAAAAAATTTCTAAACCAGACTTGAAACCATTTACCCCAGAAGTAAGAAAAACATTGTACAAGGCAAAACTTCCAGGCAGACTCAAAACTGAGAAGATCAAAGTAAAACCTGAAAAAGAACCTGAAAAGGTACCTGCTGACCTGAAGACATTACCAATGGAGAAGGCACCTGTACAAGTGGATCCAGGAGAGACATCCATAGTGGAACAGAGGTTAGTCCTGTCTTCACCAGAAGATCTTACAAAGGACTTTGAGGAACTGAAGCATGAGGAGAAAGGGTCTTTACAGTTGACTCAAGAGCTGTCTGATATGGAGGTTAGTGATAAGATTATAAGAACACCTGAAGCAGAGATAAAAGACTCTGTTGATGTGACTGGTCAGAGTTGCCTTGAAGTGGATCTGATTTTAAAAAGAAAGACTCCTGATCAGGGGGTGACTACTACTGATATGGAAAAAGAACCATCAGCAGAGGAAATGGCAGTCCATCAGCTGGAGCTGAGGGAAGGTCATGCTGAAAAAATAGAGGATGAAAGAAAAACGATAGATGAAAACCATGACATAAGATACTGGGAAGGAAAAGCTGAGCAGGGCAAGGACATTCAGGTGTTTCCTGACAAGGAACACCTGCTATCACATCCAGAGCTCTTGGCAAAGGGTGCTCGGCCACCAGCGTTCAGAGAGGAAGAAAAGGAGGAAGAGGAGAAAATCTCTTTGGACAGAAAACAGAGGGAAGAAGAAACTAGTGGAAAGTATGTTGAGGGGACAGAGGCACAGGAAGAAGATGAGAAGGAAAAGAGAGAAGATGTGATAGAAAAAGCAGAACTGGAAGAAAAGGAAGAACAGCACGTGAAAGCAGAGCTGAATCAGGATGATAGGGAGGACAAGCTGTTTACCATTACAGAGAAGGAAAGAGAATTTAGTTTCATGGATGAGAAAACCAAGTTACTTGGAAAGGACATAACAAAGGAAGAGTCATATCTGAGCAGCTTGCCAGTCCCACCGGGAGCAACAGCAGAACACGTTTCCTATATCCAAGATGAAACTATCCCTGGCTACTCAGAAACAGAGCAGACCATTTCTGATGAAGAAATACATGATGAACAGGAAGAAAGGATCCCACACTTGAAGTATGATGTCAATGCCTATAACATTTCTGTTCCTGACCATCCAGGCTCTTTTGAAGCAGTACATGGAATACAGGCCGTGCCTCCTGCTGACCTTTCAGCCAAGGGCTATGCTGGCCAGGAGTCTGAAATCCTGGCGTATCCTACAAACATTGTGGCAGCACCTCTAGCTGAGGAGGAACACATATCTTCTGCTACCTCCATTACTGAATGTGACAAGCTTTCATCTTTTGCAACGTCAGTTGCAGAGGATCAATCTGTTGCATCCATAACAGCACCACAAACAGAAGAGACTGGGAAAAGCTCTTTACTTCTGGACACGGGAAACAGTATGCCCTCCTCTCGGACTGAAGCGACCCAAGGTCTTGACTACGTTCCCTCTGCTGGCACAATTTCTCCCACATCGTCCTTGGAAGAAGACAAATGCTTTAAATCTCCACCCCCTGAAGATTTCCATGCATTAGCAGAAGGAGAGAGAAAACCAGAAGCTCAAAAAAAGGATCTTCATGAGGAGGCAGAAGATGAAGAAGATGAAGAAGATGGGACTCCAAATATTGAGATGCCTGAGAAACTCAGAGGGCATTACAGTGCCCCCATGCTTGCTCCTCAAGGATACCCTGATAATGTGATCATCAGTGTTCCCACACAAGTGATGCCTTTATCCACTGAAGAAGCATCATTTTCCCAGGCTGACTCTGCAGAGGCTGAAGAACGATGCATGAGTCCCGACGACAGCACAGTCAAAATGGCCTCTCCCACTCCATCTGGCCCCACCAGCGCAGGGCACACACCCTTCCACCAGTCTCCAGTGGAGGAAAAGCTGGAAACAGTAGATTCAGATCTGTTTGAAAAACAAACAGATGCTGCTGCCAAGAAACTGGAAGGCCAAACTTCTGTGGTGGTGAAGGGAGCCAAGGGTGAACCTCTCAGAGAAGACGAGGCATCCGTGGCTAAGTCCAGACATGAAAGAGAAGTGCCCGGACCTGTTCAGCACGAGCTGGTTTTGAGCAGTGATGTTCCAGTGTCTCCTGAGGAGGAGGTACATCAAGAGCTGGTGAGGAGGGAGGAGCTGCCCTGGCTCTCTTACCACAAGCAGGACACGGTGGTGATCGGGGAGGACGAGGAGCATCCTGAGCTGCCCCGTCCCAGCACAAAAGCAGAAAAAGAGCTGGGAACTAAAACCACGACAGAAAGTTTAATGGGATTTTCAAAACACTTGTCCTTTGAGCCATTTGCAACCACAGGAGCTTCTCTAGGAAGTGCAGATGTTCCACAGTTCACAAGCCAAAGCAAATCCAAAAATGAAAAATCTTTGCAATTTTCACCAGATGGCATCAAATCGCCTTCTTTTACAGAAGAAAGGATTGGTAAAGAAAAATCCCCAGATATTTCTAAGGGAGTTACTGCTGAAGAAGGAAAACTGCTGTATTTCACAGGAGGCACCTCAGAAGAAGAGAAATCTTCTCATGTTTCCATTGAAGACATTTCCCCAGAAGAGACCAAATCCATTTCTCTCACTGAGAGTTCCAGCAGGAAAATCTCTTCAGATGTTTTTATTAAAGGAATTTCTCCAGAAGACATCAAAGCTCTTAGTTTCACAGATGAAATATCTTCAAAAGAAAAAACTATGTCCAACGGCACTGACAAATTCCCTTCAGAAGCCGTGAAATCCATGGGTTTCACAGACCAGAGCCCAGCTACATATGAAAAATCACTGGAAATTTCTGCCAAAGAACTGAAAGAAGCATCAAAATCTTTTCCTTGCCCAGAAAGTAGTTCAGTTAAAGACACGTCACCCAGAGATTCTTCAACTGAAGAAACGTCTCCAGATGACAGCAGTTTATTTTCTGCATCAGAAAAGGGCCTGTTGAGGGGAAGAACTGCAGGCTTGGACTCTCAGGAAGTATCCCCAGATGCAAAGGGCTTACATTTTACAGAATCTAGCCCAAGTGAAGATAAAACATCTTCACACATTTCTACTGAAGATATAAAATCTTGCAGGTTCAAGGAAGCTCAAGAAAAAAAATCTCCAGAAATTGAAAAGTTTTGCATGAAAGATTTAAGTTATGAGAAGAAAGTGTGGTTTCCAGAAGAGGTAGAAGAGGTCCCTGTTCAGGGAAGGCGGCAGAGATATGACAAGGAGAGGGAGAGTACATTCTTGGATGAGGTACCAGAATTTGAAACAAAATCCCTTCCTAAAGTGGGAAAGGAGGAGAACCTGTCTCCTTCAGTGCCTGACAGCCATACCTGGAGAGGAGCAGAAAGGGAAGCATGGGGTTCTGCATTTGGGTATCTTCAGGAAGTGAGAGACAGTGGGAGAGGAGGGCAATTATCCAATGAGGAGGATGAGGAGCTTCACCATGCTGAAGACAAACCCATGCTACTGCAAGCAGAAACTGAGTGTTTAAAGATGGAGTCATTTGATTACAAAGAAGACACACAGAAGAATGCCAAACCTACATCAGAAACAAAGAAAGTGGATGTGGTTCCTGCTGACATCACTCTCCCAGAAAGAAAAAGGGAAGGTTCTCCTCTATCTCCTCAGTATGTCTCTGGTAAGGAAAATCAGGCCAAAGCTTTAACTGGAAACAAAGAAAGGCAAGAGTTGTTGTTCACCTCTAAACAAGATTGCTCCTGCTTAGATGATGAGGAGAAAGCTGTCCTAGATATCTATGCAAAGTCACTAGACCAAGTTCTGACGACATCTCCCCTGCCTGCAGCAGGAAAGGAGACTGAGGCACCACCAGGAGCAGAGAAGCCTTGCAAGTTAGATCAGTGCAAGCCACCTTTGTGGGAGGATGTCCCATCAAAGATGGCTGAGAAGAAATCAGACATGAGTGATTTGTATCAGGAAATAGATTGCAAATACAAGTCAGTCAGCAGGCACGAGGATGACTGCAAATCCACTGAGGGTCTGTATGGCTCTACGGGAAGAAAAGAGCAGACAGCAGCAGCATCTACTCTGTTGCAATCTACAAGACCAGCAGAATATATTGTAAATTCCACAGAAGAGAGTGCTGAGGTGTCAGGGCAGAGTGCACATTCCCCTCCAGGACAAGGCCCATGTCAAAGAAGCAGTGATGCTGTGGGCTCTGCTGGGGCTGTGGGTGCTACCATCCAAGAGGCATATCCTCCAGAAACCTATTCCAGGAGCTCCCCTGAGCCTTATTCCTATGAGGAAGGGGTCTGCACACAGAGAGAGGACGATAGTTCCATGAGACAAGAGCCAGAAGAAAGAGAACCAACTCCCTACCCTGATGAAAGAAGTTTCAAGTATGCTGACATCTATGAGAAGATAATTGTGTCTGGAGTGGGACCCTCCCCCTTCACAGCCATGGGTGCACACAGCCCAGGTCACACTGACAAGGTGCCAGAGACAGCACTGAACTCTCAAAAAGGTCAAAATATTCATGTGTCTGCAAAGGAAGAAGAGTCCTGCCTTTATACCTCTGCTGAGAAGGAGTTGTCATCTCCAGCATCCCCTAAAGATAAAGCAGATTCCATCTTTGACTATAGAGACATCCATGAAAGATATTTGCCCTTGTCTGAAACAGAGAAGCCTAGGACATCAGAAGGACAGGAAAAACCGAATGTGTCTTCTGCTTTGCCAGGAGAAGTGGACTCTGCACTGCACCCATCATCTGCGAGTGCAGCATTTGCATCTCCCACAGTCACAACTGACACCTTTTATCAAGGGAAATCATCCACCTATATGGATGCTGGTTGTCCAGATGAGAACATAATTTTGTCTAGCCGGGAGCAGGTATCTTTGTCCCTGAAATCTGAAATCCCAAATTTCAAAGATACATACTATGAGAAAGCAGGTCGAGGGGAAGAAAGTGCAAGTGACTCAGAGCTAGAAAAAGGTGCTAAAGAGAAGTCTGAAAAGGAATCTAAACTGCACAGCCCTGCTGAAGCTGCAGGCACCGCCTATGCACACATCTCAGCCATCAGCAAGTTCCCTGTCTCAGACCCCTTCCTGCAGAGCAAGTGTCAGGAGCCCCTTTCACCCAGCTCCACTGCCTCTTCTCCCTCTGGTCCAGGCTGGCAAGAGGAATATGGAAGTAGGATAACTGCATCAGCTGCTGTTGAGACATATGTCGCTGGTTACAGCGACGTGCCAGACATGGACAGAGATGAGCGAGCTTCAGAAATGTGCCACATAAGGCAAGATTCTTCACAAAAGAGAGAGGTTGCTGAAAAAACCACAAAGGAATCCCATTTCTGGGTAGCAGATTATCCAAGTGCAGCAGTGTCCTCTGAGTGCCAAGAGCAAGCCATGTACCTGAAATCTGCTCCCAGCAAACAAACAGAGGTACACGAACAGGGCCCGAGGGTAGAGAGCAGAGGGATGGATAGCTCCTCTGGATTTGAAAGCTCCCTGCTAGGAAAGAGTGAAACAGCCAGCATATTCACACATAAGCAAACCTCAGCAAGCCATTTAGGGGATATTTCTCTTTCTTTACAGTCTCCTTGTGCTTTGCTCTCAAACCAGGGAAACAAAGATAAGTACTTGGAGGTTTCTGAGAAAATCAGCAGCCTTGACTCATCTTTTCCTAAATTCTCACCGCTGAGTCCATATGAAGAAGACAAGGTGTTCTCCAAAGGTGTGGAGAAAGAGTTGGTGCCCCAGCAGCAGCTGAAAGATGACTCTTCCAGTCTGTCAGAGGAACCTTCATCTGAAGCCACCACTCCTGTGATACTGACTACAGCAGAAAGTTTCTATTCCCATATGCTTTCCACATACACAGGTGCAGGAATGGAAGCAGGTACTAGGAGTGCTTGGGATGCGTCTCCACAGGTTCCAGATAACGCTGTGAAAATACATACAGCTGAAACCAAAGACTTTGTCTTTGCTGAAGAACATGGTTCTCCATTTCCCTGTGGCATGGGTGACCACACCTTGCCATGCAAAAAACAGTGCCAGGGCTCAGAGCCCACACCATTCTCTGCAGAGCAAGCGCAGCAGCCCTGTGGTAGCAGCCCAGAGCAGAAGGCACCATTTGCAGAACAGCTGTTGCCACTGACATCTCTCCCTGATGTGCTGACATCATTTTCTCATCGTCAGCATGAAGATGAAACCACAGCCAATGGTCCAACAGAGGTGAGCACCAGTCTGCAAGCTTTCCAAAGCACATACCATGCAGCAGAGGCAAAAGATGAAAAAACATGTCCTGATTCTGACAGCAGTTTTTCTCCATGCACAGGCAAAGAGGAAACAGAGAGGCAAAGCCGTCCTTCCTCTCTGATGTCCCCTGAAAACAGTTTCCAGCCCTTTTTCCCAGATGTGCAGAGGGGTGAAAAAACAGAGGACTGTGGAGATGCTTCCCATGACATGGAGACCCATTTAGGAGGCAGTTCTGATTGTGGACAGAAATTTTCCTCATGTGAATACAAGCAGAGAAAGGGAGAACTCTCTCCCTCCTTCATCAACCCGAGCCCCCATGAGCTCTCTGAAGACAGTGACCTCTCACAGGAGGAGGGTCACCCTTCAGTGCAGGGGAGACCACCCCACACTGGGAGCAGTCCCATGCAAAGTGCCACAGTGGAGGAAACCCCTCCAACGTCAGTGAGTGATTCTGGTACCTCTCAGTCAGACTCAGATGTCCCACCTGAGACTGAAGAATGTCCATCCATCACAGCAGATGCCAACATGGACTCGGACGAAGATGCTGATTTCCTCCCAGTGGACAAAGCTGTGGGGAATGCTCATCATGCCAGTTCTAGGTCCAGCCATGATCCTCAGCCTGCTCCAATGGTAGATCCCCATCCCCACCCTCCTCACCCTGATGTCTGCATGGTAGACCCTGATATGTTGGTGAATGAGCAAAGCATGAGCAGAACTGATAAAATTTCCAAGAAAGACATAAAAGAAAAGAACAAAGGTGTGAGGAAGCCTTTGAGCAAACCCAAATCTTCCTCACCTGCCCGGAAATTAGATGCGAAAGGGAAACGATCACCCACTCCTGTGAAACAGTCATCGGAGAAATCTCCAAAATCTGTCACTGCCAAAAAAGAAAGAGATGGAGGAGAAAAGCCCAAACCGCGTAGTGCGCTGATGCCAGAGGATGAGTTATCCCGGAGTAGTCACAGCAACCCTGGCAAGAACCTTGTTAATGGCATCAAAACAAACCCCGGTAAGAAATCCTTCCTGAAACATGCATTCTCTCTAGAGGTCCAACACAGAGAAAAGCACTGGGTTAAACATAGCAGAACAGAGAACAGGACTTCCCAGTCAGGCATAAAATGTTCTGAGCAGTGATAAGGCTGAGATGTACAAAACGTTGATAGGAAAGAGCAGTAGAGTCCTAGGAGTAGCAGGGATTCACGGGGATGGCAGGAAGCTGGGATGGACCTTCCAGAAAGACTGCTGTAATACCCTAGGATAGCATACAAAGGCCATCAGAATGGGGGTGGAGGTTGTTTAAGCAAATGTAGGTTATTAACAAAAATCAGGACTAAATATTAATTGGGATGACAACTCTGCAAAAGGTAATAATGGAGATTTTTGATTCCCTTCCCCAGAAAAAGCTTCTGAGCCTAAAGCCTTCCAATCCCTCCCCAAAGAATAGCAGAACTCCCTTTCCCTCCCAAGACCTGTGACAGCACTGGCCCAGAAATGCACCCAGGTCACCTCTGAGCAGCGGAGCTTGGATAAGTCTCAACTTCATTGCTGCAATGGAAAAGTCTTTCTGGAATCCAAGTCCTTCTGTGTTAATCTGAGAGTTTGTCCCTTGCAGAAGGGTTCTGATAGCCTCTTGCTTCCTTTTTTCCAAAGCTTCCAATAGTCCTAAGAGCAGTTTGTCTGTGCCTTTGGGTCCACCTGTCTACGTGGACTTGGCCTACATCCCCAACCACTGCAGTGGGAAGAACACAGATCCAGAGTTCTTCAAGCGGGTTCGAGCATCTTATTATGTTGTGAGTGGGAACGACGCAGCCAACGGAGAGCCAAGCCGTGCAGTGCTGGATGCGCTTCTGGAAGGGAAGTCTCAGTGGGGAGAGAACCTGCAGGTAGGTCATGGAAATGCAAAGGGGTGTGTCATGCTCTTGATGTCACAAGTGCTCAGAAGAAGGTGGGTATCACAAACATACCTGAGGGAGTACACTGCGAGGAAGCAAATGGTACTGGGCATACCCTGGTTTGCAGTCTGAGCAGAGTAATTGCTTGTACTGATGAGGAGGAGGACACCTGCAAAATGGTGTGAATGGAAGCAGATCTGTCCTCTTTTCCACATCCTCCTGAGGGGAGGAAGCATTGAGAGATCATACACTCTTCCTTACCTACTGCAGGATGAGCCTAGCCTCAAGCAAAATCAAGCACCAACACAAACTGAATTTTCATCAGTGTCCCACACCCAGTGACATCTGCTGCTAGCCTGGCTTGCTGAAAATTTTTCTGACAGCAACTTACTAATAGAGCTTTTAAACAAGAATGTTCTATAACACAGTTCTTGCTTAGCCAGGCTTGCAGGACACCCCAGGTGGGCACTCCTGAAGACATGTACAAGAAGGTGTGTATGTTCTACCAGATGAAGCAGCCTCGTATTTCAAGGTCCCCGAGTTGCACATGGGGTCAATGGGCACATAGTGTCCATTAACAGTGACACTGCCAGCATTGTTCCTTTTCACACTGAAGGATCTTTCTGAGGCTGTTTCTGGAGCTCCAAAGCACGATGCTCCCCCCTGCACTGGAGCCATTCTCATTATGGTGTCAGTGCTGCCAGTTTGCAGCCAGTTCAGAGCCCCATTGTGCTGGTACTGTATAAAATAAAGCTCTGCCTCAGAACCCGACATCTGAAAGACATTAAATAGAACAAGCAGTACCAAGGGTACAGTGTTCCAAAATTAACAAGAAATTTTAGCCTCAGCTCCTATGGGCATTGTTTGTCACTGCAGTTGTTCTCAATCATCCCTGCTGCTTTCTTTTCCCAGGTGACATTGATCCCAACACACGATACTGAGGTAACACGAGAATGGTATCAACAGACCCATGAGAAACAGCAGGAGCTAAACATCATGGTACTGGCAAGCAGCAGCACTGTTGTGATGCAGGACGAATCTTTTCCAGCTTGTAAGATTGAATTCTAAATCTCCCACACTTTGTGTTCATCCATTGACTCTTCAATCACCGATGCAACATGAGAGACACCATCTAATCACAGTCCAGTTCTTCTCTGGTTTAGTCCTCTACATGGTTCCCATTTGTCAGGCAATCGGGTATCCATCTTGCTCAGCACTGGATGCCATGAGGAAGAAGTGCAGGGCTCTGTAATTTTCTGGACTGAGCTAAGAGTTTGTGCAAGAGCAGTTGCAGGCCAGGGGCACTTTCACCTTCCCTGCTTTATTCTGCTGCCTGTATGGTTTCTGTAGACTATCTTGGCTGCCTTGCTGCTGTGAGAGCTTGTTCTACTCTCTTCCTGGCTGCCTTGCCATTTAACCTGTAGCACCATGAACCTCGCCTTTCTGGTGAGGGCTGAAGTGCTGCTGTTGCATGCAGAGAGTGCATGGGAGGCAGAGGGCAGAGGCGAAATCTAACTTGCAAAGAAGTTGCACCAGGGAGATGAGGGAAGACAAAACCCACTGTAACATGACAGTGAAGGTCATTCTTCCATCTCCCCTCCTGAGCATACAGGAGGTATTCTGAGCAAGGGGACCTGTGCTCCAACTAGGCATGACCACCACATGCCAGCTTGGCAGATTTCTGTCCCAAGTGCTCGCCTGTGGCATCCTGCAGCACCTATTTGGTGTGCTCAGGGAGCTGGGATGAAGGACATGGCAGTGGGAGGGGAGGGTTCAGCACATTCCTAACCTGCTAACTTGAGCTTTGCACACACAGCAGCCAACTGCCTCCTGCACACCGTGTGGCAGGAGGAGGCACAGAAAAGCTGTGGCCTGAACAGTTACACAAAAAGAGCATCCAAACGCACAACTACGGCCCCCTCGACAGCAGAAGGGCTGAAAAAACCTTGGCCACTGTTGGCCCAAGATGTACAAGAAACCTCCCTGTCCCTAAACCAAAGGCTCTGGAGGACTGTGGTGAGGCAGCTGAGGAGCACGCAGGCCATGCTGGGGGAGGCTGGTGCCCAGCTAATGTCGCTGCACTGTGCCCGGTCTGCACGCAGCAGCCATCTCCTCGCTGCCTGTGTGCCAGGGTCCAAGCCTTAGAGTTGTGTTCAAGCTTTTTGTTGTCCCCCCAGGTGTCCAGGATGTGGGGAACAGAACTTGTGGTGTGAGGAAAGAGAAAGCCCTTCTCAAAATACTTGGGAAAAAGTTGGTTTAGCAAGTGTAGTCATTCTCAGTTCCTCCACACTGTGGCAGGGATGTGGTGACAGTGCAGGTGAGGTGCTGCTCATCCATGTGGTGCCACCTTGCCTCTTGTTCCCTGGCCTACACATCATGTGGGCATCTGTCCTTGCTCTCTGGACGTCCTGGCAGAAACACAGCTGTGTGCCCTGAGTGCACTGTGGCTACTGATCAGCCACCCAAACCTCCTTGGCACACAGACCTGTTTCAGGAGCCCCATTCTCCCAGCAGGGAGTGAGGGTGTTCGGGTGCACTAAGCCTGCAGCATCCACGAGCCTTTGCCACGTCCAAGAGAACTGACAAAGGGTCTTACCACAAAGACAGCTTTTTTGTAACACAAAGAGAATGGCAGCAGGCTGTGCTCTGGGGAAGAAGGAATAAGATGGAAAGCCGTGCTGCAATGGTTGACAGTCAGCACAAAGTATTTCCATGTGCTGTGACACCCACCGTGCTTGGCCCTGAGCGGAGGGCTGACTCCATCATGAGCATCCTCGGACCCTGTGTTGCACTTGCCTGGGACACTTCTGTCTCAGTGCTAGTTTCTGGCAGGTGACATGAAGAAAATGCTGCTTAGAAACCTACTCCTAGCACTAAAATGGAGTTTCTAGGGAAATGGTTTATTTTGCATTTTAATTTATATATTTATTTTTTTTAATGTTAAGCTGCATTTTGTGTTAATATTTTAATTTATACATGTAACATGATCCCATGTGCTTTTAGTGTCAGTTCAGAGGTTTCTCAGTACGAATATTAACATGCTGCAATTTAAACAATATGAAAAGACCATAGAGAACTTGCGGGCAGCAAAAACGTCTCTGAAGGCTGTGTCTAAAACCCAGCAGCTGTAGGACAAGGCCTGAGGCCAGCAGCCTCCCCAAGGCACAGCCAGCCCTTTGGATATGGCCCTTGTTAGGAGCATGTGAGCTTACTCAGGGCTTTAGCAAATCCCTGCCCTGTGCTGTGTTCATTTTAACCATGGAATCACACTGTGTCTGCCAGCATAATAAATGTCATTCTCTGTACCCCGATGGGGTCAGCATTCATGAATGTTGGTTCTGGCAATTGCAGGCACTAAAACAGCTGCCCCTGCCCCTCCCCGGAATGCTGGGGGGCCTTGCCTACAGTGCTTTGGGGAGACCGCGGCTCACCCGCCACGGTGGCAGCTGCAGGATGCCAGACACCAGAGGCACAAGTGTGGCCCTCACTGGCTCCCGGGATCCCTCTGCGTAGCTAGATGTAAAAGCTAATGCACTAACTTTAGATAGACCCACACATGAATGTTTTCTCAATCTTAAACTTGAAGCAATTCTGACTAAGCAGCAGTAATAGTGAGGCTTTGTGAGGTGCCTGCATCCTCCGGGCAGGAACGTGGCCACTGGCGGATTCCGGGAGGAACGCTGCCCTCTGCGCTCTGCTCCTGCCCTCTGCAGCTCTGCTGCTTGGCTACCTTTATCCTACACCAGTTTGCTTCCCTGTCCTCAAGGCTCCACATTTTTTTTCAGTCTTTTGTCGCAGTCTGTTCTGCCTTGAGCTTCTCTCACTCCCTACCTCCCTCTCCCCTCCACCCCCTTCCATCTTAGAAAAACTATGGGGAAAAAGACTTGAAAATGCTGATTTGTAGAGTCTGACCCTGCTCAGGCCACAGGAGCCAGCAGGACCCACCCGGAGCCAGAGGTAATACAACACTATAGAGAGAAACAGTTAAACTCTGCTTTTGCTTGTTTCTGCATGTGGGCAACAACGCGTAATCTTCCTGTATGTAATAGGTAAAAAATACTATTTTAAACCTATAATTAAAAAAGTGAACGTCTTAACTGTATTGAAATGGCATCTTGTGCTCCTAGCTTCTTCTATGCTAAATGTTTTAAGAACAGAGCCCTGATTCTTTTCTTCAGCATCATATTTCTATTTGACTTTAGTTCCTTGAGTTCTGTCCTTTTGCCCATTTCCACATGAAACACTCTGTAACTAACTGCTGTCAAGAGAGGAGCCCAACACATTAATAATAAAGCCACATTAATTGCGAACGAGAACATCTCCAGTGGTTTCAAACTGTTCTTTCAGTGAGCCCACGCTGTAGGCAGGAGCACACAGACACGGCTGCTGTGCCACCCTCCCATGCCTCCCAGCTTTTCCACCAACACCCCACCTTCACAGCAGCTGCTAAACCTTCCTGTGACTCAGGAAAGGGACATGCACATAGGGCCACAGAGCCTGCCTGGGACAGCCAACCTCCGCCCCTGGCCCCAGCAGGGTGACTAGTGGTCCCTCCCGGGGAACATCTGGGATTCTTGAACAGCTGGCTAAGGGCTGTAGGGGGGAAAGCAGCTGCTGATAACCCAGTGAGGATGCAACACCATCACTCCTCACAGTTCCCAAATCATGCATTCCATTGCAGCCCTCTGCCTCTCCCTCCACTTCCTCGGAATGGCAACTCTGCCCAGCGCTGCTGGCACTCTTTGAGCTGGAAGGGTCTCTGGGCCAGTGGCAGTCAGCACACCTGCTGGCTTGGGACCTGGGCCCAGGCATGGCAGGGATTCCATGCTGCCTGACTCCATTGCAGCAGCTGGGCTTTTGCACCTCTGCAGAACTCTGACCTGACCTCCAACAAGGGAACTCACTTTCTTCCAGCTCTTTCAGCTACTCATCAGAAAACTGGGACAGCTGCTGCTCTGCCTGTACTGGAACACAGTCAGGCGAGGCTGATGCCCAGTTAGTTCAGATGCCTGCCTATCCTCAGAAGGAAACAAAGGCACAGGTGGATGCCAGGGAAAAAGAAAGCAGGTTGTGTGCTACAGTCTTCAGGAGAGAGGCCATCATTGCCACAGAGCACACCACAGCTTGTGCAGTGCCTGATGGAGAGCTCAGGGCAGCTGCCAAACCTGGTGCTTACGGGAGGAACCATGAACTGTTACCATAAACCAGGAACTATTTCCACACACAGCTACTTTTCAGGTAAATGAGCATTGTCTCTGGCCATACTCAAGCTAACCATGGTACTGTGACTGCAATGCATTTCCCAAAGGTGTGCAGAGACAAGCATCAGGCTCTGTGGGGCTCAGCACATGAGAGCCACTCCCCCACCCCACAGGGCCCTGCTCCATGCCCCTCTCAGCAGTGATACCCTGCAGCAGGTGCTGTTGGGTCCATCATGGCAACCGCCCTGCCCAGGCACTGACCCCTGACAGAAACATGCAGGTCCTGGCAGGAGATGTGGCTGGTGCTCAGCAGGCTGCTGGAGCAGTGCTGGTGGCAGCAGGTGCCACAGGCCACTGGCCATGTGAGGGTGCAGGGCAAGGGCTGTGGGCAGTGCCCGAGGGGAAATCCTCATGCTGCTCAGTCACCTGTGGTCCTTCAGCCAGTGCTGGGGCCAGGGCTGGCTGCAACCCCACAGCCAAGGTCTCTGTGCAGATCTGTAATGCAGGGAGAGCAGAGCACAGGGCAGGCAGAGCCTGATGGGAGAGGGGCTGGGGTGCCCCCCACCCAGTGCTGCACTCTGGGCAGCTGCATGACTGTTCCCTTCCCAGTGCAAGTAAATGTGCCCTTTCTTACATGCCCAAACCGGCAGCTCAGGATTACTGGGCATGAGGAAGAGGACATGACACCCAGGATGTGCTTGAAATGACGGGAAGGTACGGACCGAGTGAGAGGAGCTGAACACACCATCCCAGTGTCTTCATTCTACCACAAACCCCCCTCGGACCTGGCTCCCTAGGAGCTCTTCCCCAGTATGACCAGTTCTCCCATGCAGGAATAAAGAGGTTTCTTCCTGGCCTTGAGCCTGTGCACTTACTCCAGGTCTGACTCCAGCCAGCTGCTCTTGCAGGACAACAGAGCATGAGCAGGGCTTACTGCTCCAGGCACCTGCAAACTCTGGCACATACACACTGCTGCCAAGTCAGCATCAGAGACAGAGAGACACTGGACCCACAGCATAGATTTACTGTGAACACACATCATCACAACACAGCAAAGAGATCTTTGGGCACAGCTTCACAAAAACACAGATCCTAGCTAAAGACAGACACGCAGACTTGTCCATAAATACAGGAGGAGTAGGAAGCACAGCCCTGGCCAGCACTCAGGATGCGGCAGGGACACCCGTATCAATCTTGCCCTCAGGCTTGTGCTCACAAGGCATTTACATAAATATGCATTAAATACTTTTCATTTTATATATAATAAAGATTTCTCCTTATTGGTTTCTAATAGTCCTGAATTGTTAAAATAGCAGTTTCTTTTAATCCCTGTCACCAAGACTTCAAAGCTGTACCCTGCCTGACCCTTGGGGACGAGAAAAAAAAACTGTGTGTGTCCTCCCTGCACATGTCTCTCAGGCTGGATCCCCAGGCTCCTGCCTGCCCCAGCCCAGCACGGAAACATCCCAGACCACGCCAAAGGGATGTTTCCTTGCAAGTGGCAGTCAAACCTGATGCCCTCACTACCCTTCTTTTCCACACTCATTCAGAATACTTTCCGCTTCTGCTAGTCTTCCTGCCATGGATCTGATTTTGGTGGCCAGCAGTGGGAATTGAGAGAGGAAGAAGGAAGGAACAGAGAGGAGATTGGTGGTTGTGATGGATCCGATTAATCAGGGCCCAGAATGCCTTTCTCTGAAGGCTGTGGGCCAAAAAGTCACAAGGGAGCATCTGTCCCCTTTGGACTTACCACCCTAAAAGCCTTGGCTGGACCAGTCCTCTAATGCTGCTGTCCCAGTGCGCACAAAGCCCTTGAGACACCAGTGCAGCAGCACGTCCCTGCTCCATGGAGGTGCCATGCCAGTACCAAGGCTGCGCTGTTGTTCATTTAACGAGGCAAACATTCTTGCTGAATGGCAAAGAGCTGGCTTGTGGAGGAGCAAAGCAGTCTCTTCCACACCACAGAGTCCTGTGGCCCTGGGATGCGGCTTCTTCTTTGCTACGGACTGCCGGCTGCGTGAGGTGCCATGCAGGAAGTCGGGCTGCTTTCAGGCTAGAAGTGCTTGCAGTGTGCTGTCCAGTGAGCCACTAATTTTGCTGATCCTTCTGACACAGAAGCTGCAGCTCCTCCACATTTTTCTCAGGAGGCAGTGGCTGCACCTGGCACATGTGACCAGAGAGAAGCTGGTCTGACAGAGCAGTGTCCCCCAGCAGCTCCTCGCCTGTATGCTCTGGGTCCAATACCTCCCCAAGCAGCTCCTCTTCACAGGGCACCAGGATCTCCTTGGACAGCCCAGACTGATCCAGGCCAGTCATTCCCCTAATAGACTCCTCACCTGGCTTTGCTCTCTCCCCAGCCAACCTCAGGTCAAACCTTTCACCACACTTTGGGTTTCCTGTGTTACTTGGCTCTAACATTTCCCCAGATGATTTTTCTTCATCCAGCTCCCCCATGTTCTTCTCTCCTGGGTTAGCATCCTCCCCTGCCAGCTCCTTCTTGCACAGCTCCAGGACCATGCCTGGTTCTGGGCCCTTATTCCAGATCAGGGTCTCTGGGGCACTTGGCTCTGCTACTGACAGCCCAGACATGCCCCCCTCCACGTCAAGCCCTCTGCCTGGAGGCTGACTCTCTTCCTGCTCGGGGGACCGGCTAGTCAGCTGCTCCTCACTTTTTGGGGGGCTGATAGAAAGTTTCTCAGTGAAGCTGAAACGAGCACAGTTGTCCACAGAAGTTGGGGAGGACGGGCCTGCACTGGAGACGGTACTGGAGGGGCCACTGCTGTCTGCAAAGAGGAAGAAAAATCTTAAACACATAGCTGGTATTTCCCCACCTGAACTGTCACAGTCCCACAGTTCTACAACCAAGAGGTGAGGGCAGTCTACATGCCATGTGACCTGTCAGGGGCTGGCAGCTGGTCTTGGGCATTTCTGGCAGTTCAGTTGATGAAAACCCAAGCACATAGAGCAGAATTCCATCCTGTAATCCAGTGCTATGTTGGCATACAGCCAAGAGTGGATTCTGTTGTCACAGTGCAAAATGTGGCGTGTGATGTTTGGCTTCAAAATGAAAACCAATTTCTTTCATTCCCTTACTATTATGTAACAACCCCAGCTTCAGTTTGCTCCTCCTGGTTCCTGACACACACAGTCCCTGAGTGCTGAGTGAGAGTCAACACTAGAGAAAGAAATATTGATTCTCTACTAATGCTTATTCTTGCCTTATATAGCACAATGAGCAAAACTAGAGAACAGATCTAGATTGTATCTAATCCAATAAAGGAGGAGAATTAAACACCTGTTTTCAGCCAGACTGGTTTCCTGACCTTGCTGACTTGACAAACCTCCCTCCCTCCCCACCACATTCACCCCTGACCGAGCAGGGAGCACACTCACACCAAGGGGGCTTATCCGAACGCTGGCGCAATGGCAGGGAGGACGATGACAGGATTCGCTGGGACATAAAGGGGTCTCCTGGTATCTGGCTGCCAATCATTGAATCAAACAAAGCTTCAAGAAAAAAAATACACAGATCAGTAATATTCCAACAGACATAAAGGAATGGCTTGTAGCCCAGCAGTCATGAGCAGGTGCTCCAGGAAGAGCTAAAGACCAGTGCCAATTCCAAGCCATGCTTGTCCATGAGCTCCTGGGAATCTGAGGCTAAGATTTCCAAAGCTGGAGTTTGTATCCACATCACCGTACTCATCAGCTACAGACAGACCTGACTGATTACTTGTCAAGTAAGTGGCCTAGGATGGCTCTGAGCAGGGTCTCATGGCTCAGGGTTCTGGGCTAGAACACTGTGGGACAGGCTTCAGGGACTGCACTTATCTCCAGTCCCGTCAGGCTGATCTGTCCCGAGAATGTAAAAGACCAGGCGTGCTCCTTGCCTTGTCAGAGACAAGCACACCTGACCAGTACCTGCGGTGGACTGGACGTGCGATTCGCTGCAACTCCTGCACACGGCTGTCAGGAACTCGTTGACCTGCCGCAAAGAGAGGGAGTTGTGCAGGGTCTCCAGGGGATAAATGGTGGGAACCATGGAACAGCCTTCAAAACCTGGAAAGAGACCCAATCAGAAAATGAATAGAGGAAACAGCAGGGTAAATCCATGCAGGAGCACTCATGGCTGAAGGAGCTGGGCACTCTGGGAATCAAACAACAGGCACACTCAGGCCTCAGGTCATCTCTTCTAGCCCAAGAAAATCACCATGAAGCAATCCCATGCAAAAACAGATCTGAAAGCAAGCACCTGGGTACACATGGAGGGGAGAGGAGGAAAAATATCTGGCAGCTGCCGTTTTTGCTGCTGAGCCTGGGACACTTAAAATACACAGCCGTGACGGAGAGCTTGGCACAGTGCCCCCGCTTACGGAAGCCAAACAGAATCGAAGTGGTGCCAACAGAATTTCCATTAAAGAGGCCCCACCGCTGGTGAGACCCTGCCTGGCACAGCCCCCTGTCCCCACAGCAGGGAGTACACACTGCGGCAGCAGCAAGGAGCCACAGAACCTCCCTGTCACAGCAGCCCCCTGTGCACCCCCGACAGGCTGTGTCCAAAGGAAGGGCTGGGTAATGATTTGAATTATTTGTCCCCTTAACTAGACTTCACTGCCAGCAAACCCAGAATGAGCAGAAATAGGCATCTCGGCATGTAACAGACACTTGCTCAGAGCTAAGCTGCATCACAACCATTCAGAATAAATCCTTCGCTGCTCAAGCCAGTAGAGTGTCATAGCAAAGTATCTTCCTCTTCATCCCAGCTTCCTGGAAATGCCTTGTGGAACCAAGCCAACCTGAACTGTCAGAGCAACAAGGAAGAAACAGATGAGTCCCTGGGTATATGGAATGCGGCTGCCTCCTGCTCTGCGCCTCTCAAGTTTAAAGGCCTCTCAATTCCCCAAGGTTGAGCTTCCCATTCCGTGACCCCCCAGTCTCCTCCAAGGACCTCAAAAAGCCTCTGGAAAGGAACTGGGTTTGTTTCTACAGAGAAGGAAAAACACTTTGAAATGCAAAAAGTAAGAGAGCTCTTGATGCAGTCTGTGGCGGGATGCCTGCCCAGCACACTGACAGGATAAAACTGACCCCTGCAGCTTGGCAGCACCTCAGGAGAAGCCCTGGAGCACCTGTTCGTGAAGTGCAGACAGTTGTTCCAGTCACCTCCAGGACAGGCTCTGCTCCAACACCCCCACCTAACCCAGTTCTGCAAGAGGCAAGGAGCGTGGGCCAGTGAAGGTGTTCACTGCAATAAATAACAGTTGCTGGGGATAAAGAATCCTTCAGAGAGTTCACGAGGTTACCTATGCCACAAAGGGCCTACAAACATAATTCAGGACAGGAAGGGTAACAAATCCTTGGCTAGGATGAAGAAATCTAAGACACAGGAAAAAGACCACATTCATCTGTCCGTTGCTGAGAAGTCCTGAGAGTGGAAGTGCTGAGTAAGGAAGAATGTATGTTCTTTATTTTCTCAGAGGCCTCCTGGAAGACAGAGCTAAAAGAAAAGGGTGAGGGCAAAACTTAAAACAGTCATGGGAGATGGTTGTGGAGCAGCCCAGTATGAGACTAATGTCATTTCACAACAGAATCTGGTTTGAGAGGGGCCAAAGTTGGCTCAGGTATTGGAGTCTCCAAAGAAAAAAGGAAGTTTAAATATAAGATAGGGCAAAGCAATGCTGTTACAAGATACACTGGGAGCACCAATGGGGATCTGAGTGCTTAGGCTCCCCTCTAGTAAGACGAGGAAATCAAAGGTCCAACATTAAAAGAAACATTACTGACACACAGCTGATGTGAAATTATATACCTGTATCCCCACAGCGCCAGGTGCCTGCTCATGCAACTCTGCTCAGCACTGTGGCACTGCACCACTCTGAGCGAGCAGAGTGAAATGGCCAAAGTTTCCTCTTTCAAGGTGGAGGAATACTGTGTTCAAGGAATCCCTCTCATTTGTGTATGGGACCCCACTTCCCTGCACACCTCCCTAGACCTGCTGAGCTGCTGGGGAGAGCCCAACAGTGTCTTCATGCCACCACAGCACAGCCAAGGCAGCAGCTACCACCACGGATCACAACCCCTGTGTGTCTCCAGTGAAGGCTCCAACCACTGCTGCACCACACACAGTTAGCAGAAAACCAACACCTTTGGGAAGGGGCAAAGCCACAAGGAACTGTCCCAGACTGACAGTCACCCTGTGCTGACCGTGCAGCTACTGCTGATGCTCCTCCAAACTCTTTCCTGGGGCCTGAAGGGCAGGAGTCTGTGATGTGGACAATGGAACGAGAAACGAGACAGAATTCCATCAATTTTGTACCAACATCCAACAGCAGCCCACAGAGGAAGGTGTGTGTGCCAAAGGTCTGTATGCCAGCTCTTCTGGAGTGAAGAAGCACTTGTCCAGTCTCAGCACAAACAATAGCACTCACCAGGCTCCTCTCTGACACGCATGATCAGTCCACCCCTATTTTCCTGGACAAACTCCAACATGCCACATGTATATTGTACATGAAGGGCTACGAGTCTAGACAGCACATGTGACTGTCTAGTCATGTGCCCCAAACATCAGTGACCCACAGCTCAGAATTGCTGTGTACATCGTGTGTCTCCTCCATATTCTCATCCCCCTCTGAACTCAGTTAAGCTCCCAACATACCCAGGTACCGTGGTATGGACCTTGGAAAAAAGATCACTTCTGTCCAAAGTGTCTCAACTCACTCCATTAGAAACCTTCTCACTCCTGGAACTACACAAAACTGTGGATCCCCACCACTCCCCTCAGGCCACTCGGACCACTATTACAAACATCCTTCCCAGACTTTCTAATTTTGCAAATTTCTACCTTTTCCACATTGTCCCAAGTGGTGATGGTCAGGTCAGAGCCCACTATTTTATATATAAGAGTTTGGGGCGGTTTCCCTTCGTCATTTAAATTTATTTACACTGGACATCACCTGCTCCTTTCCTGCTCATCATCACAGGGCTGCTCGCTCTCTGTTTCTCCACAGCTGACCTTCGGCTTTGGTACCAGTGTGATTCACTACCAACATGAACTTACTTCACACTATTCTTTCTCCCAACTATGACCACACAGGTTCCCAGACATTCCTTCAGGGCTGCACTGTTGATCTTTCTAACTACGGATGCCAACTGCGTACTTTCAACTCACTGATGCTATCATCTAATTCATGTTTCCTTTGTGTGGACAGAAGTACAGTGGAAAGCCAAGAGAAGACAGAAGAATGCAGTTTTCACAAGGAAGAAACCTGGGCTGTCAATTACGTCAGCTCTGAGAAGAGCCTCAGCAGGAATCCCAAACACATCAATGAACTGTGGGCTTGCTGATGGACTGGGAAAACAGCATGAACTCGATGGCGGAGATTTGATTTCCAGCCAGGAGGGCTGCTGCGCTGGTAAGGAGCTAGGTAAGGAGTACCTAACTCCTGTGTTCGGCTGTGTTGGGACAGGATACACCTCCCAGCAGCCTGCTGCTGTCCAAAGCACTGAGCTCATTTCCTCTCCCCACCCGAGCTCACACACATGGCCAAGACCTGCAGCAGAGAAAGCTCAGCCCTGGCTCTGGAGCAGCCTGCTGTGATCCAGCATCTCTTCCCTTGAAGCAATTCTGCTCCTCTTTAGCATTTGTTGCCAGGAGACCAAGGAATTGTCCTAATTACATGTTAAAAGCAACTACTGTCTCCAAATCGCCTGCTTGACAGAAAGGGCCATATCAAAGAAAACCAGACCGTGTAAGAAAAATTCTCATCTTCCAGGCTCTGAAAATGCTCGGTCCTGCTGCTTCACTACACGAAGGCTGTACTGTCTGTGCCCCTTCCAGGGGCTTGCTGTGGGTCTGAATGGAAAAGGGGGTCCATGCATCACACCACACAGCTCAGCAAGCCACATGCTCCAAGCAGCTTCTATGGTGCAGGTAAACCTCAGCAGCCACCCCCAGCTCAGTGCCTCGTTCAGCGAGCAGCAATCTTTCCACCCGTGTGAGAAGCACCAAGGCCTCCATGCACCAGACTTCCTGTCTGTGACAGAGGCTGAAAAACACCACAGGAACAGCAGCAAGCTTTGATTTGTAACATCTGGATTCAATGCTGAACTCGCCTACCTCTTCCCACCAGAGACAGGACACGCTGAGAGGCCCTATCAGGCAGGACAGATGCCATGCAGTGCAGCCACACAGAAGCTCAGCTCTACCCTGTCTTAACTCAGTCTCTCTAGATACAACACACCCACAAGCACTCACTTCCCCAAAATTTCCACAGCAAGTTCACTCAGCTTGTGACCAGCTGCAGCACCTCCTTAACCTCTTCCTCCCATACTCTCACTACTCACTTTGGTTCGTCCATTACTAAGGGGACACCCTGTGGCAGCTCACCAAGACCTGCACAGGGCATCCTGCCAGCAGGACATCCCATCGAAAGGAGCTCAGGACCTACCCTGAAGGGAGCTTAAGGGCTTACTCTGGCTAAAGGAAAGAGGCAACAAACAATTGTCAAAGATGGAAAGAGCAGTTACAGCCACATGGGGAGCACAGGCTCCATGTGGAAAGGCTCCTGGCCTAAGGCTCCAAACCTGCTGGTACAACAGCCCACACAGCTTGCTGCTGCAGCAGCCCAGAGACCTTGGGGATTTGGTGAGGGAAACACTTTCCTTTTTTTAGAAGCAAAGCATACTTTGCACTCTCAAGCAGACAGTGGTCCCTGCTCAGCTACAAGAGCACGGGACAGAGGCAGCTGCGGCGTGCAGTACCGTAAAGACACTCCAAGTCATCCTGCCCTGAGATCAGCCAGCTCCTGAAGAGGCGCAGGTGGTAGGAGCACTGCTGCAGGTGATGGGCTAGGGTGGCATCCAAGGAGATGGTCCGGCTCGTGGCACAGTCAGAGGAAAAACGGCGTAGCAACTGGGCAACGTGCTGGTGCTCCAACACATCTGGAGGAAAGCGGCCATAGAGAGTGAGAGGAGAGGGGCAGGTACAGCTGGGGACAGAGAAACTGTGGAGATGTGGGAATGGAGCTGCCAGCACCAGGGCCGCTGGGTGAGAAGGACCCACACCACACACTAAGCCAAATCCCTCCCACAGCGAGCAGGTCAGGAATGCCCTTAAGGGTTATGTCCCCCCAAGCGACACCAGGGCAGACCAGACTCCCACCCAGCCCAGGCTTTGCCAAGCTGTGCCCTGCAGCACAGGGCAGTACCTGAGCAGCGAGGGTTCATCTTTGTAAGTGAAAGTCTGACAAGTGAATAAATTTTAGGACACATTCCAAGTCCAATGCAGTTCGGATTTGGCTAGATAAGAAGATCAGGCTCAGAGGCAGACTTGCCCTCCCACAGCTGAGATGAGAAATCCAGGCTGCCAACAGAGTGTTCGAGTCCTGCATCCAAGCGCAGGCAGGCACATCAGCACGTGGAGAGAGCAAATGGCCCAGCATCAAATGAGCAGAGGCTGTGCAAGGGACTTGGGGGACAGCAGGGTCTGACTGAGAGCTGAGAGTGCGGAAGAACAGAGGGAGCACAGCAGCACTGACTTTCCCTCTCTTTGAGAACAGCCCTGTGCAGTCTTCTGTGATTTCCTTGCATGGCAGACAAGAGACCAGCACGCAGACATGTCTTCTCCCTATACACAGTCTCGGGACTCGCATCACCCACCCAAGACTTGTGTGACCAGGGCATCTGGCCTGATGCTGTGCTTGACCACTACCCTGGTTCACCCATTCCATCTCACCACACAGAGGCAGCTCTCCAGAAACAAAATCCAGACTCAGAGCTGGGAACAGTTTCTGCGTTCAGTTTTTGTAAGTGGTTCATGGGGTAAACATGCCTCCTGCTCAAAGCAGTGCCAGTCCTAGACCAAATATCCCTGACTTTGAGCTCTCACCTGCTGGACTTCTGTCTTTGTTTTCTTAATTAAGAAGCACTTTGCCATTAGAAATATTAATCAGGTTTTTGGGAGAAACATGATGCCCAGTTTCACCCCATCATATTTGGAGCAGGGGCAACTGCTTTACAGCATGTATTAGGAAAGGCTGGAACTTGGTACAACCTTTGCAGGCAAGATAGAACAACACACCCTGCTGACATACACCATATGAGCTCAGAGGGTGTCCAGACATACAGACAAACCAAGCAGCTGGCCACTCTGAGAAAAGCAAAACCAAGCAAACACAGAGAATAGGTTCCCTCTAGTTATTTGAAACAGTAAAGCCACAGTGAGCTGCCCTTTTCCATTCCCAAAACTTTGATTTTCAGAACAGTCTTCTGAATTCCATTAATCTTCCAGATTACACCAAGCAGGATGTCTTCATATTCGCAAGCTGCCTTGATCACGTAAGGCAGAAATACTCGGTAGTGTTCAGTGATCTCCTTTGGTTCCAACTTGTCTCAGCAGCAGGAGCCATGCAAGAGGAGGGGTGCTGTGAAACCTTTTTAAAAGTATCTGTGCAAGAATTGCAGAGTAAACACTGGCTCAAGGCGCCTGCTACAACAGAGCTAGTGGCCTACAACCTCACAGACTCACACTTTGGTTGGCAGGTTAGTAGCGACACGGAGCAGAGGTAGTGAACTAGCAGAAGCTCTGTCAGACATCTGTCAGTGAGCCTTTCCAGAGCTACAGGCACGATGGGGTGAAGCAGGTGATGCCACCCCAGGTAGCACAATGCCCATCCCCTCCCCCCGAGCCAGCACTGTCCACCAACAGCAGACGAGTGAGAGCCCTAGAGAGACACAATTCACAGGGTAACGTCTGCAGAAAAGGTGAGCCTACCTGTGCCAACATCACCATGCTTGGCGGAACCACAGCACCAGCCTAACAGACAGGTTTGACAACAGGAGGCCATAAGGCTACCAGTACTCCTGACATGAAACACCACATGCACTTCCTTCTTTCCTGCCCTACACCAGGCCCTCCCAGGTGACACACAGCTGTCCTAGGGCTATTCTTGTTTTCATTCTGCAAATCTGCAGTGTAAAACTGAGGACCTAAGCTGCTGATGCTTCATGATATGGAGTGGGTATCAGCCCCCAATCCAGTGGTATTCTCCTCCTGATCCCCACCCTCCCAAAAGGGAGCATGACAGAAGGCCTTAATGTCACAGAGGAGTTAAAGGCTGCTTTAGCAGCGCACTCACAGAGCCACGGCTTTTGCCTTTTCACCTGGGACAAAAACACCTCAGGGGAGAGCAGAGGCACCACTGAGCAGTAACAGGGTATGAGTGAGCACGTTAGTCACAAGGAGACAATGGAGGAAGGTGAAGCATGTTTGGACACCAGATACACAAACACAAAAAAACCCACAAGAGGGCTGAGAGGAGAACGTGTGCAGAGAAAACGGAACGTGAGCATGGGGTTAGAAGTGTGAGGGAACATCAAATCAAGAAAGCAAACATACCATTAGTCGGATGCTTTGCAAACGACACAGAAAATCGTTTTACGGCTGGCATAGACAAGAGCTCTGAGGAAATAAAAACAGATCATCTCGGTTAACAGCCTGCTCCAAAGGATCCCGACCTTCATACACTTGATTACCCTTTCAGGTTCACCTGCCTGACCCCCACAACAGCTGCTCCCACTGGCACTGCTGCAGCACCCGACACTCCACCTGTGGGTCTGACTGAACCATTCTGCATCTCCCCAGCCTCTGCACCGCCCTGCCAGGGTCTCCCCGACACTACACACTCGGCCACATTCTCAATCACTCCCAGTCAGCAGCTCACACCTTCCCACCACACCAGGCTTGGTCCAGTGCACAATGCAGCCAGGCCATGCTCGCAGCCACCAGAGCACACGGCCCAGCAAATAGCAGCACCACGGGAGGATCGTCCTCAGGATTCACCTCTGCCCAAGGAAAACAAACACTGTTTGCAGAGGGACTAAAGAATTCCAGCACAGGTACAGCTCAAAACAACCTCTTAATGCAAGCTCTACAGAGCTATTTATGAATTTAAAGGTAAATCACCTGAGCAAGGAAGAAGCAAAAGACCCATGAAGACATGCCTCTACAGTTCTTTGCTCAAAACAGTTCAGTACAGGGCAAGGATACACCTGTTAGAGTGGTCCTCAGGCTTCTCCTGGCCATGCCCCATGCCAGGCCAAGCTCTCCCATACAAATCACAGATCAGAAAGACAGTGCAAGGACAGACACTGTGCATCTAATGGGGTGCAAACAGATAGGCTTTAAAGGACAGAGATTAGGCTCCATATGCACATACACACACAAAAAAAAAAGCTGGAAACTTTTTTTTCCCACACTGGAAATTCCTCAGCTGTCATGAAAAAGAATGGCCTGGATCAGACCATCTATATGTGGGATTTGATGTGAGAATCCAGCCAATTATACCTTTTGCTGTTATTTGGGATCTTTCAGGAAATAGTAAAAAACCCTTTTACTTCCTTTTCATGTTTCATGCATCCATTCTCCCTAGCCCACAGAGTCTGTATACCTATCCCCCTCATCAGTGCACCAATGCATGCTCCACACCCCCAGTGTGCTCCTATAGCTACATGCAGCAGCTTGGCCAAATAATGCATCTAAACCAACTCTCACTGAAATTTCCTCCACTAGTGTACCAGCCCTAAAAACTGATTTTCTTTCTTTAAACTCAACAAAGAGCACGACAATCTTCCCTACACATGCAATCCCTTAAAAGTGTCTAAGCCCTGGAGCTGCAGTCAGCTGGTGGCCATCTCCATCCCACCCACACCTCCCCTTGCCCTGAGGGCACGTCAACCGAAATGGCACTGACCCAGTTTACTGGATCCCTGGCTTCAGGCAAGCCAATTTGAAATCACAACCATCCACGGACCTTCCCTCAGCTTGAGGTTGAGAAAACTTTCTGCTGAAGTGCTCCTTAGCCCTCCTCCAGCTCCAAGCAAAAAAGACTTCAGAAATAAGGGCCCTTGAAACTTCCCTGGAACGAGGCAAGTTAACATTGGTGAAGCGCTATATGCCACACACTGCACCTTGAAGCACCACAGCCATGAACAACTATCGAAGAGTTCATGCAAAAATGTGCTGCTTTTCAACAGCAGTTATTAGTCTAAAGAGTGTGGAAAAGGTTGTTCTCCAAGAGTCTGCTGTAGCTGCAGTGCCACTGACTGCAACCACTGTTGTGATGTCTAGTCTAAATTCCATTGTTCAGCATTTCAATAGTGCCCATTTAAGCAGAAACATGCAGATCAAGGGCTCATTTCACATTCCAAACTACCTTCCCCAGAAGCTAAATGCCCTTTTGCCTCCTTGCTTTCCCAAGCCCCTGACTCCTTTCCCCCAGCTGCCCTTATTGCAGCAAGGTGCTGACAGCACAGGGTGCCAGGGCATGCCAAGGAACTTGAAAACAAAGGCGTAACATCAAGATTTATAAGTCTGAGCTGTGTTGGACACATGCTAGTCAACCAAGCCTGCATTTTAGGTACTCGAGGGTACAACTGCATCTCAGCACACAGAGAACTTGTCACTGAATTTAGGCTCATGCAGCAGGAGTCCATGACCTCGAATGCCTGTAGCCAGCTGCAGGCATATCCTGCTACACAGCCTACAGAGACAGGCAGCCCAGCTCCAGGACTGAGCAGGTCTGTTCTGTTCCATGCCCATCGGGGCACAGAGCACTCTCTAATGCTTTTCCCTGAGAATCAGTGCTGCCTTGGGCAGGAAAGAACAGCAGCCAGGGCCCTTGCTGGCCTTTTCAGCGGCTCCACTGTGACTCACACCCTGGTCTTGCGCCAAACACCACGAGCTTATTCTGCAACCTGTGAGTCAACCCGTGAGTAGCCAGTACTTGCTGCCTGGGGCAGCTTAGACTGGTACAGCGGGGTTGAGAACACTCCCACCTCACCCTCCCTGCCACTGTCATTCACAGCCCACTGTGTGCCAGGGAGTGCCCTGAGGAGGTGAGAACCAGCTCAGTTTTCTCCTACACAAGAAAAGCAGCACAGGCAGCCAGTGTCTATCATGGCACTTACAGGGTTCCAACAGGGCTGAGAATTGGACGTCTTTCCATCCTGATTTACTAGGCCATTTTCCTTGCCTCAAAACTGGACAAAAATCCAAATGAACCAACCTCCTGTCTTCCCCAAATTATTGCCTTAATCCTCTTCCCACCTTGAAATCCAGCAGTGTTAGTGTTCCTTAAGATCCCAAAAAGAAAGGCACTCAGATTCTGTATTGATTAAAATACCAATAATATAAGACATCCAAGACAGACAACCTTACATCCATCCACTCAAACGCTGGAAACCTTAGGTGGATTTCCAACCTGGTCAGAGTACGCTGTGCAGACCCTGCCCGTGGAGCTCCTCAAATCAGTGCCCCAACAAATGGTCTGTGAATCAGTACTTAAAGAGTCGAGCGAGTGTCTTTTCTACGAGGACCACAATGGCCACTTATGCATTACACCCTCCAGCTGTTCCAGGACAGCTCAGTCTGTCCCTGTGTCCCAACTTCCTCACAAATAACAATCCTCTGCTGCTCCCTGCGCATGGCACTGAGTGCTGCTGGCAGGTCAGGGTGCAGCTGCAGCGTCTGCACCCATGGGCACAGAGCAACGTTTGTAACCACGGCCCCAAAGCCATCACCAGATTGTCTTGTTGACCTTCCTGGCAGTTTTTGCACAGAAACCAGATTTTCCAGTCCTTCTGCAGTACTTCATCAAAGCAACTCATTTACTTCTAGCCTTTCAGGCATATTGCCCTTGCTTCCTGAGAGCTACCTCAGACTCTGCTGCATGCTCAGCCTCGCTCTAGTGCCTATCTTATCCATGCTCAAGTGTATCATTCTGCCTTTGGGATGGCTCCACCTTCCACGAGGCAAGGACTACTGTCCTAAGAAGAGCTTCATTTAGCATCAGCAAGATTGCCAAGGTAAGGAAGATGATGTGATCTGCTGGGTTTCCATACCAGGACAAACCTATCTAATATCTGGACCAGTAAATCCCCCTTCACAACAGCAAGTAGTATTAAAACATCAAACCAAAATCAGATCCTAGCAATACCACACACCAGCCTAAAACTCCTCTCACGATGTCAGCTCCAACACACTGTCCTAGCAAGGATCAGGATTTCTTGGGATATGGCAAAATTTATCACTGTGGGTGCGGTGAATACACACATTCAACTGTCACAGTTTTCAGCAGTCCCAGCCTGTGCTGCAGGCGCATCTTGAGACACCAATGTGCACAAAGTACCACCCTGCTGCCAGGGAACACACATACCGTCTTTGTAAGTCAGGCTGCTGGCAAACTTTTTGCCATGGCTGCGTGCGTAGTCCTGGAGGTTGGGGGCACTGGAGGAGCCTCCCAGCACAGTGGTGCTAAACAGCCCGGTGCACTGTGACCCTGGAAAGGCAGGGAAGGTGTTAGTAACACATATCCACTGCATGCAACTACAGAAAAGCAGCGTTAGTCAAAGGATGAAGAATGAACTGGCCACTTCACAAGCAGTCTCAGGAAAAAAAACGATGCCTGGAAGCACAGGGAGGCCATGTTCTCCATTCTAAATTCCACAATGCCAAATGCAGAGCAGGTAGCCCAAACCTCAGCACCAGGAAAGTTCCTAACTCCATCCAGGGGTTTACTTCCATTTGGCTTTCTTGCCCTGACCTAAGAGAAACGCCTTCACCCCTTTCAGTCAGCGAAGCTACATACCGATGTCAGAACAGAGAGGATGCCAAACCACTGATGTTCATGTCACAGTTTCATTGCTCTGCTCTTCTGCCCTTCCTCTTTGGAAAGTTCCTTTTTGTGTAGGACGCTGAGGAGAGGAAAGAACTGTCTGACCTATGGATCAGACTGTGGATTCATCTCCTGTCAAACAAGCAGGAAGAGTGACCAGAGGGCTTGCGTTCACAAGCTCGTACTTCACAGACATACTTTACTCAGTCATGTCTCACTGCTCCAGCATAGGAGCAACTGGTCCATGAACGAGCCTTGCCAAGCACCAGATGTGCACATAGCATGGAACTCTGCCTGCCCACTGCCAAGGAACATGGCATGCAAGGTGGAGGGCAACCTCATTCCTGGAGCTTTGGCTCTGCTTCTCCAAGGCACAGTGCTCTAAAGAGTGACTTGACTTTGTTCAATATTTAGGTAACACCAGGCATTTGAAAGAGGATTTCAGCTGACTGAGGAAAGCAATTGTGAGTCGAGACAAAACCTTATGGCCAGACACAGCCACTGATTGGCTGTAAATTCTTTGCTAAACTGTCTTGCCGCTGCATTCTGTACTGAGAATAAAGACTGCTTGAACCAACACTACTCCTGTATACAAAAGGCTTCCAGAAACAAGCAGGTTGATCTCGTTCCACCTTGTCTGCCAGGGCAAAAAACCTGCAACACTGTCTACTAGCATTCATCTGGAACAGTGCAACTGTTACTGCTGTAAAAGAGATCCTGCCTACGTTGGAAGCAGCTCTTGATTCTACAATATTGCATCATAATGTGATTTTAGTTGGAAGGAGCCTGAAGCTTCTTTTCCAACATCCCAGCAGGACCAACTCGGATCAGCTTGCTAGGGTTTGTCAAGTCAAGTTGTCAATACCTGCAAGAAAGGAAATTTCACACCCTCTCTGGGCCCCTGCTCTAACATCTGGCACATTCACGGTGGGTGAAACCTTGTTCCCCCCAGCTAATTGGAATTTCTTGTGCTGCAACTTGTGTCCATTGGTTCTCAACCAACCAGCACAGGGCTTTGGGGATAGTCTGCCTCCATCCCCTCCGCAACCTCCCATTCAGGTGGCGAAAGAGCATTAAGGTCTCCAGTCCACACCACTTCTAATCTGAACAAGCATGGCTCTCAGTTTCTCCTCCAACGTCATGTGCTCCAGGCTTCCCACTCATTTCCACTGCCCCCCAGTGGGCTCACAATCCTGACACACACACCCTCCACGCCCCAGGAAGCCCAGAGCAGGACAGCAGAGCCTCAGGCACTCACGAGAGGTGAGCAGACTGGAAGTGCCAAACCCCTCAGCCGGACAGCTGTACTCCAGCTGATGCAGCCTAGAATGCCGCCAGCCTTCCCTGGTGTGAGGACGCATTGCTGCCTCACATCCACTCGTTGCTCTTCGGGACCCCAGCTCTGTTTCTGCAAAGATCCTTATGCCAGAGCTTCTTTGGAGAAAACACAGAGATCCTGAGCATTGAACTGTTCATGTATAAGCTCAGGCTGAGCTGAGGACATCTGCTCCTGGGGTGACCAAAAAGGTTTCTGCAGCATTGAACTGCAGCTGCTGCCCCACTGTGACACTGCTGGTGGCTTTCCACAGCACAGACCAGTACATACGTGCCCTTGGACATAAAAGAACTCTTGCCTGCAGGGTCACTGATACACAAGCCTTACAAAATTTCCTCCTAATGCCTTAAACTGATGCTAAGTGCTGACTGAGCATGAATTTGAATCTGTCAGAAGGCAAATGAAGCTTTGTCATGCATCAGACAGGATGATGCTCCTAATTGCTCTTCCATGGTTTAAAAGCAAACAACAACAAAAACCACCCAACAGATTCATTTACTGGCAGATAAAAATGGAACATCAGAGTTTTAGGACTGTGTATCTCGAGCAGCCTTGTGCCATTAATCATTAAGCTAAGTGTTTCTGCTGTCCTGCTGCAGACAGAGGCATTTTGCTAGTGCCCTTTAACCAGAAGAGAATTTACAAAGATGACTCTATGGACAACAGCAATCATCTACAGTGAACTCCAAGAGACTGCTGTACCCAAAGTAACCACACAAACACACACACACATATCCTAAAGAACACAATGGCCATTTGGATTAAAATGTAGCAATACTTGCTAGAAATCACTGTATGTACTAGATATTTTCTGTGCATTTAATTTTCATATGTTCATTCAATGTGTCAGATGTTTAAAAATAGTCATTCTTGGTTTCCCTCTGGGAATCTCAGCACAAGGCTTCATGCCACTGGCAGTGCACCACCTCTACTGCTCAAACAGCCAGCAGTGATTTTACTCCATTTTGAAGGGTTCTTGTAAGCAAAGAAAGGTATTGAAACTTCCCTAGGCTTCTCAAGCTAGAAGCACACACACTATGGCAAACAATCCACAGCAATGCACTTGATGCTGCCCAGAAAAACGTGTGACACTCCAAAGCACAGACAAAGCAAGCTGCAGCCACCTACTTTCAAAAGACGAATTTCATTTTTTAAACGACAGTAGAGGCACCATTCTGGAAGGTATGGCTGCAGGGCAGGGCTACTGCAGGAGTTCTCCTGCTCCCTGTTCCTGCATGCCTACACATATGAGGTTACACCCAGACAGACATTCCATTTCCCAGAGATAATGACAGCCAGGCACTGACGGACAAGGTCAGGCAACAGGAGGTACACTCAGCTTTGGAAAATTCAGAAACAGCAGGTAGTGCCTGAATTAACCCCCTCATAGCACAGCTGCTGAGACAAGCATTAAAGCCAAAGTTCAAGCTTCCATGAGTTCTGTATTATCTCTTAGAGAGAGAACACATTTCAACTCCTAAAGGGGCAAGATTTTAGATTTCTAAAAAACGATCAGGAAAGGAATCAGGAAGACTCCTTGAAGAGCTTGACTTGCACAGGTAAAGAGGCACTGTTCTTCATAGCAGGCCTCAGGTGAAAAATCTCACAGAAACACAGATATCCTAATCACCAAGTGCTGTGCAAGCTTGGTGTGGTGCAACAGGTCTCTCCTGCTCAGTCCTTCCATGCCTGCAAGACTCCACAGAGGAGAACAACGGCTTGGCTGGTGGTCTATGTCACAGATGAGATCTATCAGTTCCTACTCAAGGTTTTGTCTCTGCAGAGCTTCACAGTCAGGACAGTAACCAGCACAGGCTTCCCAGCAAGGCACATGAAGCAAGATTCTGAAATTAAACCTGCCAGGATCATATTTCAGATTTTGTTGTCAAGGAAAGGTAGTACTGTACAAAGGTGCAGAAAAGCACTGGTCTCCTCTATTGCCAAAATAGACATTCCTCAAAAACCTGGAAAAGGCTGTAGTCCAAGGGCTGTAATATCTGCTTTCCAGAGCACAGGCCTTCTGGTAGTTGCACATCCAAACAGTAAAACCAATCTGCAGAACCATTTGATGTACTCAGTAATTCTCCAAGCAGATGCACCTCCTTGACTATGTGCCATGTCAGAAATTCCCATATTCATCCATATGGACTCACAAAATACCCACAGGTTTCTTCAAGGCTAAGCATGGCAGTTTGTCACAGCTCACTGAATCTCACAGTGGCACTGGGAAAGGCAGAGAGAAGCGAAATAACACATTCAAAAATTACCACAGCCAAGGCTCCTGTCCCTTTATGAAAATAATATATGTCAGCCATTCCTATTTAGATTTTTCCAGCTGACTGGAAGCATAGCTGACAGACTCCAAGGATACTTTCAAACCACTAAGAAGAAAATAACCTTTCTTTGGTAGGAATTAGGTTCCAAAGAAGCTGCTCATTCAAAAGTGGCAAAAAAATGACCATGCCTTTCAGAAGTCTCTTGGCTGCAGGTTGTCCATATAACAGAGTGATGAGTCAGAACTGCTGCAAGTCTGCAGCCATGCCACAACGCTAAGAAGGTTTTAAAGGAAAAGAAAGTGGGCATGACTTGGGCATTATCACCTCCTCTCTGCAAGACACAGGTTGCACAGCCATCTCTGAACCTCATGACAGCAAAGACAGCTTTTCCAGTTTCAAAATACATCTTGCTTTAGCAAAAATATTTCAGGAAGAATTTCAACTACTCAGACATAGTTTAGGTTAGGATGACGTGGAATGGAACAATCAAGGACAGAGAACATCAAGTGCCCTGAATGTTGTTTTCCGCTGGCTACCACAAGAAGAACGGCTGACCAGGGACTTCAGCTCGGTTAGAGAGCTATCAAACATTCTCTATGTAACACATCCATTCCACACAACAGATCTTTACGAAGCAAAGGTAGAAATAGAACAGTCTCACGCGAAGAACAGCTTTGCATATAAACTGGTGTTTTGCAGAACAGAAAGCACAGTAGTTCTCACCTCAAATCATCTCTTCCTACTAAGTTCAGAAATGGTGTAACAAGTGAGAGCAACAGAGAAGCAGAAGGCCAGCCTGCAGGTAGGCAGTTTGCCCTGTTGCTCCTGTACTGGAAAGGATGAAGAGTGCATCTTCTGTTGCTAGCAGCTGAAGGAGAAGTTCGTACACAAAAGGTATCGACTAAGACAGTCTCTACAGTGGTCTCAACAGTAACACTGAGAGAAGACACAAAACACATAGAGACATACAAGGAACTCAAGCCAGTGTGTGTGTGGAGGCACAGACATATGCCCATGGAAATAGAGAGGTACAAGTGAGTAGGCTGGTTACAGGTCAGGTACAGTACCTAATCCACTTTGCTTCATCTCAGAAGACTGCCTGGAATAAGTGCTGAAGAGGCGATAACCTCCTGATTTAGAAGAAGATTCAGACAGCACCTGCAAAGACAGAGAGTGTAATTAATCAGCATTATGCTCTAAGTTATCCACTGCTCTCAAAAGCCTTTATACATTCAATGAAGAAAAGTTCCCTCTTCCTTAAAATCACCGTTTGCAAGAAGCACAAAGGTAGTCATAGGCTAAGATTGTGACAGTGAATGCTCAATTTTAATTTCAAGATTTTGTTGGATTGTGGAACAGTGGAAATTTGAAAAGTGTGATGGGACTCATGCGTAGAGCATCTTGTCTCCCAAGACTCTCGCTGAGATCACTGGGACACACTTCCTTCTTTAGCAGCAGGAAATCATATCCCCTTTAACTTAGTATGTGCCCATCACAAAGAGCCTCTGAGTGCTGCACGCAAAGGTGACATTGTGAGTAACATACAGCGATGGAAGACAGCTAACAAATACCTCAAACCTTAACTCTGCTGTTCTCTGATTCAGAAAACTGATGGCAAAAATGCCTGTGAAATCCCTCTGAAAGGAGGGACAATTCCAGAGAACTTTGAAGGTAACAGTCACCTGCTGACTGTGACACTGGTCTTGTGACACAGAACAGCCTGGAAGGAGAGAGGTTAGAACAGTAAAATCAATTTTGTTACTTCACCAGATCAGTGAATGGGACAATTCTAAACCCTGACAGTTTAAACATCCTGGATGAATCCATCAGTGAGCAGGGACACCCGATCAGCACGAGATCTTAGATGGGATAGAGGAACAAGAAATGTGGAGCTGCCTTTGTGAAAAGCAAAGGCTGGAGCCCAAAAGAAGGCAAAGATGTCACCATAGCCAGGTGGTGAGGTTGCATGTAATCTCATAGCTGGCTACACCAGTGCCTCTACAGAGCACGTAATCCAAATGCTGCTTGTGTTTCTCAAGCATTTCCTTACTTGCTCTTCCTCGTCAGTTCCTCTGGCCTGTGTTCCTGTCCTTCCTCAATGAGGAAGAGTTTTGGAGGTCTGCTTCCACAACATCCCTCTTTACCTTCTGCAGATCCTTCCCCAGAATCAACTCAGACTCTGGCATGTTAAAAGAAACGCCAGGAAACCAAAACCAAGCAGAAGACCTTTGCAAGAAGAAGGAAGGGCACGATTACCTCCATGGATCCCGTCTTCCGGTTCCTGATCAGTGGCGACCTTCGCTGGATGCTGACCGGCTCGGAGGGCTGTGGGGACTTCTGCCGAGCACGGTCTGGCTCATCGCTGCCCTTCTCATTCGAGAGGTCCTCTAGGCTGCCTTGGTCTGCCTTCTTGTCCTCGTTCTGCCGTAAGGAAACACTCCACTCGTGTCTACAGGAATGCGGCCTTCGCCCATGCTGCCCCACACCAGCTCTAGGCTCGGATCTCCTGCTCTGCCAAGCTCAGGAGGCACCCACAGCCCCAGCAGCCACCCTGATGAACCCAGATGGGACAAGGACACAACCTGCCAGCTCCCCGCGGGCACCACCAGTGAGGAAGCTCCTGCAGCAGGGCCAGACAGAGCAGGACAGTGCCCGAGTGTCCCCTGGGGCTGGTGGCTCCTGCCCAGGTGTCTGCTCACCTCTGCTGAGGCCGGCCGAAAGCCAAACCCCGTGGGTATGTTCCTGTCCTCCTCACAACCTTTGACGCCAGGGCTGAAATGCAGCTCCACATGGAAACGCTCCTCTGAGGAGGGGTCCTGTGAACACACGTCACAGGGAATGGGTAAAGAACCAAACCCAGTTAATCCTACCACCAGCATAGGCCAAGGTCCCACCCCGCTGTGCTGGCCAGCACGCATCCCAGGCACATTCTTTGGAGGGAAAGCAGGAGCAACAAGCACGAACAGAATGGCTCCAGGTTTGTCCCATCCAAAAGGACAGCCCTGATCAGCACACAGCTGAGGCATTCTGACTGTTGTTATTTTGGGACAACAGCCACAGAGGAGTATAACAGAATTAGGCTTTATGTGTGTGTATATATATATACACACACCCCTAAACCCCAGCCCCTTCTGACCCACTCTTGCTGCAAACCCAGCACATGCCAGGACAGGAGGAGACTGGGTCCCTCCTGGACCTTCAGTCAGGTTGTTCCAGATTTAAGTAACTGTCTCTAATAATAATTTTTCATTAAGCTTTTTTTAAGGAAGCCAGAGCTTTTACAGTATCTGACACTAATGATATAAACCCATATAAACCCATCTTGACTGATTGACACATCCACACCACTCGTGAGAGTTCTAGTCAGACGTTTTTTGACAAGCATCACTCCTACGACTAGAAGCTCACACCAGCCCTGTGAATACAAGGCTCTAACTCTGTAAGGTGTGGGGTAAGGGGCTGCTCCCCTCACCACTACAACCTCCTGCAGCACAGACCTGAGTCACAAGGTCTGATGATCAGGACGGGCAGTTTGGTGCCAAAGCTACTTATGGTCAGCACCCTCAGCTCCCACATTCCAGCTGTTTATTAAATGATTCTCTTTACTTCCTGAAGATATCAGTATACACTTCCCTAACTATATCAGCACACTTTTAGAATGAAAAATAGTTTATAGATGTGGAATTTCTGGATATTTTCTAGATATATTTCAAAAATACAGCCAAATATCACTTGGTTTTATTTATTTTTCCCTACTGCTCACTTGCAATTAATACTTAAAAACAGCAAATCATTTTGAACTAAGAAATGCTTTAAAATAGTCAGTATTAATTACATAAATTTGGTATTACTACTCGGGATGACATTCTGCTTACATGTAACAAGCATTAACTGGGTCACTGCCTCCCACATAAAGCAAAAACTAGCAGTTGTATTAATGATCTGTACGTCTTTGCTCACAAGCAGTGCGAGCTCAGGTTACAGACTTCCGACTGAACTCATCTCTGAGGACTGTGCCTTGCAACGCGGCAGGAAGCATTGTATCCTACTGCTCTATCCCTCACCTTGTTGTTGTCCTCGTAGAGCATGATAACAATCTGGGTCATGTAGTTCAGCTCTGAGATAGCACTCAAATAGTCCATGGCTCTCTTCCACTGCTGGTCTTTGTTTTCCTGATACATACACACAAACAGTCGCATGGGATAAGCAACAGCAGACACCTTGCAGCATTCAGTGAAATGGGACTGAGAGAGCTCCTCTCTCCACAAGGTAACATTGTCAGGACAAAAACACCGTGCTTAACTTGCAGGAAGAAATGACCTTGCGATGTGGTGGGGTGCTTGCAGCCAGGAGCAGCTGCACGGAGGGATGCTACAGCTGCCCACACCACCCCTGTGCAGATCTGAGCTGCAAGCTGCTGTGCCATGCTGACTGGAGACAAGCAGAGCCCACAGCAGGTTCCCAAACACAGCCATTCTCAAACTACAGAATGGAGCACAAGGGATGAACCTGTGCTAAATAAGGGACCAAGCGAAATGCTTTTACCTCATCCTGAATGAAAAATGTGGAGATACACTGAACCCTTGGGCTCTGCACAGCAGGACAGCCCACCCCTCATTGCCTCCCAACACTGCCAGGAAATGGTCACAGCTGAAGTGCCACTCATGGTGCTGTGGAGCGCATCACCACATTGAGGGACATGAACTGAGCCCTCCATTACAAAGAACCCAGATGGAGCCCAATATCCCTGTGCTGGCAACATGGCATCTTTGGGCACTTAAGTCAGGGAATAAGGGAGCATCTTATTCAGTGAGTGATTTAGAGGTACTTTTCTGATCACTGTCTGTAGATATGCTAAGCTGCCACAGACACCAGAAATCATGCCTGCTAAGCAAGCCCAAACTCTCAAGGCATTTTGGACCACGCTTAAAAATGGGAAGATAAATCAGAGAGCCTCTTTCTCGAGTAAAGCAGAGCTTTTCTCAGGGTCTGCATGCCAATTCATTCAGGAAGCAGGTGAAGAGAGAGCAAGTGAAGGGTGAGTTGGATGAATTAATCCCCTAAAAATGTGTCATCTCCTGACAGAGAGCACGTCCTGTGCATTTGCAACCTCAAGTCACTTCCTCTGTAAGAAAAGTGATTTTATTGACTTAGAATTGATATAAGGACTATAAATACAGGACCAAGCTCTTGAAATAAAGGGTTGAAGGAAGCAGGAAGTAAGAAATTCACTCATCCCCATTGCCTCATACTGCTATTCTCCTAGACAGGTACGTGGTCTGCTCACCTGAAACTAGCAGGGCAGATCTTGGGAGAAAACATGTCTCTGTGCAAGCAAGGCGGGCACTGAGGAAGAACAATCCTCCTACATGCCAGAAAGGCAGTAAGATGCAGCATGCAAACACAGCAGAGATGGAGCTGGCCAGCGGCCACTGATGCACAGCATTAGTGGGAGAGCTGGCTCAAGGGGCAACCTACAAACATACACTGTCCACCTTGGAAAAGGCTACTGGAAAAAAGTAGGGAGGCTTACTCTGTGAGCATTGCTGGGACACTTACATCCAGTAACCCCCCATAGCGGAAGATACTGAGCAGGGAGTGCACATGGCTCTCACTGGTGAAGTACAGCCGTGTTCGGACGTGGCGACCTGGTGACAGAACTCCTCTTGAGTACCTAAACCAAAATCAGCCCACAGTTACCTCTCTGCCAATGAATTGCCGTCTATCACACATTAGCATCCCAGCACACTTCATGGAATGACATAACCCCACACTGGGAAATGCCAGAGGCAGCAGGACAGAACAAAAAATGACAGCACTGGGCACGAGAGCAACAAATTTTGTGGAATCCTAATGGAGACACATAGTAGGTGGCTCATTGCTCTACACTGGCCCTGTGCAGGGAAAGGGATGAGGCATCACCACTCAGCTACGATGGGTACAAGCCTTTGTGGCCCTGTTCTTCTGCTCAGCAATCTCAATGTGCCTTCTCCATTTGCCTTCTAGTTCTAGGAGCACCAACATGCCTTCCTCCTGGAGGGTCCTTCAGGGTATGCTCAGTACCTCCTTCCACAACAGTACGCTCTTCTGGCATGGGAACCACCCACTGGTCCATAGCTGCCCTCCCCACTGCCAGCAGCATGCAGCACAAGCCTTACAATGGATGTAGTTTGTTGACAGACTCATCTTCATGAGTTCTCTGTAGGTCCAGCTGGATCTTTTTAATGAGAGGAAGACAAAAGCCAATAGCAATCTCCAGTTTCTCCTCCTTATTAATCCCATATTCCTGCAGGAACAAAACAAGATACCCTGAGCCCTGGTTCTTTGCCACATCCTCACATGAAAGGCCACTTGACCTCAACAGCCCAGTCTGCAGCACCACTGGTTAAGCAAGGACAGGAAGGGAAATGTCACTCAACTCTTTTTGCTTTTTTTTCCCACAAAAATTGCAGAGGGTAACAGAGGACCGAGACTATTCCAAGAACCCCAGTTATGTCTGGACATGACTGTCAGTATCCTTCCAACAGCTGAGAGGTGCAAGTAGCATGAATGAATCTCTGATCTCATGATATGCAAACTTATACCCTGACCTAGCATGACCATTAAAGCAACAACTGCTGTTGGCAAAGATAAAAACTGAAGTGCTATGCTGAAAACAGCCAGACTGCATCGCACCAGCAGCACTGGAAAAGTTTAGACCACTTCTGCTCTACAGGGGCAGCTGACCTTGCTGGAAGAAGCTCATCCCATATAAATGAAACTTTGCTAGAAGCAACTCAACGTTCCAAACTGAACAAGTCCTAGTTTGACAAGAATAACAAACCTGTCAGAACTTTAACACAGAAATCTCCCTTCACTTCCACAACCCTGCATGTGGAGGAGGAAGATGGAATGTTGCTGTAGCACACACATGCAGCCTGGAGCTGTGCTGTGATGCACTACAATGAACACGGAAAAGCTGCTGTGTCAGCTGCTCATTACTCTGACCCTGCCAGAATCCTCAACCAAGAGCCCAGCCCTGCCACATTTTAAGTCATAAATGGTTTTGGCCTTACACAAACACTAAGACAGATCTGAGAAACACCCTACTGTGACACGCTGCCTTGGGAGTTAATGTGCAAGAGAATTGAGACAACACACAAAGGCAAAGGGTCAGAAATTCGTGCCGCAGGCACTGTCATACAGGCTATACCTGGGGTATGATCACATCTGCCAGGGCTTTGGAGAGCTTGAAGAGTTCAGTTGTGCCTTCCAGTTTCAGTGCACAGTTGTGCTGTACATCGTACTTGATGCAGTCATATATATCAGGGATCTTGCTGATGTCATAGCGCCCATTCTTCATGCGGAAATCTCGCTCCAGCTTACTCCAGCGTTGCAGCATCAGTTCCAAAGTCTCACTGTGGTACAGCTGCAGGTCTAAACAGCAGAGAACACCAAACCACATTCACATTCTAGAACCACAGAACCCTGGTTATTGCTGCAGAGACTGCAAGTGACAGTTATGACTGACTTCTCCCAGCACGAAAGGGCTCCAATTCTGGATACCCACAGGAGTCCTAGTCTGGAAAAGCCACTGGACCTGTTGCAAGAGTTGTAACCTGCAGCAACAGGCTACTTCTGAAATGCTTGAGAAAAGTGAAACCGTTTGCCTGTTTGCTTAGGTCTGCCATAAATCCCATGGCATGTCTCCAAGATGCCTCTGTAAAACCTCTGCACTGGTATTAGGAATGTTGAGATGAGCAAATCGTGACTGAGAAACTTGCTGTTAACAGTGTCCAGAAAAGGCCTCAAAAAATGCAGGCATACCCCTCCAGGCCATACTGCTGCTGTTTACATTTACTCTAAGCCAAGATGCACATATTTCCTTCACGTTACAGCTCTCTTTAACAGTAGTTGAAAGTAGAGCCTTCCACATCAATAGCACATACAGAATTACACTTAACAGTTTCTTTGCTACAGACAAAAATAAGCCCTAGTGGTGTTTGGGAGCTCTGAAGATGTAACAACAAATTAATCTCTTCCAGACCCTTTCCAGTTCTGTTGCTCACCTGCAGATTTTGGGTCTTCCAGACGTTTTCGTATCTGGGAGGTGAGATTCTCAATCAGGGTGAACACCTGGTTACAGACCTCAACCGGGTTCTGGATAAAGGTCATGGAGTTGAGCAGAGAAGCACTGCCTGTAGGTGCTAGCTGAAAGAAGATCCCAGCAGAGATTAGCTAGTCCTCACAAACTGGGAACGCAAAATGTCTGCCTTTCGCAGCTGTACTTCTTTCTGACTCGGGACAGAGCTGTGCTCCCAGATGAGCACAATAAGCTGGCCTATTCCTAGGTGTAGTCACACATGTCTTAAAAACTTCCTCAGGATCAAACTCACAGGGAGCAAACAACTGCTCCCATCAGATCAGACCTCCCTCCACCTACAATATCCATTCCTTTCTCATTTTGCTTCTGTGCTTGAGCAGAAGGGCTTCATTTCAAGTAGTTCTTTGAGATGATAAATATGTTCCTTAAAGGATTTCAGCCCAGTAATCACATTTCAGAGCCTGGGAAAAGCAGTATTTTGGGGACTTGCTGGAGAAGCAACAGTAGTGCTTTCACTAGTTGCTGTGCTGGATACAGCCCACGCTCTCTACGCTGCAGCTCTCAGACCCCGACAGGACACACAAGGATTTGTAGCCAAAAGGTCTGTTCACACGCGCACAGAACACAGATCTAGAACCCTGTGAGGCAGACTCCCTGCTCACAGCAGCTGGGATTGATCTGAGCAGCATGCAGGAGCTCTTTCAGCATACTCACAAGAACAAAATGCACTGGGAATTCTGAAGGGAGAGGAAGGCATCATGATCAGTCTTGAAGGGGACAGCAGAGCAACACTGAGGACTGCCACTCAAAGAAGGGCAAGGGCTATTAACCTTCACCCTTCCGTACATATCCCGTCATTTTGACCAGAACTAACCAAACTACTGTTCACAGACCACACACTTCACATCAAACCACTAGCAATGCTAGTCTCCTTCCAGATACAGGGAGCAGTGAAGCCCCACTGGTGCTTTACCTTTTCATAATCTTCTTCACAGAACTCAGCATCCTTCTGCATGATTTCACGCAGTCGTGCCTTCACTCTGTGCTGACAGCTGCTAAGGGAATCACTGTCACTGTCCAGCAGACCATTCATGTTGGCACTTTTCACCATCTGCACCAGGATGGGCGTCAGCTCTCCTTCCAGGGCCAGCAGACCCTAAAGCAACACCACAGAAGACAAGATTTCAGGTCTGTGCAACCCAAGCAACAAAAATTCATGGCCAGAACTCAGCCAACTTAAGCGAAATCTCAACTGTCCTCAAAGGGCAGTTTTACAGCAACATCCTCTCCAGTCAGAGATGACTCTGGCATGCTTCTAGAGCTGCTCAAGCAAAGGACAGCTCTGCCTGCAGCAGCCCCAGATTTGTCCAGGCAACTACTGAGGAGGCAATTCAGTTTGCTTGAAAATGTTGATACAGTGAAGGCTCTGAAGACCAGCTAAGGCCACCACAGGATTCCCCTTGGCTTTAGCTCCAAATGAACCTGTCTTCTCCCCAGTCCCCAGCCCACACTGCACCAAAGACATTTCACTCCCCCTTTAAATCCAGCGGGCAAGGAATAACCCCTCTGGCTGGGCAGCCATCTCAGAAACATTCATTCTATAGGCAATTAATACTCAGCAGCACATTTGGTGTGCTCTAACATCAAGCACCAGCATTAGTCCATACATAACTCCTTCTCTAGTCAGAGTCCTGTCCTGGACAGGACATTAAAGGTGACAGATGTGTGCACATACACTGGATGTTCAGTACTTTCCCATACACCTGCTCTTAGCACAGTGTACCCCAGTTCATCCAACACAGAGGGGGAAGATCCTAGGAAAACTCTTTCCTCATCACCAGAGGCTTTCCTTTAGAGTCAGCTTATTTTAAGAGTAATGTAGCAGAACAAATGGATGCCCAAAAGAGAAGAAGGACCTTTGCAAAAGCTGCTGCTGTCATCTGAACTCTCCCCTCATCTGAGGCGTAGATCTTGAGATCATGGCGATAAGTGCTGTGCAGCCTGAGCAGGCCACAGCCAGGGAAACCAGCATAATCACCTGAAACAGAGGACAACTCAAAATTCATACTCTCACACTTGAATAATTATCAGCTCAATATACTGGTTTAGACAAACTTTATTGCAGTAACAAAGTTATGTAGAGAATTAATCACTTGCTTAGGCAGCATTTATGCTGCTCCAAAATAGACAGTTCTAGCTATACACAAGGACTAGAATGTAACAAAGGCTTTGCCTAACTTGGGAAAGTTCATTTTGAGGAAAAAAGTGAGCATTCACCAGCCGAGTCTGATGCTGCCCAAATTCTGCAGCAAACTCCAGTAAACAGCCTGTAGTAGTTCTGCTAGCCTGAATACCCTCGTGCAGAACGAAGATGCACAAAAAAATCACTTCATTCTGCTTGTTTTCTGCATGAGAGCAGGTCCTGCAGCCCTTAGAACTGCAGGGAGGGCTGTTCAGCAGGGAAGTTTCCAAAGTAGATCCTGTACAGCTACAATTACCTCATGGCACAAATTGCCAGATTCTCGTGGCTGAGTCAATCACAGGAGTCAGATCAGCAATGGAGGAATGCAACTCATGCAGCTCTCGAGTCTGACCTCCAAAGGCAGTGCAGTGGTCACTATCTGCTGCCACCTGGAATCCCAGGGCAATTCTGCACAGTACCCAGTCACATTGCATGACAAGACAGGAACATCACTCCCAGCTCTGAGCCCACAACTCAGAGAAACACCCGGACAGACAACGACAGGCACCACCACAAATCAGATGTGTGTCTTGGGAAAGCTGCCAGGCACCAAATGCTACCCAGGAACACAGCACTTCCCTGCAAAACAAGATCTCTCCCTCTCCATGAATGCCCACATGGAGCAGAAGTTTACAAAGCTGTTGTTCAGAATGACTCTCATCTAAGCACAGCAGTCACTTCCCTGTAGGAGGTTATCAGGTTGGTTAAGCATGACTTCTCTTTCTGAATCCCTCACAGTCACCTGCCTATCCTTCATGCACCCAGGAATGCTCTCCAGGATTAGCTGCTCCATTACTGTCTCAGGGACTGACCTGGCTGCAGTTGCCTATGCCCTCCTCACCAATTTTGAATCTAGGAGCGACATTTCGTCTCCTCCAGTCCTCAGGCACCTCCCCCATTCCCCAGAGCCTTTCAAAGAGAATCTCCAGTGGCCTTGCAGGGACACCTGCCTGCTCCCTTGGCACCATGGGTGCAGCCTGTCAGGGCCCTTGGGTTCACGGATGCCAGGCTTGCTTAAGTGTCCCCTGACCCGATCCCTTTCCACCAAAGGTAACCCTTTCTTATTCTAGAAGGAAATCACCTCCAATCCAATTTAAATTTGCTTAATTATTTTGAAATGTAATTAATTAAATTGAATTAATTAAACATACAAGTGAAAGAGAAGCATATCCAATACTGGGCTCACTAGATCAACCCAGTGTATTACTCCTGATGCAAAGGCAATCTCAGCCTTTTTTTTTTTCCCCTCTCGGCTCTTGTTCATTTGTGTGCATATTAGAGGCTTTTCAGCATCACAGAATTATAGTGGAGAAAATATGGAGAAGTTACCTTCCTATTCTCCTGCCTCAGGACAGAATTATCTGTGTTCCAAGATAGATCTCCTCTGTTCTCTACATTTGACCTAAATTCCTTGTTAACCATCCATAAATTTTGTATTTGCTGCATCAGAATGTATCTTATTAGAACCACCCATCTTTTTTGAATCCTGGCACATTATGTGAAGAAAGCTGTTGTGCTCCAAGACAGACTGAAGTTTAACAACTGCAGCAGACCCCTCTGGTCAGCTTAAGAATCTATGGGTGCAAAACCTACCTGAATTATTTATCCCTACCATGCCAACCTAAAAGAACAAAAACTAATCCCAGAGGCTGTACACAGGCACAGATGCCTGAGCAACCCTCACCTGGGCTGGGCAGCCTGGCAGCCATGGGGCAGGACTGGAGGTACCTGGACAAACTCACCTTGGCCTCCAGGATACATGCAGCGAAAGGCTCTCCCCAGCTCCTCAGCCTGGACTCTTCCTGCCGGGGTCAGCTCTCCACCCCACTTAAGTACCAGCAGAAGGGAGGGGGAGGACTCTCTGCGAGCTTCTAGGAGACAAACAGGTATTCACCACATCAGATCTCACATCTGAGCTTGCAGAGGGAGAGGAGGGGAGGAAGAAGAGGCTGTCATCAGCGCCTTGCAGAGTGTTCTCAACACAAGCCTGACCCAAGATCCCCAGGAAACAAATCAGCAAGTAGGAAATTCAGAGTCACTAGTTTTTGAAGGTATGACATTCACAAAATTGGAAGTGCAAGCCCTGTAGAGCCAGCCAGGGTGTACTGGCATCACTCCAGCCCTTCCTATGATGTGAGCAAAGATAAGATATGGGCCACCAATTCCGCTTGCATGTCCAGAGGCCTATACAGGTAGGGTAGCTGCACTCACACCCGAACTCTGGGCTTAAAGATCAGGGTAGCACCATGAGGTTTCTCTACCTTCATCTTCACTCGCAGCTTTTGGGTGTCCATGAGGCAGATAGGTCAACTGAACCTTACGGTTAATGCCAGAAAAATGTCCATACCTGTTACAAGAGAGGGAGAAAAAAAACTGAAACAAATCAACTCCACCCAGCCTTCGCCCAGAGGCCCCCAGGCAGCACACAGCAAAAGCACAGTACAGGCAAAAGACCTTCTGCTACAACACCCATAGCCATGGAACATGATTTTTGTCATCCCCCTGTGACCCAGCACACACCTCCACAAAAAGCCAAATAGCTCCCTCAAACAAAATTCAAAGATCCATTCCCTTGCTCTTCCACCAAGAGCACTCTGTGCTGTCATTCCACACCAGGGCTTCAAACTCTATCTACATCTTTAACAAGTGAATAAATGAGATCACAGAAAAAAACACTTTGACAGATGCTTTGAGGATAACCATGTCTCAAATGAGCAGAAAGAGCAGGGGAGGGAATCACAGCAAAAAGCCCTCCTCTGTGCTCCAGAGACATGGCCTGAACACAGCTGCTGGCTGTGCCACAGTGAGCTGCAGTCCTGAGAGGAACCCTGGTTTTGTTTCAAAAATGTCAATACCACATTTTTATTTTGACTGTACAAAACCTGAGAGGACACAAACATCTTTTCATGTTTTCCAGCTCCTTTTTGCTAAACCTTTGGCACCAGGACAACCTTATTTAAAACAAGTTTTGTTCCAAATACATCAAAATGCTTCATATCAACATGGTCCCTCCAGGACCCCAGCTCTTTTCCTGCAGCAAAGAAAGCTCAATGTTGTCTCAAGTTGTTTAGCCAAACACCAGACACACTTGGGACAAGGATCAGCATGGTTTTGATATCAAGGAGAAAAGGTGAGGAGCATGGTGCCTTTCATGTACAGTTACTAACAGAGGAGACCCCAATCTCTGGGCACCAGCTGGCCAGGACACCAGCTTGTTTCCATATCACATGCTCTGAGGCAAACCCACAGTGCCCCAAGATAGGAATGCTTACATCTCTAAGACACTCTTCAGCTGTTCCAGTTTGGATTTCCTTTCCTCGATTTCACAATCACTGTGGGTTCCCAGCTCCACCACAAGCTGCCGTGCAATGTCCAGCACTTCCTGTTGGAAAGCAGAGAGCAATTCTGCCTCAGACTCCCCCGTGTACTCCTGCAAGGCCTCCTGGACAGCTTCACCCAGCATCAGGTCCATGCAGACACTCCTCAGAGGCATGTCATAAGACATAGCTCAGGCAGGACAAACTTTCACACTGCTGTTTGCTTCATCCCCATGCTGTGCTACAGCCCTGTTGAGAACCAAGCAGGTACCTCCAAATTCCCCACTCCCTAGCACGGACCCTAGCATCTGCCGCCAGAGGCAACCACAGTTGGTGGGCAAGCTGGGCAAGGTCATCTCCATCCTACAGTGTGCACATCAGCCAGTAGCAGCCTCCATTCTGCTCTCCTGCTGTCACCCAGCTGAGCGTGCACAGGGTGCAGAATGAAATAGGGACTGTTGCCCTTTTGGAGGTTTTCACCCTCCCAAACAACTGCCTCGCACCAGGATCTGTATTACCTGCACATCCCACACAGTAACCCCAGGATGTACTCACTCACCTGTAGCTGCTCTGGTTTCTTCAGCTTCAACTTCCCTGTCTTGTAACCATCATATTTCTCAAATAATTCGAAGAACCTGAACAGACAACAAAGAATGATGATCCACTTTCTGCTGTTTCAGTAATACAAGGAGGGTCATCCCTACATGTGCATTCAGTCTCTGTTCTTCAGGGAGAACCAGCAGGCTGCTGGCTCCTCCCTGTGCTTCAGAAATTCTGAAAAAACAAGTGTTTTTCAATATACAACCAGGAAGCAGATACTACCTTCCCATGTAGTAGGGCACTTCCCTTTCCAGCACCTAGCACACCTTCACTCTCCCTTCCAGTGCTCACACAAAAGGTGTCAGGATCCTTATGGAGAAAGGGGGCTCTCTCAACTGGTCAGAAAGCATTTGCTTAGATGGGCCATGAAAAAGTACTGCCTCCTATGCACTCAGCCCTCTGCTCCCGCTCTTGGTTTAGAGAATAGGCCCTCGTCCCCTCTCAGCAGCACAGCACCTTCTTCCCTTGGCTCTTACCGGGGATGTTTCACTTCCATCTTCATCTTCTGCTTTGGGGTGCGATCTCCGTGACGGATGACTGCAATAACACAGCGAAGCTCCATCCTGGGGAAACACCAGAGAAAGATAACAAATGTGCCCCTACACTCCAGAACTGCCACCAGGAAGTAGCTTCCCATTGCTCTTTCAGTTCCATTCTTCTGACAGCTGCTTTCCTCAGCAGGGGTAGAATTTCTCCCAGACTAAACCAGGCATGAGTGCCACAGCTGCAGAGAGAGTCAAAGCTCTGCAGACACTGCCAAGTTGTCTGCTTTCATACCAGTGTACAAGAATGCTGAGGATCACAAAGAAATTTTTGCCTTTGGTCTTTTAACCTTATGTGGTAGAAAACTAGCAAGGCCAAAGGTATCAAATGAGGGGCTGCTAAGCATATGGGTAATATGAATATTTCAGCTAAGTGTTTCCACCCATTTCACTGGTAACTCAACAGGTACTTTCTCCATGTAGCAGCCAACTACAGCATCTGTCCTGATCTGTTTCCTGCCCTGATGAAGAATTCGGACCCTCTGAAAGCCATGTGAGCAGTTCCTGTAATTTCTTCGGCTACTGGTCATCCGCATTCATCAAACCTACAACTAATCTCCAACCTGTCACAACTTCCATGTGCATAGCTAAGCCTTTCCATAGGCACTGTAGGGTTGCAAGCAGCACAACAGCTGGAGGATGCCACGCTGCTAGTGGTATCACGCCCTTGGACAGGGTTGTTCACACTTTGTCCCTCATGTAGCTGTCACTGGCATCCTTCTGAGAAGAGGGCAGGTACTCACATGGTGCCTGAAGTTGTGGGGACGATGGGGATGTCTTCTGCCTCTGTTGGGATGGACCAGGGGATATGAAACTGGGGAGCCAATTCCCGCATGATTATATTTCTGGAAGAAATCAAAATACAACACTCACAAGAAAATCCATTCCCTTGGTTCTCTACCTCCTCTTTGGCAGTCCTGCTGAAAGATGTGAAGAGAGCCACAGAATTTCCCCTCACTTTCATTGCAGAGACACCTATCACACTGTGGGCTAGTGAGGGCACCCCAAAGGAGTACCAATTTCCCTCACATCACCAATACCACAACTGGGCTTAGCATGCAATGAAAAGTCCTGGAAGATACACCTAGCTGTAGACATAGACAGCTAATGCCAGTGCAGGCAGGAGCTCCAGGGGTTGAAAATAACCCATACCTCCATGAGCTAAGCTTTCACTCGCTGAGGAAATGACTCACATGAACCACCTGCAGACTTCTGTGACACACTGACCACGACTCCACATTTCATTTTACGTTGCCGTGAGTTATCTTAGCACCTTATCGAAACTGGGATTGTTCATACCCAAGGATTTTGGCACAGTCATCGTAATACTTCATGGAGTTCTTCACAAAGCTGAAGCCGTTCACATCACAAACAAAGGAGTGGCCGTTGGCCCGCAGGAGGTCGAACCCGCACACCGTTTGCTGCAGGAGGGAGCAGAGGATATGGGACTTGGACACACAGTGGGGGACAGCAGCCACCCTGCCAGCAGGGCATCCAGAGCCAACCAACCCTGCCCAGTTCAGCCCTGCTGATGCTAAAGCCATCCTCCACTCCATGCCCACCTCACAAGCCTTGAACAAGCGTGAACACGTGCCATTAGTCAGACCTTTACACCCTCACTGCTGTACCAAAGACCCTACCCACAAGGCCCCAGATGAAGCCATCAGGGCCAACCCCCAACTTCCTAGAGCTCCAAAGGCCTAAAACAGAGCAGCTCCTGGATATCCTGCTCTTCCTTTCATATCCAGTTGTTTTAAACCAGACAGACAAGCACGGACAAGAAGTGCTGCAGGTAAAGACACCCATCACTAAATGGAAAAAGCTACAAGGTAGAAAAGAGACCAAATCTACATCAGCCCAACTGCATGGGGTACCATTTGCAGCAGGGCAGGAACAAAGAGCCCAGTGCTTATTCCGCTGACACTGCTGAGCATGTCATGGAACCATACCTAGACTCATACTCACTCTACCCAACTGTAAAATCAAACATCAATCCCCAGCCATATTAAAAAAAAAACCCCAAAACCCAAAAAACAACCCAAAACCAACCAACCAAAAAGCCCAAACAAACAAAAAAACCAAACACAAGTACCAAAATGCAAAAAGAAAAACAAGAAAATAACACCAAATCTTCCACAGAAACAAGCGCAGGAAACAGTCAAGATGGGATTAGCACAGGTCAGACGGAGAGCAGCATGCTCAGGATCCAGTGTTAAATGCTCAGATGTATGTGGGACACCAGGCACCTGCCAGCACAGAGGGCATTTGCTGCGGGCCCTCTTGCCTTCCCAGTCACCTCCGCCCAGCAAACTGCCACAGCCAGCAGGACCAACAACTGGCATCAGGCACGGAGGATTGCCACACCTGAGACATGCCAGGATGACAAGTTTTAACACCAACCCTGACATGGATTAGACATTTGTGGGGCCCTGCTTGCACAGGAAAGAAAATACAGACCTTAAAGGCTACACAGACTTTACGGGCAACAAGTTTCTCCATGGCAGTCAGCATGACTGGGTAACGAATTTCTTTCCCTTCACTGTCCCGTTCCACTTTCCCATCCAAAGCAGGGGATTTGCGAGCCTCTGCATGGGCATAGTCCGGCCCAACGGTGTACACCTGGAAATGGAGTGAGTTACCCCTGATATGGCCACCAAGACTAACTGCAGAAGGTATGTCTGCTGCAGACACAGAAAAGGAGATTACATGGTCTCAAGCATTCCTCTTGGTGTGATCTACAGAGCACCCACTCCCCACTTTGGGGCCAAACCTGCACAGTCAGCACCACAAAGCTTAAACACACATTCCAGACTCTAAGTAGGACTAAGCAGAACCACCGAACCTCCAGCTCCCCCAGGCCTGGCAAAGGAAGGCACCATTCCAGGCTTTTCCTTACCTTTACATCAGTACCATCCGTAGGCATGAATTCCTCATAAATGTAGGAGCCTGTCTTCCTCACACTGCTCTCTGGGGAGTACACACTGCTCCGGCTGCCGATCTGAGAGCACAGAACAAACACCTCAGGGAAGAGCATGAGGATCCTTTTCTTAGACGGAAGCAGAAAAGCAGAAGCTTCATCCCATATGTAGAGAGTTTAGCAGACTTAGTGGATTAGCATCTCAGGCCCCCCAGCTGTTACAGCACACTTACTTATGGAGGACAAAAGAGACTGTAAAATGTAGGCAGCAGGTATGTAATTTTCCAGGCTTTAAAGAGGAGAAAAGTTTTTATAGACCATTAATCTATCTCCAATCACTTCAAGGATATGGAACAAAAAAGAGTGAACAAAGACCTACAAAGTAAAGAGCCTAACTAACACGCAAATAAAAATTAATTATGACAGGTGATAATCCAACCAATTTAACTTCCTTCTAGGACCATGACTGATCTTATCAATATTGAGGATGATGTTGTTTTCATTTCTAGTAAGGCTTTGGATACAACCTCAAGAGGCATGCCTGTATCTCACCTAAAGGAACAATCATTTCAGGATTATTAATGGCAGATGTGTAACTGATTGGAAAAAAGATACATCACAGCTATAACTGTTCACTGGCAAAGTGGGAGAAGTGAGTAAGGGCAGATTTCCTGTGGAATCTAGGAATAAATACTGCCTTTATCACATGTGCAAGCTACACTAAGATGGGAAGGGCAAGAATGATGTTAAAGGACAGGAACATAGGTTGTTTGAAAAAATCATCTTGATAAACCCAGGAGATGATCTGGAAAAAGCAGCATGCAATTCAGAAAGGGACACAGTGCTCCATGACTACAGGATACAGGTCACCAAGAGGATGGGGAAGGTGAAGTCAGCACTAACACTAAAATATGTCCTTCTGTGGCTCCCTGGCAGATGGGGTTGAACTAAAAGTTCTGAGAAGGTCTAAACTTTTCCAGTACAAAATCTTCCTTTCCCCTTCACCTGCCCCAACACTACTTCCTGAAGCCACACGGGTCTCAGATCTGTTGGTTCCAACACCAGCTCTGGAGACCCCTCCTCACCTTACGGAAGAGCCGCTGGCTGCCCCCACCTGCTGACGTCGGGTAGTAAATATACACATTGTGGTCTTCAGCACTGACTGGCTTCTCTACAAATGGCTTTGGGAAAACAGCTCCGTTTACCTCCACATGGTCCTCTCCTTCCACCAAGTTGCACTCTGAAGACAGAGCACAGCAGCAGCACATCAGGAAAGGTGAGGCAGTCCTAGTGCAGCCACAGCCCCTTCCAAAACCATCAGATGGTTTTGCTGTTGGGACCTCTGCCCACAAAACAACCCAACAGACTTATGAGTCAGGCCTCTTCGAGGTGACTGCCAGTATCTGTTCTCTGCAGACTATCTTAAATAGCAGAGCCTGGGGAAACGGCTTTCAGCAGAGCTTGGACACCAACCTTCTGGTCTGTCAGGATCTCGATTGAGCACAGCATAGCGGGGCAGGTCTATTCCCTCCTCTTGAAGGATCCGATACACTTCACGCCTGTAGAGGACAGAAGCTGTGTGAGAAGAGTCTAGGAGGTCCTCAGTACACGTCAAGGGAAAGACTTCACTCCCTTTGATGAAGAACAGAGTCAAATGAACACAAAAAAGCATCAAGACAGTACTGCAGGTATTTCTCAGCACATGCTCTCTGCACAAGTCCTACAGGCTATGGGCTTTGCCTCAGTCCTGCTCTGGACACAAATGCCCCAGAGTAAATCTCCACCTGGCCTAAACACGGACGCTCAATTATTAGCATGTGCCCAAACCACAGCAGTACATGCCACCTGCCCAGACCTGACCCCTTGGAGAGTGCCCTGTCATGCCAAGCTGTCCAGTGTCCATGCCAGGCAGGAGCAGCAGAGCCTTCTTTCATCTTGTGTCAAGGGGCATACCTCAATTCTTTCGCTAGTTACACTTTGGGAAGCCTGCCAGCACCCACATAACACTGCTCACCACCCCAAAGACAGGGCAGGAGGTTTAGGATCTGTTAGGAGCCCCACTCACACACAGCCAAAGCAGCCTGGCTATAAGAGCTGAAGTACCTGGCTGTTGGATGCCTCTACCAACAGATGACTGAGAAACCTCATGTGTCTGACCAACACATGTTCCACAGATTCTGATCCAGCCTTGCTCCCAATTTCTGACCCAGAGCCCCAGCTCACCACTTGGCTCTCCTGCTTAGAGATTAGTCTTTTTGCTTTAGTCGTGGCAGCCTTGTTCTGTGAGAACTCTTCCGCCACCTACATCCCAGCCACTCCTTACAAGACATTTACACCAGAAAACAAAACATGGTTTTACATGGTCTCAATGGTTTTACCCTCAAAGCCATTCCCCTCCATGCTTTGGAGAAACCCCAAAAAGGTCCCCTTTAACACTGCTAAGGTCCCCTTCCTCCTCATCTCACTCATTTGTGACCAGAAAAATTAAGTTTGCACAGCATGTTGTGAAGAATCGGAGGAAGAGGGAAGGGGCTTTAGTGGCTCACACCCACCTGTCCTGGATGTAATACTGCATATCAAGGTCGTTGATCAGAAATGGCTTGCACAGCTTGGCATAAGCAACTGCCTTATCCAGGGGGAATCCTGAAATACAGGGTGAAGACAGAGGGGAAGGCTGAAAGGAAACTCCCTTGCCCACAGCTCAGGCAGGCTAAGGCCTGCTACAGATGTGTTACCTTTGGAGTGGAAGGATATCAGGCAGTCACAAGAGGGCCAGTTCTCCACCGGTTCGTTCAGAATAACATCTTCCCCCATGATCACCACTGTGATGTACTCAAACTTGCACAGACGTTCCAGAATCTGTGTCATGGGCTTTGACTTGGACTTCTTGGTCATGGCACAGATTCCCACCACGATCTGCCGTTCTGGTGGCTGACAGAGGGGAAGACAGAGATCAGTTTAGTAGAATATAATATAACACTGAATAGGGGCCAAAAGCAGTCAAGAGCTGGAGATCATTTTTTCTGCATACTGTTCCTGGAGGTTACAGAAAAAAATGAATGTTTTCTTTCTGCAGAGACACCTTTGCCCTTTACACAGGTGCCAGAGTTTTCCTCAAAAATTTCCCTGGTGAAACAGAAAGGTTTACAGGAGTGTCATGTTAAGTCAGAACTAATTCTAGAACAAAGAAATCCCCTAGTTTTCCCAAATCAGACCTGCAAGCAAAAAAGCTGGATTTCCTGAGGCAGTGAGCATGGCAGCATGACGCAGTGTGTCCTGCCATAAATGCCACTGCCGTGTCCCAGGGCTGTGCCACACAGCCGGGTGCTGTGTCCCCTGCAGTCCCAACTACCTGCAGCCTCAGCAGTAACCATGCAAAACCTGGTTGAGACCCAGGGATTCCACACAGGTGCTCCAGCCCAGAATGCTGGGACCTCCTTACCGACTCCTCCTCTTCATCATCTTCAAAGAAATCGGTTTCGTCTGTCTTCATGTTTGATCCCAGAAATTCTGTCTCATCATCTCTGGAACCGACAACAAACCTGGGAGTGGAGTTCTCTCCCTCACTGGAGGTCGTCGGGGACGACATTGCAGCTTCGGTGGCCGACCATCCCGCTCTGGAATTACAGTATGCAAAAGGGAGAGAGAGGTCAGATGCAGGGCAATCCCAGGGCCAGCTGTGCAAAGGATGCAAGTGATACTGGGGAGGGCAAGGACTGATCTGGCATGAGGGATGGTGCTGCCCAGCACAAAAAGAGGGAATAGGAAGACACTCTCAGGGTGGGAGGGGATCTGGAATGTTGGATCATTTTAGATATGCAGCTCCATTTTGCAATTAACCCCCTTGCACTGGGACAATGTCATCACCAGCACTGAAATAATGTAACCCTTACAGTGATGCATGTCCAGCCGCTGCCTAAATCATGGACAGGGACAGAGGACACTCTTGCAGACTCATATGCCCAACGACATCAACTGGGACTCCAGAAGCCAGGATAAAGCTCAGGTCAGTGACAGTGACTTTCCAATTGCCAATTTTCATCCTTTCAGCTCAAGAAGACCTACAATAACAGAGAGAACAGTTTGAGAGGTGCAGGAGTTTGCCAGGAGGAGGGAAAACAAGTGAAAACTCTATGACAGGGAAAGAGGACACAGGGAGCATCAGCAACAGTTTGGGTTGCAGGTCAGGGTGTCTGGGTTTGCAAGCTGGCAAAGAATCACAGAATACACCAAGTTGGAAGGGATCCATCAAGACTGAGTCCAGCTCCTGGCCCTGTACAGACACTCCAAGAATCCCACCATGTGCCTGAGAGCATTGTCCACAGGCTTCTTGAACTTAGGCTTAGTACTATGACTACTTCCCTGGGGAGCCTGTTCCAGTGCTCAACCACCCTCTGGATTAAAATCTCTTTTCCTGATACCCAACTTAAACCTCCCCCAGCTCAACACCAGCTGTTTCCTCAGGTCCTGTCACCAGTCTCAAAGAGCAGAGATCGAAGCTGCCCCTCGGCTGCCTCTCAGGAGGATGTTAAAGATTGCAATGTCTCCCTTCAGTCTCCTCCAGGCCGAGTACCCTCAGCCACTCCTCATAAGGCCCCTCCAGACCCTTTTCCATCCTCATGGACCTCCTCTGGAAGCTCTCAAATGCTTAATGTGTTTTTTATATTGCAGTAACCAAAACCGCCCCAGAACTCAAGGTGAGGCCATACCAGTGCAGAGCAGAGTGGAACAATCACTTCCTTTGACCAGCTGCTTAATATATGCTATGAGTCAGAAATGCCAGGAAAGGAGCACGTCCTCCACTGTCACCTACAAGAGCAGCACTGCCTGCCCCAGAAGGGACAGAGTCTGAACACACCATTCAACGGACCTGTACGTGCCAAGGACACAGCTGTTCACCGTTGACCTAAGCTGCACTCACACAAGGCACAAGCAGGTGTCTTTCGCTGTGCTTTTCCTAATTATAAAGTGGCCAAAAGCATTCCTCCTGCGTAAGTAAGGGCAACATTGAGGAGAGGACATTGTGAACACCTTATGTTATTAAGTACTTCCTAAAACTGGACATGAGACACTCTCTGCTGTTGCTTCTCATATTCTCACATGACTTCCAGCACTCCCTAGATTAAGAGTTACTGAATTTCCTCCTCTTTAGTGATGCTTTCCCCTTACAACCAGGACACAGCAGGAGATGGCATACAGCTGTCAGTTCCCAGTCCTCCAGCAGCAACAGGAGGCACAGCCCAAAGCCATCAGCCTGCTGCCAGCACGGCATCAGGGCAGGTGAGAACCCCCTCACTGGGAACAACAGAAGATTGCCTTAATTCGTCTGAGCAGGGTAGGAAATGCAAAAGACGCAGAGCAATCCAGCTGCTTGTGAAATCCCCTTGGAAATAAGGGTAGAATAATGCAGGCCTCCAGGCAAAAAGGCAGCGTGGTCCTAGAAAGGGCAGGAAATGTAACATGTAGGTGTGCAGAGAAAGTGCTGGAGCAGAAGTACATCAGACAAGGACCCGCAGCCACACTACCAGGCACTGATTGTACACAAGCCCATCAGCTGTCACGCTGGATCTACTGGGGGAGCAGACACCGACCCAACAGAAACCACACAGGGGACACAGCAAGCCTGGACTTTGTACATACCACAGCAAGGATGATCTCCTCCATCTTACTCCCATGCACAGAGCCCGGTGCTGCTGCTCCCACAAAATCCTCAAAGCACAGCACACATCTGGCACTGAAATGTCTCGATCAGCAACAGCCAGAGCTGTAACTCACCATCAGTGCTCGCTGCTAGTGCGACGAACAGCGCTGCCACACCAGGCTATAGAGGCATCTACTGTGCACTCCACATAGCCCTGCTACCTTCAGAGGAGGACAAGAGAAAGATTCCCAACATACTCAGGAATCATTTTCATGCCTGTGTCCTGCTGCCTCAGCACACCAGTGCAGAATGAACCCTTAGCAGGTACACTATCAGCTTCATGGCTGATGATTCAATGAAGTGAAGCAAACAATGCAAAAGGAGGAGGAAGGTTATTTTCTCCAATCCCTTACTCTCCCCTCCCTCCTGGAAAAAAACACATCGAGCAGCAGGAAAACCTTTGCCCTAAGAACTCAGAAAGCAACAACTTCTCTATATTCCTGCTCCTATCCCAGAGAAAAACTCTCTTCCTTGCTCTATAGCTGTCTCAAGGCCATGACACACCATACTCAAATCAGGTAAAAACTCAGAGCCTCACTGAAGCTGACAGCCACTGATAGATCATGCATGCCTGTGATGTCAGTAAGGAAACCCTCATGATTTCAGGTGTGGGGAGAGGGTTAACCAGAACCTTTTTCTAGTTTTTCTTAAAAGCAGATTCCCTACCGTAGACTTATACCAAGCAACTACAGAGTCTTGATGAAACAGAACTTTTAGCTACAGGCATAACTAAGGCATCGAAAACTCAGACTGTTGCTCTTAAATGGACACAGGCAAGTGGAGCTCTATTCTGGTATCTAAGGACAGTGACAGGAGGTTTACCCATCACACCTGAGCCAGCTCTAGTGCTGAACTGTCACAGGGCTCATATGCCAGGAGGGTGGCAATTGCCATTATGGAACCCTTACAGGTTCCTGCATGGCACACAGCCCACGCCTTTTCACACTAACCACAGCATGAAGATGGTTCTGTCCCTGTTCTCTGCTGAGCTAACTGTTCATGGAAGCCACACATTTCACCCAGTTCCCAGATGCAGAAAGTGCTATGGGCCTCAGGTCTCAGTAATCACAGCAAGAAAATTCAGTGTTGAGTTAATGCTGCTGTGTCATCCAAGGCAGACAACAGCACTAATGTGGCTCTGGCACATGCATACAAAAGGTAAAGATGATTCTGGCTTTGAGTCAGAATATTCAGGCTTGGTAGTCCTGTCACAGACACAGGAGGAAGTACATGCCAGCCGCTGCAGCTAAAGACTTTCCTGCTGCACTTCCAAGAAGGGCAGCTGTGATCTGCTGCACAGTCATACCAAAGGTTACCGTAATCACCCAATCAGCAATCCGAATCTGCTGACACACAACCCTAAATGGAGCTGTAGACCTTGCCTCTGATGTCCTCGGACTGATTCAGCTCCCTAGACTGCCCTGTATAAGTGATAAGAAACAAGACTGTAAATTGTTTTCCGGTTCCCCAGCAGATCATTCCAGTGCTGCTCAGATAAGGGTGCTCACAAAGCAAAGAGATTCTTTGTGCCCTGCTTCTGAGGTACCAGACATTTAAGAGAGAAGGTGTGATTAGGTCTTGTATTAAGTTTGTACTCAGTGTGGCATTAACCAACCGAAGAGTGGGTGTGCCTGTCAGGGTTTTGTTTCATTTTGGTTTTTAAACAAAAGGTGCAGATGCAGGTGCAGTCTCTGTAGTGCTGGGCTGACGGACAGGAACATGGCTCATCATATTGCCGGTGGCAGGAATTTGGGTTACCCCGGCATGCAGAAAGCCTGCAAGGATGATCCAACTTAGAGACTCACAGCCTAGCCAAGTCAGGTCAAGTACATGCAGGATCATGACTTCTAAGAATACACATAGCAGGCATTTTAAAACACTAATGCTGGCAATGTCTTGTAGAACTACCTGAAACTACTGACAGCCCTACAACCAATCAACCGGTCCAAAAAACCCAACTCTGAAGGCTTAGGCCCTGACCAGTGAAGTACCTTTGCATGCATGACCAGTGACACATAGAGTTACTTCCACTGCCACAAGGGCTGTTTGCATCAAGGTTAATTCCATACTTAAAAATGGTGAAAGCTGTGCTCTTATCATGGGCACTTAATTGCTGCAGAACAGAAAGAACACCTACTCTAGGGTTAATAATTAAAACTATTTGGACATGGTGTATCAGAGAAATCTCTCTGTTCTGGTAACACAGGCGTTCAAGGTGTTCACAGCCAGGAAGCTGAAGCCAAGTTCAGTGTATTCAAACAGCACTTTCAGTGAGGCCGAATACCGCAGCTGCAAAGCCGGCGCGGGGAGCAGAGGGGAGCACTGAGTATCGCGGGGCACTGCACAGCTCCTGCTCAGCTCCTCCCAGAGATCCAGCACAGCCTCTCGGTTTACCCCGCACACCGAGCAGTGCTGTGGGCGAGACCCGTTCGTGTCTTACACTGCTCATAACGAAATATTTAATGGGTTTTGTGAGACTGTAAAGCGTGAAACTCCTCAGCACCGGAATTCCCCCGACACGGTCGCTGTCACTCAGGATTTATTGCAGGGGGGCCGCTGCTGCTCTACCCCGCGCACACCATGGGGGCTTCACAAACTCCGGCCCGCCAGGCTCGGGGGAGAGAGCGGCCCCGGAGAGCGGGGCAGGGGCAGCGGCAGGCGCCGGGACCGGGCCGGGAGAGCGGCGCGA
>VZRR01010237.1:87341-103564 GCA_013398015.1 Oreocharis arfaki | reverse complement strand
GGCCCGCGTCCCCTCTCGCCTCGGAGCCAGGGCGGAGCGGGGCGAATTCGGCGTTTTTTTGTTCATTCGGGCTTCTAAGCCGGGACCCACCGGGCGGCACAGCCCGATTAATTGTGCATTGCCCCCCAACAATTTTGACATACCACAGATGTGCTGCGTTAATGGGCACTGCTCCCACCCTGATGATGGTGGGCAAATATATTGATCCTCAAATACAGTCATTGATTTTGTACAGTTTCTCATTTTAAAATAATTTCAATTGTTATTCTTTTAATTGCATCCAGTGGTCTCTGCACGTTGTACTTTTTAAAGCAAATACTTCAGTTTGTTAAACACTTATTTCCATATTTTCATTTTGCACCTGCATTTCCCCAGCTCCTTCAGCTTTATTTAACATTCCCTCTACCCTTTCGTTGTCTTTTCACGTGTTAGAAAATGCTTCTAAAAGTTTCCTCATGTTTTCTAAATGCTCTTTGCCTCTGAAACGGAACCTTTTAGTAGCTTCACTTTATAGTGCATTATATTTCATTGCTTGATTCTTCCAGCTCTTAAACTGTGAATTTTAATAAGCTGGTTTTAGATCTGTGCCTCAATACTGTGCTTCCTTCTGTTTATAATGGAGTGACAGATATGCCTGCCCTACTCTTCATTGGATTCTAAAATGGGAAAATAACCAAAACATAAATATGAAACAAAAAGGAGAGGAAAATACTTAGAAAGACCAGTGTTTCAGTGCCTGACATTTCAGCCCCAGACATCATTATTCTGGAGTGGGTATGGTTCCGAGCACCTCCATGGCCCCATAGGGATCGGGGGACTGTAACCACTGCCACTGCTGTGCCAGCCATAAGAGTAGGAGCCTCAAACAACAGGAATATGAATGGATCTAGGATAAGGAAAGGGTGAGCGTGTAGTAAGTACACCAGAAACGCCAAGAGAATATCAATAAATATTGATATTGAATAGAGCCCTGATAAAATGACACTACAGCACCATCCTGTTTTCCACCCATGCTTGCTTTCTGCAACGTGGTGTAACGACAGGTCAAGGTTCATCAAAGCCAAGCCAGCAACCAGGGCGTGTGGTTCCAGTTCATTTTAATTTATTTTGTTCTCTGCATGATTTTCTCGCTGTTCTCTGCCAAAAATGTATTTTCTTCACTTTCCTGGACAGATGCCTTAGAGATCCCTCTGTTCCATTTTTAGCATTGTTTCTGGGGCTTTATTTAAATGTGGCCATCTCACTAAGAAATTTCTGATTCCATGCAGGTTTTTCTTGTGCGAGTGTTGCCTCCACTGTTCTACTCAAAACACAAAGTGCTTTCTGCCTATCATTTCTCATCACTGAGACTGCAAGCTGGCATGGCTTTTCTATGGCATCATTTATTCAGGAACTGTGCAGAAATATGGTCTCCATACAGAAATGAAATCAGGGCCGTATGTATGTATAACAACAATTTATATCCTCAAGTCTTTAAGTAGTGCTCAGAACATCTACATCCATAGGAGGGTTTTGAAGGTCTAGGTAGTCTTTTCTAAATGATTCATCCATTCAAATGTGTTTGGTTTTTAAGAAATGCTTCTGTGCAGGGCTGTGTACGGGGCTCTGAATTGTGCTAGAGAATGAATCTGGGCTACGTGGACTTGGTTATGTCATCCATTCAAGAAAGATGCTGTCCAATGCACTACATTCCTATCTAATAATAGCATGATAAATAGGAACAGCTTGCTCAGCAGCATCAGGTGGAGTCAAAGATAATTGTTTTATGCTTCATAAACAATTTAGGTTTGTTGTTTATCAGTGAAATATTTATTTAGCCCCTACTGCACCCAGTGGTATTCTGCCTGAGTGTAAAATCAGAAACAAGCATGAGGCTGCTTATGAAAATACCATTTCTTCTTTATAACTTCCATTTAACATGATATTCAAGGTGGACCTGCTTCCAGGGGATCCACATCCCAGTAAGGACCTGGTGAAGAAGTTTGTTTCAGTGTGTGGTAGCTCAGTGGGAATCACTGCATTTCCCAAGCAGAAATATCCCCTGGTAGACCTAGTGCAAAAAAGCTTCTTTGCACACTGACATCCATCAATACAGCGTGTAACACTGAGGGTGAAATCCTAAGTCACAAGGGCCAGGAGTTCACCTGAGTAGATTTTAATTCCTCATTGCCAAAAGGCAAGCAAAGGTTTGAGGCTGTGGCGGTGTTTTCGTACCCACATTTCTGATCCTCCAAAGACTTGTCCATGAAAAAGGGGGACAGGCTGCTCTTGAAAACACACAAGACGCTATTTCCTTGCTTGTTAGTAGACATAACGTATTTAAACCTAATAATCCCTATTCAAACTCAAGTCTGTAATCTCGAGCCCAGCTCTCTGTTTGCTGCTGTGGCACCTCTGCAGACGCACGTCCCTGGCGTGGGTCACTCTCTGCAGCTGCTACCCTGTGGCTTCACCACGTCCAAACTGTCAGCAAGCCCAATCCCATCAGCCAGAACTGTGCAGTGGGGGAGGCTGGGAGAGTTCAAGAGCTTCAACACCTCTGAGCAGTGGCCGTGGCCCTGTGAAATTTATCTGTTACAGGGTAGGAAGCGCAGGCATGGAACTCTGCAAGCCGTGAATTGAGAAAGCTGTCACTGAAATGAAAGCACGCCGGGGAGGGATGAAGTGGGAAAGATGCATTTCTTCTTCTTTGTGCACCTCGTAGAAGAGGAGCAACTGTCTTGCTGAGGCAATTAAGGAAAGAGCAGAGATAAGCAGGAATGCAGCATAAGGAAAACCAAAGGCGGGTAAATGCACCATGTTTATCTGCAGAAAATTCAAAAGGGTTCAGGAGGATGCCACTGTTTTATCATCTTATTATGCTGCAAGTATACTTTGGATGGAGAAAGGTATTATGTAATGACATTTTGTTTTGGATCAGTGACAATGTAAAAGCCAGACAGAAAATTCATCTCTGATGTCCTATCTTGATCAGCCCGTTTGATTTTGTAAGATCAAGCCAAGCATATTTTGTCTACCCACAGAGCTTCCTTTCAATATGTAAACTGAATTTAGGTTAAAATATTGGTACTTCTTGATGGGTAAACAATAAACCCTCTCTGTGGGAAACTGAAAGAGGCATGTTTAGGGAGCAGGAGAAACACATCCTGAGCATGTTACTGGGTCTCTTCACACACTGCTGGATTGACAGAGGGAGCTAAGACCAGGTCTTGACTCTGGGAATCTTCCACCAGCAGAGACAGCCAAAACAGAGACTTATCCTGCCCACTGCAAGCCTTGCTGTGACAGGAAGAGTGATGCAGAGACAGAGACACATGCTGGGGGAACAGATCAATGCTCAGGGATGGATATTCAGCCCAGTCCTAGCCTAAGTATTTTGGCTGCTGAGTATCACCAGCTTTCACCACTCAAGGGTGGCCCTCCTGCTATTCTACCACCTTCCTTCTTCTATTTCTCCCCCAAATGCATTCACCCAGGAGAACAAAATCTTGTAGAACACCTGTTGTATAAAGTGACCACCGATATTTCTGCCTGCAACTCCTTCCAAAATCTTCCCGTTATTAACACTGCAGGCCAGTATGTCTTACACAGCTGTTGGGACCTAAATGCTTTTTCCGACACGAAACCTCAGGCTGTAAAGTATAAAACCAGCCAGGAGCTGATATTATTTTACTGATTCTACTGGGAAGGTCCAGTTTGAGGATGTTAACGCCATTCAAACGGGAATTCGTGCTACATGTACCTTTAATTTGCTAAGTCAGAGCACCACGTTTTAAAACAAGGGTAGCTGGAAACGCAGTTTTGATGCCTGAAGTGCTCGTGGTGGCTGCTGCAGTTTAATTAGTTAAATACTAAAAAGGGCTGTGCTGCTTGTGTTTAATTTGGCTGTGGACCGAAGAACACTCTCGAAACCCACTCTTTTACAGTTAACACTATTTCTTTTTCTGCAGGAGCCAACATTACAGAGCAGTTGGAGGACGGCATAAAAGAGGCCATATGTGCAGGCAATCGCAGAGGATTGGGGAAACACCTGTTTTCCCATCAATTACAGCCCGCGAGCTCGCGGGGCATGTTTATTCTGGGGGCATTACATTTGCTTGGGTAATAGAGCATAACGCATTTCCAGTTTTACAGCAGATGAACCCCGAGAAGGAGCTAATCGTGTCTGTACAAATGAAACACAAACATGCCCTCCCAGCCATACACGTGGCTGAACAGGGGCTCTAATGACACCCGGCGGCTCCCGGGGCCAGCAGGAAGCGTTTGGGGAGCAACCACCCATTTGTGGCCACCTGGATAGTTCTGTTTGCTCTAAGGCTGAGGCCAACCCGAGCAAAAAGCCCTGGGAAAAAGCATAGGTGGGGCTGTAGGAGAGGTGGAAACCCCAGGGAAACAGCAATAATATCTCTATTTGGTAAGGACAAAGTCCAGCTCAAGTATTTTACTGCTGGCGAGAGAAATAGGCACTATTGGAGTTCGTAGTCTGGGTCTTTTTGTAATCCTGATAGAAGAGGTGATCGAAGAAAGGAAGTATTTCAAGGGAACATTTTATTGCCTTTATCTACAAACCTGACATTTAAAAATTCTTCGTACTCGTGTTACACTTTTAATAACACTTTACTCCCTGTGATGATTTTATTGTCCTCACTTGCAAACTCTTCAGTAAATCCCTGTAGCAGGACGAATAAATTCATAAATTTGTTGTTGGTTTATTTTAATAACAGCATAATTAATATTTAGCCTTCGTGAAAACGTTTCCGAGAATTCAAAATTACTGTTTTAGTTACACGTTTATTTTAAAGGGGGTGGTTTTGCATGAGTATTTTTAGGAGACTAAGTACATTGATTAATTATTTTAAATGGCTCTTATGCAGTGTTCTTCCTCTTCGTGTTCCATTTCAAGTAGGATGAAACAGAGAAAAGACCGGAAAGAACAAAGGGCATGAACACATGAGAGAAGAGAAAAAATACATGGAAAAACAGATTATAGCCCACTCAGAGCAATATAAAAAACTGTGTATAAAAAATATCTCGTCTTTCTCTCTCTTTTCTTTCTGTACTATTAAGCAAGTAACAAAAAAAAAAAAAGACAATAAACGATTATTTTAGGTTAAAATTTCAGGAAAGCTTTCTTTTTGAGGAAAGGGTAGTCTTGCTGAAGAAAACTGAGAGAAACTAAATTGCCAGTGCTCCCTCCGAAAGCCAGTTCTGGGTCTGTAATGTACTCAGATAAGGGAAAATAATCACTGAACAGAACAGGATGGCCAAGGTTGGGAAAGACCCTTAAGACGACCAAGTCCAACCCAGCACTGCCAAGCCCAACACTCAGCCACATCCCTAAACTTGCTTAAAATTTGTCTGATGTCCTCAAAGAGCACAAAATTCCTCTCCTCATTGTTCCACTGCTTAAAACACTTAACTTAGGCTTGTATGATGCCAATGAGGAATAAGTCTAACCATCCTCAAACTGCAATTAAAACATCCCCATCTATTGGTTTGGCCGATAGAGCATCAGGCTGCAGATGAGCCAGGCTTGTGCCTGGGTTTTGCTGCTCCTTGGCCACTATCTCAAGCATCCATGCTGCACAGCCTACCCTGCTGCATGGCACTGGGCCACACATCATGCTTTTGGGTGCTTTTTGATGTTTTTGGACACTTTTGGATGCTTTCGGATACTTCCAAGGGCTGCCTTGGTGCTTTTATGTAACAGCTCAAGAGATGCTTTATATCAAATTATTACAATCTAGCTTCAAAGGTACAAGAGTTTGGGTTACTGAAGTACCACTGACAGTTGGAAAAGATTTCTTTAAATATTCTTTGAGTCCAGGTTCAGCTATGATAAAGCAATGGCATTTCAAAGAAAACCTCTCAGCCCTGTCCAAAGCTGATAAATACACAAACCCAGCCCTTCTGTTTGTGTGTCATGCATGTGGTTGGAAGGATTTTTACCAGTGCTGTGGGAGCCAAAAACCCACGATTTTCAAGGGTAGGGTATGCATTTTAGAAAATGCTTTAACGATGCAGCAGCAAATTCAGAGGTTCTTCACAGTGGAAACTAACACTGCCCCATAGAAGGTTCATCCAGGACCTCCAGGTTCCCTGGGTCTCCCCTGTCTCCTCATCAGAGACTTTTCCGGAACACAGAAAGCAATGCCAAGTATGTTTGTCTTACATCATGTACACACTCATCCCGTTAAAAATGCCTGGATCTTGCTGTGCTGGGCTCTGCATCTGTTCTCCTGCTGAACTCTTTCCCCAGGTGATTTTCTAGTGGTGTTTTCAAAAACCTTCTGCACCGCAGGAAATCTAAGCCCAAAATAACAAAAAACCCCAAGGTGTCACCCTAAATTAAAAGAGTATTAAGTGCTAAGGGTACAAAGTTATTAAATACCTTCCTATGAGTGGTGGGCTGACCAGGGCTGACTGTCAGGTCTCCACCCTGTTGCTCTCTCCCTCATCCTCCTCCAAAAGGTGGTGGGAAAGGAATAAGCACCAGGAGCTCATGGGTTGAGATAAGGACAGGGAGATCACTACTTGCTAATTACTGTCACAGGCTAAACAGAGACGACTCGGGAAAAATTAATTTCATTTAATGAATTCAATTTAATTGACAATAATTTATTGCTGCTTGAAAATAAGGGTAGGATGGTGAGAAGCAAAGATAAGAAGGAAAATGTGCTTCCCACTTCACGGGCTGAAATATGTGATGCTGTGATTAAGTGTCCTATGCCACAGAAAATGGAGCTGCTCTGGCCCTGCTGAACTCAGGGAGACTTCTGAGGTTAAGAGGTGTTCTTAGAGGTCTCCTCACCACTCTGCTGGGACTTGGCTGTGTCTCTCCCATCATTTGGCACCTTTAGAAGGGCATGGTTGAGACAGGGACCTCTGCCAACAATAAGGACACATGAAGGGACCCCTTCTGAGCAGCTCTCTTCCTCTTCAGTTTTTGCTCGTGTCCTTCCAGCTTAGAGGTGGTTTCACCATCTCGCTTTCTCATGCCCTCTCCCTGGTCAGCAGGAAGAACAAGAGGATGGCACCTATATCTGCTTTTCTTCTCCAGTTAGGAACAGGAAGGATCTGGTCAGGAATTTGAGATAAAGACAGCAACTGGGAGAGGTAGTGGACAAAACTTGGTTTGGATACAGCCAGAAGAGTGGGATAATTGTGGGGAATATTTTATTGTTGCAATGCTCTGAGGGGCCAAGCACTGGAGTTTTATCATGTTTGCAAATTGGCCACTTTTGTTGGTGCTGTGATGGCATTACTTTCATTTTGGTGTGGGAAATATTCTGGTGTGAGGAATATTTCTGTGTGGGGAGAGGTGCCTGTGCAGGAGCTCATTCTTGGTCAGGAGCTGTGGCTCATGGAGAGGACCCACACTGGCATGGGCTTATCTGAGGGACTGCAGGCCAGGGAAGGAGTCTGTGCTGGAGCAGGAAGGAAGTGTGAGGAGAAGGGAGTGTCAGAGGGAAGATCGTGAACTGATGGCAGTCCCCATTCCTCATTGTCTCGTGTTGCTCGGGTGGGAGGAGGTAGAGACAGAAATGAAGGTGAAGTTGAGCTCAGGGTGAAGGCTTTTTTAGCTTCCATCCTTATTTCTAACCATTCTTCATTTCTACTCGGTGCTGTTAGATGAATTCTCACCAAGCCATGTCCGTTTTGCCCATGATGGTAATAGGTTTGTGACCCGTCTTTATACTGACCCGTGAGCTTTTCCATCTCGTTTCTTCCCTGCTGCATTGAGGAAGGGGAGTCAGAGAGCAGCTGGGTGTGTGTCTGTCTGTCTGCCAACCATGGCCAACCCACCACAGTCCATTTTTGTGCCAGTCTGGCTGGGATGGAGGTCACTTTCCTCATAGCACCCTGTATGACGCGTTGCTGTGAACTGTGGTGCTCAAACCACGTTGAGGTTTTCTCTATCTTTCCTCCACCCTGCTCCAAAGCCAAGAGCCTGGGCATTGTGTACAGAAGTTAGGAGGGGACATGGAGATATTCGAGCTGAGCGTGGGGGTATCCCATGCCGTATGATGTCAGGCTGAGCAGTAGAAGCTCAGGGAAAGGAGGAGGAGGAGGGTGGGATGTTAGTGATTATGGCATTTGTCTTCCAGAGTGGCCATTAACCAAGCTGAGTCTCTGCTTCTCAGGAAGCAGCTGGACATCTTCCTGCCAGTGGCATGTACTGAATGAATCCTTTATTTTGCTTTGCTTACGTGGGCAGCTTTCGTGTTGCTTAATAAACTCCATTGTCTCAACCCAGGAGTCTCTTTGCCTCCCTTTCATTTTTTTTCCTCCCCGTCCCCTGGCATGAAGGAATGAGTGAAAGGCAGAGGGGATGCTTGGAATGTGGCTGGGGTCAGCCCACTACAGTGTGTCATCACCACCCACAAATTATCACAGAGGTAATGTATCTGTTGAGATTTAGGGTTTATAACATTTGCAATGAAAGACAGGGGAGCCAGGAAGAGACACAAGACCCCTTCCCCAGCTGTACTGCCTCAGCGTCGTGTGCTGCCACATGAGAGAGCTGATATCCCCCACAGCAGTGCAGAACCAGGAGCTGTCCAAGAAGCAATGAGCAGGGCTGGTGGGGTACAAAAGGAGGTGCTGCACGCTTTAAGCAGGCAGGAAAACTATCCCTAGGCACATGTGCTGGGATTGCTGAATTTACTGTGCAACCTGAGCCCAGCTTTTTGGGAGTTTTTTTGGTGTTACATTCCATACAGTGTCCTGAAGAACAATTTCCTTTGTCATCTACAAAAGTAGCAGCTTCATGGGCCACTGGATGTTTTATTCTCATCCTGTACTTGAGGGAAGCCACAAAAGAAGAAGCATGTATTTCTTAAAAATCATTCCCCAAATCACCTTTCTTATGCCAAACAATCACAGAAATGTATTCCTCCTGCATAGAAAAGACATGTTGGGATTTCCCCAGCTGCCACTGCTGGGTCCAGGGAAGAGCAATCTGTCATCCTTTCCTCTAAAAAAGACAATTCAGGCAGAGCACAGAGCCACAGGATTGGGGAAGACCCTGCTGGACAGAAAAAGCTGACCATGTAAGCATAGCAAATTCAGCTCCCAACAAGCTAAAATTAATTCCAGTGACAGCCAAAAACATTAGGCACCTTCCAAGACGATGGTGTCTAGCCACAGGCAAAAATTTCCTTTCTGGGGAATACAGTCACTCGAGTATCACCAGAAAAGAGATGTAAAAGGTTAGCGAAATCAAAGCGCAAGCATTTGAAACTGCAGTCACCCCTCACAAAAGTTTCAGTGGTCCTGCAAAAGCCACCACACTGGGTGTAGAACAAAAGGTATCCTACCATAACATGGCTGGGGAGTTGCAAGGAGCTACATAAATAGAAATACTCGGGGCTTCTTGGAATTTTACATAGCGTTTAACAAGCCCTGTTCTCTGAAATAAGCCATTATGGACAGTCTGCTTTTCTAAGCTGCTTTCCATCAACGCATCTCCTTTGTCTTCAGTTGCCTCTCATCTGCTTGAACAGACATCACATAAAGATGTATTTAATCACATTAAAATCAAAGCCTTTTTTTCGATGCAAGCAAGCACTTCCAGATAGTTCCCCACAGATCAAATACTTCAGGCTTGTATTTTATTGTTCAAGTCTTCCAGGGTAAAAGAGTTCCATCCAAGATTAATACCAGCAATATTTCTGGAAAAGGTGATCCTGAATCATATTGTTGGGTGCTTTTGTATTTTTATATAACTCACATGAGGTCCTGTTGCTAAGCAGAAAGAAAAATCAATATAGAAGGCAAGCCATACCAGCTCATCTCTGAATTGCTGCAGATATTTCACTTTCTTGTAACTGCTTCTCTTTCAATGGTTTTCTTCCATAAAAATCTGACTTCACTTTGTGGCTATTTTATATTTCACCATGTTCTAGAATATATTAAGTAAGATGTTGTGCTGTTTGGCCTAAGGGTGCCATTTTGATGAAACTGCTAAGACAGCCTTCATTACTAAATGACCTTCTCTGACTAATGAGTGAAATGGGATAAATTTTAATTAGAGATTTCTTCAGCTACTCTGCCAATATCAGTATGGCTCTTTCTCCTACAGCCAAATCACAACAACTTTTGCTGAAATTCTATATGGCAGAAAAACGCTTTATTTTCAGTCGTAAGAACCACTTAAAAGCTTGCTCTCCACGTAAATTAAATAAAAAATTATTTGATTTTTTTAATAGAATGCAGTTGTGAACAATCAATCCCCTGTGTTGTAGCTGTCAGGAAGGGTCATGCAGGTGAGTGGAGCTCTTCCTCTGTAACTCATCCTTTCTCCTTCTTGTGGGTCTGGCAGAAATGTCCTGTTGAGCCCAGCACGCGAGATGTTTGTTATAGCCCCAGTAATTTTAGCCATATTTCCTTTAGAATCATAGAACCATTTGGATTGGAAAAAGCCTCTAAGATCATCAAGTTCAACCTCAACCCAGCACTGCCAAGCCCACGCCAGAACCATTTCCCTTAGTCCCACATTTACGCGTCTTTAAACCACTCCAGGAATGGTGACCCCGCCACTGTCCTGGGAAGCCTGTTCCAACACTTGACAACCCCTTTTGTGAAGAAATTTCTCCCAGTTCCAAACTAAACCCTCTCTGGCACAATCTGAGGCCATTTTGTCTTGCTCTATTGCTTCCAGATGTTCATCCTCCATGGGGTATGGACTAAGACTATTGTTTCGGTGCACTGTGCAGTATTGGCTTATGGTAGGACAGCGTTGCTGGTTGTGAAACTCACCTTGGCTATGTATTCAGTACTGCAATCACCTTCGTACTTCATGAGTCACCTATTGGAAACATCTTTCTGCATCTTGGTCCTTGCCTGAGGAAAAAAGCGTTGACAAAGCCATTGGAAAAATGACATGAGCCCTCAGACTCTGGAGGTTACTTCTGCCAAGTGTGAGGGAAAGGCTGTGCTGAGCTCCTCTTGACCTGTGTCATCAGCCTCTGGGATGTGCAGATTCTCTGCTCCAGTGTCCAAAATCGGTCTCCAGGCCTCATTATCTGTCACTCCACCAAGGTAACAGGAATGTGGGTCTGCAGCTCTGACATGGAAATTGTTCTGGTGGGTGAGCTTTGCTGTGAGTCTGAAACGCAGCAGCTCTGTGGCCACACGGTGCTGCTGGCAGAGCTGGCTGCTGCCTACTCAAGGCTCACGTAGGCACCCGAGCTGCCTTGCTGCACTGCCAGAGCCATCTCCAGGCGGATCTGCCTGCCAGAGGTGCTGGTCAGCTGGAAGCTGCAGGATTTGCCCCAGGGCAGAGCTGTGAGCTGGCAGTGCAGCAACGGAGGCAGGAGCAGCCAGGCCGATGCCACCAACATTTGGACCCAGTGGGCGACTTTCTGTTCCTCTCCCATTTATACATTGTTCAGATGGCACCAATGACTTCCCTCTGACGATTTGGCTGCTGCCTGGGCACAGTTCCACAGCGGGAACCCAAAGGGCACGTTCCCCCTGTGCTCAGAAACCCTGCTGGGAAGGTGTGCACTGCCTGCTCGTGGCCGTGGAGCAGGACATTCCGACAGCACTGCCTGTGCCACGTGGACCTGCACGGTTCATCTCCACCCACTGCTCTCTGAGCTGTGGACATGTCTTAAATGACCTCCCAAAACTGATACCAGCACAGCCAGCTGCATGGTCCAGCATGGGCAACAGTGTGACCAGAATGGTCAGTGACATCTCAACACCTGGGCTGGTCCCTGAGTGGCCACAGTGCTCATCCTCAGCCACGCCAAGGAGGAGGCTGGACACAGAAATGCTGCTGCCTGTCTGGTGTGTGCCCACAGACTCTGAGCTACAGGGACACTCATGCTATCACACTGCACATGCACCTCAAGCTGGTGTGAAGCTCTGGACAAACCCAATCAAACAAACAGCCTCGGTCCAGCCTCTCCCTCTGGGCAGTAGGATTGACAACCGTGCAGCTGAATCTCTTTTCTGCTGCAAAAATCTACGGCTTTACTTCTTTAAGCTGGAAATTCCTCTTAGCACTTGTGAAAAAAAACCCCAAAAAACAACCAAGCCCAAAAACCAAACCAAAAATATTCCATCCTGAATACCCAGAACAGAAATAAATGTCTTGTGATTGAGCAGATATAGCACAGCTTTTGCTGGATTAAAAGGATGATTAATTCGTACACTTTATACTTATACAAGTTATTTTGGAAAGAGCGTGAGCAATATATGCCTGGAAATTCCCAATTAGATTCAAGAGCATGTTGGAGTGAGCAAGCCCACGCCCACAGGAGCAGATGTTTGTTTGCACTATCACAGTGTCATGTATCACCTACTCAACTGATTCCAGAGATGAGCGGGGTGGCTAAAAGGTGCTGAGGAATTCAAAGTGACCGTGGCATTCATTTTAACAACGCACTTCTCGGAGTTAACAGCTCTTGAAGGAAAATTCAGGACCAAATGCCAAAGTGAGAGAGAGAGAGAGAAGAAAATTCTAACCCTGTTTCCTGGGTGGAGGTTTCTGTGCTGGTATTTTTTCGGAGCTAACACAAAAAAAGGGGGTGGGGGGAGTGTAGAGGAAAATGGAGAAAAAAAAGATGTTGAACGTGGAGTCAGCCACCTCATAGTTTTCTAGGGACTTCTGTGGGCTTTAGTAGGTTGGAGATGGTCTCTGATGCAATTACCTGGCCTCTCTGGCATCCTGGCATCCAGATCCCCTCCTGTATTTTGGGGCACTTGTGTGCCTGCTCCTCTGTCCATGTGCTACTTCTTCCCTTGCCTTGCCTTGCCTTGCTTTGCCTTCCCTTCCCTTCCCTCCTTTAGCTGATGAAATTTAAGAGGTGTGGAGCAAAAATCATGGTGTTTTTTCAGGTCGCACCAGAACTTCTACGACCAGCATGCCAGCTCTTAGTTTGGAAAGAAATCCAAAAATCATAGATCTGTTTCAGCTGAATAAAACAATGACATCTGTTCTGGTTTTACAAATGCTCAGAATATCATAAGGAGAAATCCCAGTGTTTTTTTTAATACATACTCTGACAGTGTCCCATAATTTCTTTTGGGAGAATGGCAAGTGAAGAGATAAAGCACTAAGACAGCATGATTCATCGACTTACTCTTTACAAGGAACAGGATTGTTATTTCTCTTTTATTCACAGGGAAAGGGGAGGAAACCAAAGGTGCTGTGACTTTGCAGGGACCATGCAGCCAGCCAGCCAAAATCTCAGCATCCCAGGAGAGAAGCCAGTGCTTTATCCACGCACTGAGTTAACGTGAAAAATCCAGAGTCAGTTTCGTTCCTCATACCCATTGGAAACCAGTTTTCAAGCATTGAAATTAGCCCCTAATTCTTGCACTGGAGCAAGCTGTTTTTTGCCCTCTGAAGGGAGGAGAAGGCGGCTGTTTGCTGACAAGCAGCAATCACCACTGCTCAGAGCTTTGAAATCCCAGGATCTGCAGTGCACTTTGCTGATACCAAACGGAAGTGGAGAGATGCCCACCAAACAGCACCAATATATTCAGCTTCTGGGGAAAAAACCCAACCAAACAGCAAGCATTTTTATCTACTGGAACCTAATTTCTGGGACTTCCTTCAAAATAGTCTTCAAGCTTTATTGAAGGTGGAGATAAAATAATGTAGATGTGTCAAGTCCCATCTCTGTTCATGTTGGCATCATTTTGGTTAAAATGTGGCCTTAGATTTGAATTGCCCCTCCAAAAACATAAAGCTACAGAATTAGAGAAGAATTGAAACATCGAGTCATAGAATCATAGAGTCACAGAAACACAAAATCATAGAATCATAGAATGGTTTGTGTTGGAGGGGACCTGAAAGGCCATCTGGCTCCACCCTGCCTGCCACTGGCAGGGACATCTCCCACCAGACCAGGCTGGTCAAAGCCCTGTCCAAGCTGACCTTCAGCATTTCCAGAGCTGGGGTGTGCACAGCTCCTCTGAAAAACTGTGCCAACGCCTCACCACCCTCACAGGGAAGAATTTCTCCAAATGTGTATTTCTCTTAAACCAAGTTCTTATCCAAAACCAGGAAAACCCATCTCTGTGTCACTTTGACAGCAATCCTGCCTGGTTTTTCCTTGTGTGGCCCTGGGGGATGCCTGAGGAGAGCACAGAGACCCTGGGAATGCAGCAGCAAGGTTGCCAGTAGGTTTTTGGGATCGTGTGGCCCTTCACCTGCCAGTGGTAACCCCATGAATCCCCCAGGGTTTGCTACTGGATGCAGCAAAGCGCCAGGGCAGCTCTGGGACAAAGGTCTTTGCTCAAGGCAGTCGGGTCATTGTGAACCCATTTTTATCTGCTGCACTCCTGTGACATAAAGAAGTGCTTGATCCTGGCTTTTTCTTTTTTATTTTTAAAGACCCATTATGCTGTGCCAGGGCAATGCTGGATCTGCCCTGTTTTTCTCTTCCCTTTGATCTGAAATAGATGAGAATCGAGACTGCTCTCTGGCTCCTTGTCTGCTGTGCTAATAAGGGGGCTGGAGAACAAGGCACAAGTAGGAAGGATGAAAAAAAAAAGAAAAAAAAAATTGCATGAGAAAAAGCAGAAGCCCTAAAGGCAAGTTTTTCATTTCAAAACACTTGTCGGCTGCCTGTTTTGAGTGCTTCAATTAAACAATATACAAAAGGCAGTGGCCTGAATCCTCCCAGTTGGAGCCTTGGGGAGCCCAAGCGAAGTGCCACAGCTGCTGCTGCTCTATGCTGCTAAGCAGATTGCAAGATGCTCCTGTTCCAATTTATTTTTAGATATGGAAACCTCTGCTTCTCTCTGATACTCAGCATTAGTGCATCGGGAGGGCTGTCAGAAGAAATGCAGCTTCTGTGCTCCCTTTTGCCGTGACCTTATCATCTACAGCTCTGAGCTCTGCTCAACATTTCCAGCAAAACCTCGTTCTCCAGACTGTCTTGATGGTTTTTTTTAAGCACTGACGCCACTCGTAGAATTTCAGAAAAATAAGATAATTAGTGCTGCTTGTAAGTAACTTTTAGGGAAAAGTCAGCTGCTCGGCATTCAGCATATGCTCAAGCAGTGTTCTTCAAATGCTCGAAATTTCATCTCCAGCTTCCTGTGGATGAACAGGTCACATCTAAACTGTGTCATGACTGAAGTGCCACCAGAAAATTATAGATATCAGGAACCTGCAGGCTGTGTTAAATATGGAAGACTAAAATTACCACTGGAGAAAATAAAGGTGAAGTGAGATTTGTGGTAAGAGCATCGTGGTAGCGGAGGATACCTTCTGTCACTGCTTTCGGGAGGTGTATTTACCAGGAGTTTTGGTGTTAGCTCTGATCTCAGTTGTCATCTGCCACTGCTAAACAGTTTGCAGCTGTCCTCCTAACCCCGTTTCTAGGGGTAGATAGCGCCTCTGAGCCCTTCTGGTTTCCAAGCTGGTCGATGGCTTTTTGAGAGGAAAGGTGTGGGTGAAGGAATCAGCCAGTGGTGGCCACCCTCCACAGGACATGGGGTCACTGCCAAATCTCCACTGTCCCATGGGGACCACTGGCCTGGCAGACCATCAGCTTTCCCTGCTGGATTCATAAATATTGTCTCGTTCTTCTCAAACCTTGCAGCAGCCCCATGTTCCTCCATGCATGCTTGAAAATTATAGAAGCTGTTAAAAATAATGTTTCCAACATGAAAGTAAGAGAAAAACAACCAAGCTAAGCAAGCTGGCTGATTAATACTATTAATTTATTTTTTCAATGAGCCCTTATTCCTTTGAAACCAGCTGAAAGCTTGAAGGAAGAGATTTCTCTCTGTATACGGAGTTCTCTGCCTAATTGCTGCAGCTAATCCATTTCAGGCAGGCTACCTTTCCCCTGCTTGCTCCCCTCGAGAGAAGCAACAGCTTGTTCTTACGAAGAAGCATTTCTCTTGATCTCTGTAGTGCCTCTCATCCTAATTGCAGCTACCTCATTTGAAACGTCTCCTTGTCTTACCAATTAGAAATCAGCCCCAGGGTTTGATTCCTGTCCTCTCAGCTCCCCAGCAGGGAGCTGGAGGCTTGCAATCAAGCTTGAGCCTTGTTCCCTGTCTCCTGAGCTGACAGGCCGGTTCAGAGGGACTGATGAAGGTGGGAGATAATATTTGTGTAAGGTCCCTATCAGCAAACCCAAGACACAACCCGCAGATACCCACCTGCCAGCACTGCAGCTGACAGGCTGTGCCATAATAGCTGCTCACTGTTAACAGAGCTCTCTAATTAAAAAAAAAAAAAAAAAAAA
>VZRR01010237.1:52518-87335 GCA_013398015.1 Oreocharis arfaki | reverse complement strand
GGAAAAAAAAAAAAAAAAGAGAAAAAGCAGGGGGAAAAAAAAGAACAAACGAAAAAAGAAAATGGAAGGGAAGCTTTCTGCATGCTAAACACCCTTCAGTTCTCAGTGCGGATGCCCAGATGTGTTTCCAGCTGTTCCCCAGGGACGGGGAGCAGAAGTGTTGCCAGATGTGGCCATGGGAGCAGAACCTTTCCAAAGTCACTGATGATGGCTAACAGTGCATGGGTGATAGAGATTGGGCACTGCCTTCCAGGGGCTGGAAGAAGCTCGAATGTCCTGCCCCCAAGGGATGGGAGGGCAGGGCATGCTTCCCCGAGCCTTCCTTGAGAGACCACCCTTCCATTTCAGTGCAGACCTGCCTTCTTTCTTCCTCCCATATATCCCCTTGGAGTCTGACTCGGCAGGCCAGTTGTCTCACTGCAAGTCTGGATAATTTCTTTTTCTTGAAAAAAAAACCAGAAAAACCAACCCAGAGCTATTTATTTGAAACATACACGCAAGTGCAGGATTTACATATAGCCCCCATTGACTGCCAAGAGGGAGAAAAAAAGCCCCAACATTTAAAATAAAGTCTTTTTCACTGATGGGAGAATGGTGCTTAGTATTCAGGACGCCGCATCTGAATACATTGAGTAAATTATATGTGCCAAACTATTCACGCTTCGCCTGACTACAAGATTTACTCACACAACCAGCCACAGAAACGACATAATAAGAAACCTTCAGCCTATTTCCAGAATACAGATATCCTATCTAGGCAGCCAGCCTGACAGGATACTTTGTGCTCCAGGAGAGGAGGGATCCACTTCTGCTTTAGGTACTCATTTAGGGAATCCAAAATCTGGCATCCCAGGCATATCTGGTGTTTCACGCCCCTATGACCCAGGCAACTCAAGTCTCCCTGCATACAGAAATACCACTTTCTCCTTTATCCCACCTGAGGCTCTTTCCTGCTCAAATGGGCTTCAGATGATTAAGCTGGGTGTGTCAGTAGGTCTGAGAGCATGTACCATTTCCCACAGAGCTGGTGGAGGGAAGCTCTGCCAGTTGGATGCATGTACAACCTTTCATGGAGGCACTTCATGTCCACACTCATGGAAATAAAATACACCTTGCAGTGGCTTCTACAGGGAGGCAAGAAAGAACAGTGATTTCAAGTAGCTTCCAGAAAAAAAAAAAAACCCCAGCTGGAAGAACCCTACCTGAAGGGTTTGGTTGCATTTCTGGTTCTAGCTCACACTCTGAGGGGTTTTTTCCAGCTCACAGGCGTGTGTGAGTGCTGGTGGATTTCCTGTCTCTGGTAAGTGTCCAGCACAAGCCCCCCCAAACAGAGACTGAGGCTCGCTTTGGAATGTCAAATCTCTTCAAACTGAATGAGGGACAGGATCTCTCTCCTCTGGTTGTGGGAGGTGATAACCTGAAGCAGCCTCTACACACACATTGCCTACCAGAGGGAGCGTGGGAGAGCTGGGTGCACCAGAAACTCCACGGGGATGGCAGCTGCTTTCATGACCTCTGTTGCACACGCTCTATTAAACGACATTTTCCCTTCTGTAACATTACCCCTGCAGAGTAGCTTTGGGGAGGACTGAAAACCTGGATGTGAAAACAAACAGAGCTAGACTGAGGCAGGCTGGCCAGCCAAGTCCCTGCCTGTGTCTGCCGTTCGAGCTTGTTGCCTCCTGCCACCTATCCAGCATGTTCCAAGGCACTCCAGAGGAGCCCATCAGCAGCAGGCAGCTGGGAAATGGATGCCAATGAGGTCAAAAGAGCAAGCAGACAAGCTATCCAGCATTTTCTGGTTCAGAGGGAAGCTTCAGAGACAGCTGGTCACAGCCAAGGGTGGGTGAAGCACCATGTCTTGGCTGTAAAATGTGAAGAGGACTCGAGGGGAAATCATTGGGTGTGTGGTGTGGCCCACAGTGCCCATCATCTCAGAGTATGAAATATGTACAAAGAACAGTGAGAGAGAGATGGTGAAGGCAGCTTGGAAGTGGGGATAAATAATCCTGGAGAGGGGAGAGCAGAGAAGGGTTTGTGTCACAGAGGATGGCAAGTCTGGTGGTACCTGAGAGAGCTGGAGCTGTCCAGCCCAGAGAAGAGAAAGATCTGAGCAGACCTTAGAGTGCCTTCCACCGCCTAAAGGAGCTCCAAGAGAGCTGGAGGGTGACTTTGGACAAGGGATGGAGCGAAGGACAAGGAAGAATGGCTTTAAACTGACATAGGAGAGGGTTAGACTAGATATTGGGAAAAACCTTGGCTGTGGGAGTGATGAAACACTGGAACAGGTTTCTCAGAGAAGCTGCCCCATGCCTGGAGGAGTTCAAGGCCAGGCTGGATGAAGCTTTGACCAACTTGGTCTAGTGTAGGGTGCCCCTTGCCCGCAGCATGGGGTGGGACTGGGTGGTCTTTGAGGTCACTTCCAACCCAAACCATGCTGTGGTTCCACGATTCTATAACCTGCATTGTTGTTTTGCCTCAGGTGAGTGACGCTGCAGAACATTAGGTCCAGCCTCAGGTGATGGGTGAGAGCAGTAAGAATCTTGTTCCTACACATACACTCAGCACAGGCTGCACATCACACTCTTTGTATTTATTGAAGCATGATTTTCGTGAGATGTGCCACCCTGCAGGGCAGCAAAGACGAAGGCTGAGATCATTAATCCTTAATACTAAGTAGATGCAGCTTGTTAGTTTGCATTTCACCATGTAATTATCTCTGCCGTGAAGCATTCTCAGAAATGCTGGGCTGCTATTCCTCTGCACATCCAACCCAAAAAGACTGCAGAGAAGGGGGCAGAGGCCAATGGCGTGGTGCTGGGAGCGCTGCTCACTCATTTGTGGGGCAGAAGCTCAGCCATAGACATTTTATTCAGAAGCCTCCTTCATGTCTGTCTTGGTGAGACCACACTGACAGCAGCTCTGAAATTAACTGCAGATTGGAGCAATTAATCTGAATTTAAATACAATGTGTTCAAGGATTTCATAGGCAGCTAATGATCCTAAATCTAATCTTCCCAAATGAAGTCCCAGCAAATTCCTCCGGGATCCTCAGCCATAACCTCCCATCGCTGGGTCCAGGACTGCAGCACCCGGGTTTAACTCTCTTGATCTTCTCGTACAGACTTATTCGCTTGTGGATTCATCACACCCACCCCAAGAATTCTCCTGAAGCATATGACAACACGACACACAGGGCTGCCCTCCCCCCTTTCATCTTCTTAATTGCTCTACTCAAAGCAGTCATTCAACTCAGAGTTAAAATGCTTTGTGCAGATTTTTTTTTTATTAAAATCTGAGCCTTGAAAGACGGTGACACTTCCACCCTGGAGGATGGATCCCCCACTGAACAGACACAATGCAGGCAACTTGCCCTGTCTGCTTGTGGAAGCGTGAAGACGGGTTCACACTTGCTGGGAAGTGACAGTCACTCGGCTGGGAGGGTGAGCAGCCCTGGTGCCATCAACTGGTAACCAACCAAAACCGTCTCCAGCCACGAGGGTTTTGCTGAACCACCACAGGGCTCTGCAGGAGATCAGCGAACATGTTCTGAAAAATAAGTCTCTGCTCATCCCTGGCCAGGAGTGATGGAGGGAGCTGTGCTGGCACCGGTGGCCGCAGCAGGACTGGAGGATGGATGAGGCAGCAGTCACTGGTGGGTGCAGGGGTGGCAAGGTCTCTGGGTGGAGGCTGGGGAAGAGATAGTACAGGAGAGGGATGCTGCTGTGCTGTTGTGATCTCCTGGGACAATGTTAGGACCCCACTTCTGAATTAGTGTAAGGGTCTGATTATTAAAAGATGTCTCTGCTAGAATTAAGGTGCAAATGAGACCATTTACTAAAGTCAATATTTTATTTAACAGTAAATGTAAGGGGGGGGTGGGGAGAGAAAGAGAAAGAGAAAGAGAGAGAGATAGATTAAGCAGAAAGATATTCACCCCCACACACAATGTTCCTGTGGTGTGCTGCTGGCCCCTCTTCCTCTGGTCTGCTCCATGGAGGGGATCCCCAAGTGCTTTTCTGGAGGTACCAGTTTAATACAGACCAGGCCTAAGGTGTCCATGAGGCCTATGATCTGCTCCTGGAGCTTGGGATGGAATGCGTGCAAGCAGCTGCTTCCTCTCGCACGGTTTGCCATGGTGGGAATTTTTGCCTGGATGAGTTACCCAGATCTGCCTCATCTTCCTCTTGTTCCCTCAGTGCTTTTCCCACAGGCTGCTCAGTGGAATCTTGTCCGGCATGCTAATTCCAAGCCTTTCACCTCTGTGTGGGCCTGACATCAACGTCTTCCGCTTGCTGTCTGTGCGTGTTGTGGTAGCTCATCTTGTGGGAACGTTCTCCTCCGACAGTGCTCCGAGACAAATTGATCACCTTCTTCGAGTCCTGGCAGGTGCAGACAGGGATCCAAAGCCTGGCAGGACCTGTCAGGCTGTGGGTGGCTGCGGAGATGCTGTTTGCTGCCCAGCTGCTCCTCCCGCTGTCCTGCAGAACACAAATCATCTCCCGACGCAGATATTCTGTGCCTTGCCTTATCCAGGCAGCGTGTTGCCGCAGAAAACACAGAGCTGTTTTCATGCTTCATAGCCATTGGAAGTCAGTTTTCAAAGTAGCTTAGTTATTTTAAATATCTTGCTTAGAATGTTCCTAATTTTTCCACTGGAGCAAGTTGCTTTTTGACCCCTGAAGGGAGGAGAAGGTGGCTGTTTGCTGACAAGCAACAGTCACCACAGCTCAGAGCTTTGAAATTCCAGGCTCTACTGAGCACTCTTGATACCAAGTAAAAGTCAACAGATGTCCACCAAACAGCAGCAATATATCCAGCTTTGGGGAAAAAAAACCCCAAGAACAAAAACAACCGAGCAACAAACATTTCTATTTACTGAAAGTGTTCAGAAGTGATTTAATTTGCAAGAATGGCGTACAACACAAAGCTTACGTATAACCTGAAGGACAGACTACATTTGGATGGGCAAGGAGCTTCTGCAGGCTTCCCCTATGCCCTGTTGACGTAGCTAGAGTGGTGCAGGAGGGGGACACTGGGGGTTGTACCACTGCTCACAGTGTTCAGTGCTGCAGCTCCTTGGCAAGGGACAGAAATTCAGAGGTCTGAGTCAGCTCATGCCTGAGGGGCCCTCGATGGCCCAGGCCCCTGACACACCCTCCTCCCTCTGCCACTGTGAGCAGATGGACACAGGAACACACAGACACAGCCTGGCTGGTGCTGTCCCTAGGGCGGAAACACAGTATTTTGGGTAGTGAGCACAAACTCAGCTTTCATTTTTGTTTACATACATTTACAATACGATTTCTAGGATTTCCTTCAAAATCTTCTTCAAGCTTTACTGAGGGCAGGAGTAAAAATAATGTAGATGTGTCAAGTCTCATCTCTGCCTGTGATCATGCTGGCATCATTTTGGTTGAAAAGTGACCTTAAGTTTGAATGTCCCCTCCAAAGTCATATAATCATAGAATTGGAGAGGCGTTGAAGCACCAAGTCATAGAATCTTAGAGTCACAGAAACATAAAATCATAGAATCATAGAATGGTTTGGGTTGAAGGGGACCTGAAAGACTATTCAGGTCCACCCTGCCTGCCACTGGCAGGGACATCTCCCACCAGACCAGGCTGGTCAAAGCCCTGTCCAAGCTGACCTTCAGCACTTCCAGAGCTGGGGTGTGCACAGCCCCTCTGAAAACCTGTGCCAACGCCTCACCTCCCTCATTGAAGAAAACTTCTTGCTTTTCTCCACGTTGAATCCTCAGGGTTTTTATCCCAGGCCGTGTTGGCAGTGCACCTGGACAGCGCAGCTCCACTGATGGCACCACCTTGCACCCACCCCTCCTTCAGCACGTTCTGCTCCCAGAGAGGGTGCACGGAGCTGCCATTCGGTAGCGGGAAACCTCTTTTTGTGATATCCCCCTGCCTGCCCTGCCGAAATAAACCCATCAGGGAAGGAAATCTGGTGCTGCATGACTCAGGGGCGATCTGTCAGGCCCATCCCTGCCAGCCTCTCTCGCGCCAGCCCCTCTCTCACCCAGGCTGCTTGCTGCAGGCTGCTGCGTGACGTCCCCGCGAGCCTGCGTGTCACCATCGTGATATAATCTCCTTCCGCAGAAATTTAATTAGTGCACTGAAAGAGCTGACCTTTCCCAGGATTTTATTTTTCCCACCATGCTAAAAATACCCCGCCGAATATGTCAATAGTATCCTTCGTGTGCAAAGCGCTCTGATCGCCTGCTGCAAGGGGAGAGGCATTTTAAAATGATGGTTTTGCAGAGGGAGAGAGGAAGAAGCTTTTGAATGCCCTTTAAAATGGGCAGCGCTACTTGGAATCAAAATTATTATGATTGTCCTAGGCAAAAAAAAGAGAAAGAAATAAAAAGGACCATAGGAAACAGCACACCATCTTTTCTTGGTGCATTTTGCAGCAGGGGGGAGGAGTAATCAATGCTCCAAGGCATTTTACAGAAGAACTTTATTTTTTAATCCATCATTCAAAGATAAAGGGGCAGGGAAAATTAAACTGATTTGCCAAAGCCCACTCTGCAGGCTGTCCATCTTGCAAGTTCTGTCCACCAGGATAGAAATCTATTTCTCTATCACTTATTAATGTTGCATTTGCCTTCATTGAAAGAGCACCAGCAGATGCTGTGCAGTGTGCTAAGTGCCTGTATACATATATATATATCTATATAAAACAAAATAAAACTTAGATTGTTTTAGAGTATGGGCTACCCACATGCAATTTGCAGGTGATCACACTGCCTCATGACCAGTGACAATTTCCTGTGGGAAAACTTAATCTTCAAAGCTGCCAAGATAAGTGAAATATTCTGCATTCCCAGATTCGTTATATTTATTGTGTTATCTATATAATAAAAAACTTCTATCCTCTTCAGTTGTCTCTTTATACTATTTTCTTGTGGAAGAAAGTAGCAGCTGGGTGCTCCAGCTGGGCCAGGACCCTCTTCTGCCCCCACAGCAGGTAGCGGGAAGTTCATTCTGAGCTCACAAAGCTCAGATCTTCATCTCTTTGACACCAAGTAAACACCTCTCTTACAAAGTAAAGATACATTTCCAAAGGGGAAAATTCTTTTTCTTTTGCATTTATGGGAATATTATTCATAGATTAGGCAGTGCTAGTGTTAAGATACAAAACTCGGCTCAGAAAAACTAACAAATTTTACGGGTTAAGTGAGCCCAGATTTTCTCCTGCAGCTTTTGAGAACTGTGACATATTATGGTTCTTTTCAAGGAAAGATAGGAAAAGAAAGTGGATCCACACTTTCAGGATTATAACTTTTGGTGGAGTGAAAATACAGTGAATGTCGAAAGTCTGTGTCACGCCCCATGTAAGTTATAGGAGTGACTTAAATCATCTTCACCTTGCCATCATAAAACTGGCACTGAGCACAACGGCCTTCTCATTTGCTGGCAGATATTTATGATGCCTTTTTAAGCTCTTTTGGCATTGCTCAGGCTATAAAACAGCAGTATCTGGGCTTTATATCCTCCTTTACTGCTTCATTCTGCCGAGGTTCGAATGGCTGTGAGATAGAGAAACAGACAGTGCTTCTTATCCAGGGGCAATAAAGGCAATTTCCATCTCTTGGAGAGATCAAGGCCACAGGCAGCAGGGCGGGCAGGGCCTATATATATCTCCTTTTGGATCCTTTGCCAGCTCCAGGCCATGCAGGACCAAAGCCACCACTCAAAACCTGCCTCTTCCTCGGGGTTTGAGCTTTTTTGAGCCTAAGAGGAGTTTTTCAAACAGGCTGCAAAGTGTCTGCCTGCCTGGCCTGGCTGTGAGCACTCATCCATTGGGCTGGCACAGCCTCTCAGGTTTTCCTGATCTGCCCTCACAGCTGCCACCCTCTTGGCTGGTAAAACAGCTTAGGCTGTTTAGTTGTTGCTGTCGTTGTTGTTGTTGTTGTTGTTGTTGTTGTTGTTGCTGCTGCTGCTGCTGCTGCTCAGCCCCCTGAAATGTTTGTATTCTCAATGCACCCACAAAAGGACAACTTCCTCCTGGTTTTTGTGGCCATTTCAAGGTTACATAGCAGCCTGAAGCGAAGCCATGCAGCAGTACTCAGCGAGTTGTGGTGGTATTACAGCATAAAACTGAATCAGGATTTTAGCAGATGCAGAAAAAATGAAGGATTGATTTGAGCACGAAGGATTAATCCCCTCTGAAGGATTTGCACTTCTCTTTGTGCAGCACCCGAGATGTTACAGCAGCATGAAGACACACTATTTGTGTTAATGGCAGGGTCATGAAACACTAGTTACAGGTGTAAGCTGTAGCACCACAGTTTTTGATCTGCTTTGGAGAGGATAATAGGCAAGGATCTGTTTCTGAAGGTGCTCACATTTTTCCTGGTTGACTGATAACCTTCTTAGTGGCTCGGTTGGGCTGTAAAAGAAAATGCCTGCTCCTTCCACAGGTGAAGGCAGGAGCATCCCCATGTTCAACCCTCACCTCACGCTGAGCAGCTCTTGGCAGATCCACAGGAAATGGGCTAAACTCTCCAGCACTGACCTCCTGGTGCAGGAAAAATGATAGCAGCACCAACAAAACCCAGAAAAAACCAGGGCATTTTTCATGAAATTGTGGATGCTCGTTTAGCGTGCAGCTCTGCACGATGGAGACGTTGTTAATTTAAAGTTAAAATGGGAGCTGATGTAGAATTTACCCTTCAGTGCTTTCCCTGAGGATTGATAGCCTCCTGCGGGCTTGAGAGACCTGCAAAAGCAATTCATAACAATAACTGTCACACATCAGACATCACTTTCGGTGTGGTGCTGCAGCTCAAAATGTGGCACAGCCAAATATAGAAATACGTGGTTACTCTAGCAAGGTACACCTGACCATTTATCTCTCAGGCTGTTACTCAAACTTCTGCTTGAAGGCAGAATTTAATACCAGAGTATTCAAAGTAGAGGAAAACCTTCACATGCAGAGAGAGTAAGTGTCAGGTAACGAGGATAAGTCAAGGAGACTGACGCAATGATGATTAGTCATTTTTCAGATACCCTCTGCATAGCCATTTTTCAATTAAATCTCTACCGGGTTATGGAGTGGAAACTTTCACAAACTCTTGGGGAAAAAAAAAAAAAGGCTAAAATCATCTTGAAACCATCTTCAAGAATGTTTAAAGAATTCATACGAGGCCACATTGAGGGGGCAGAGATTTCTGTCCCTGCTCTGGTGCCTGATGTCCTGCAGCACCCTCTGACTGGACATGTTTGGTCTTTTTTTTGTTTTGTTTTGTTTTGTTTTGTTTTGTTTTGTTTTGTTTTGTTTTGTTTTGTTCAGATTTTGGGTTTTTTTGTTGTTTTTTTTTTGTTTTCTTTTTGGTTGTTTGGTTGGGTTTTTTTTGGTTGGTTGATTGGCTTTGTTTGTTTGTTTTTAAAAAGGGTTCTTACTGACTTTAAAGTGAATAGTAAGTAAGTTCCCCAAGCAGCCTCTGTGTGTGGCTCAAGTGAATGTGGGCTGTAGCCTTCTCACCCAGGGGATGGGACAGGAAACCTTGTGCAGAGTTCACTTCAGGAAAATGTCTTTTCACCAATTTTCTTGAAGGGTCTTCGTGGCTGTCAGTGCACCCGCTCTCATTTGACCAGCTGAACTCAAAAGGTGAAGCTAATGCTTGGTATTGTGTCAGAGCCATCCTGAAATTAACCAATTATGGTAAATTTGCTGTAGGCCACCAAATCAGTGAAGACAAGCCCCAGAAAAATGTGAGCATAAAGACAAATCAATTAAATTGTACTAGAAGGACACAAGAATGGCTGTGTCTTGCACAAAGGGCTTAATGATAAATCAGTTATTTTAGTATGTGATCACGCTTTTTATTTCTCATTTCCATCCATAATATCATGGCTAAAGCTCTTCAAAGATAAAATAAACTACTCCTGCTGTTTTTGACCATTATTTTACTGCTAAAATTATTTTTTGTTACTTTAGAGTAGACCAGTTGGTCTTGTTTTCTTACACATACCCTTGTTGATGGTACAAGAGATACTTTTTCTCATCTCACAGGGTTTTTTTAAATCCTTGGATGATTTTATCAGCACCAAGAACCTTCTCCCACTGTGACGCCAGAGCTCCTTTGTCCCTCGTCTCTTATTAAGAAACAATGAGTCACTTTCTGACTCTTCCCCAACACTTGTGCCTGCAGAAAAATATGAATTAAATATTTATAAAGAGTTCTGCATAGTCACAAAGTTACTATGAAGATCAAACATATTGGAAAAAGTGTGGTGAGTGCACTCTGATGCTGTGGTTGTGTAATATCAGGCTGTCCTACTGAAAAAGGGTTATTCGTAGAAAAAAGAAGTGCTTTAATTCCCCATGTCCAAGAAAATGGTCAGTAATTCACCCAGATGGCCACTGTATTCCTGGGCTTCCCAAAAACTCAAAAATCAAGAAGTTGAAGATCAGGAAGTTATGTTTGGTTTGGCTTCCAAAATAAAGCTCTCAGTGAATGCTGCTCTCCCAAGAAGGTTGATGATGCTTTCACAAAGATGCTTCACAACAAATCCCCTCGGCCCAGGACTGTACACATTCTACTTTAGGGTTTCTTTTAGTTCCTTTCCTCCCCCTTCTCAGTTTTGTTTTGGGTTTTTGGTTTGTTTTTTTTTTCATTTGGGTTTTGGGGGGTTTTTCTGGTAGAAGGGGGATTCTGCTTTATAGACTTTATTTGCTGAAGAGTACAAAAATTTCTGGACTTGTTGGAGACTATATTTTCTCTAGCCATTTTACTTTATTATAATGTCTTCTTGGTTTCCAGGTTCTCTGAAGAAATGCTGTATCTCTCTGATGTATTACACCAGCTCTCCCTGCCAGTACAGGTACTAAATGCACCCTGTACTTAAATTTTAGGATTATTTGTGTGCAATGGCTTTTTCTCTTCCTAATAATCCTTTTCTGATTTTAACACAAACTGCAGAGACTTGTACTTTGTATGAGCTGTGAGTCCATCCAAGACCTTCTGAGAGCACAGTTGAGGCCTTTTTATCAACGATTTTGAAGCTCTTTCCCTCCTTCTCCCCTCAAAAAAAAAAAAAAAAGAAAAAAGCCTGAGGTCATTCAATTTTTCTATTTCTGTTACTGTGCACTCTGGAGAAAAATGAAGAGTTAAAGGCAAGTTATGCTTGAACAAGGAGCATTTTTGCTATATGCAGACTTCAAGTTAAAATGTTTTGGAGCAGTTCCCATTTTTCTCTGCAGTTTAATATAACCTTGGTACAAGATTTTATTAGAGTAAATCTAAATATCCTCATTTTGCTGTTGGACACAAATTCAGTTACACTCAACGAGCATAAGGTTGATTGATGAGCGGGAAATAGAATGAGAAAATTGATCTCATTACAGGCACCCAATAACTGGCACAGGATTGACTCTCTTTAACTAATCACTTTCATCCACATAATCAGGTGTCTTCCCAAAGCAGAATGCAAGGAGTGCAAATTGCACATTAAAATTATTTAGGAGGGGCATATGGAGAATTAAATTTCCTTTAACTGCCCTCGCACTAGGAATCTTTGTCTCCACAGATGTACAAACAGAGGCATGAGAGGTCACCATCAGTGCTTTGTTGTCATGATTGCTCTTTGGGAGCTTTGGGGGAACATCTAAAGGTCTCTGCTATGTGGCTCACCTGGAAGGCTGTCTGTCCTCACTCTTAAGAGCAATAAAGGGGTTGATGCCACCCTGTCCAGCAAGCAAACATTTTTCTAAGAAATCTATTTTATCTAATTAAAGGCTGTTTTACTCCTGGCATAAAGGGGTTGGTTTCTCCTTTCCCATCATCTGGACGTAAGGACAGCAGAGAAGTGGCTGTGGCTCCTCTCTGGACATTGATTTTTTTTGCCTGTTGATGTGTCTTAAACCTTGTGCATGTGTGAAGAAGGGCAAGGGGGCTGTGGAAAGGTTTGGAGTACAAGTCTGGTGAGGAGTGGGTGGGGGAGATGAGCTTGTTTAGCTTGGAGAAAATGAGGCTCAGAGGGTATCTTATCACCCTCTGAAAACTGGTTGTAGCAAAAGGGAAGTTGGCCTCTTCTCACAGGTAGGTGAGCAACAGGAGGAGGAAATGGCCTCAAGTGGCACCAGAGAAGGTTTAGATTGGATATTAGGAAAGAATTCTGCACCAAAAGGGTTGTCAGGTGTTGGGACAGGGAAGTGGTGCAGTCACCATCCCTGAGAGGATTTAAAAGATGTGTACATGTTGCACTTGAGGACGTGGTTTAGTGGTGGGCTCGGCAGTGCTGGGGCTGGGCTTGATGATCTCAAAGCTCTTTTCCAGCTGGAATGATGCTGTGCCTCTGTTATTTTTCAACTGGCACAAGGGCAAAGGCTGTAGTTCAGCACACAGCTTTTATTAACCAGGTTATTCATGGTGGGTTTGTTTCCCCTAAAGTGAAAGGAATTGCTGTTCCTCCAGCATGGGGATCAGCAGAAGAACCTTGTGTTGCAGCTGGCCACGTTTGCCTATTCAGGAAGTGTGTGGAATGAAGATGGAGAGAGTGGGAACAAGGAAAATTGGATTCTAGTCTTAAGGAAAAACTTCAGAATCCCTGCACTGACACCTGTGTTCATTGCCATTAATATTAATAGAGGGAAACGAACATACATGGTTACCTTCATTAATATTAATAGAGGGCTAGGTAGATAACATAGTTTCCTTATTAATATTGAGTGGAGCAGGTTTTCCAAGTCCCATGAAGGCTCCAAGTGAAATGCAGGCAGGAGGACACCAATAGTGCTCTCAAACAAACGTCAAGGATGGGAACATTTTAGCCTGCTAAGCATGCCTATTGCTTTCCCAATACTACATCAATAAAATTCCCATTTGCCTGATGTAGAACATCCATTTCCTCGTGGGCTGTCGCCAATTATGGTAAAGAACTGATCAATAAAGTAAAATCACGGGATTCATGAATGTTAAAAAGTAACGCGTAATTTACAGGCCATGCTTAATTCCAGCACGCTGGAAATGAGGCAGGCATAAACCAGCCTAACTACCACGCTCTGCAGAACTTGGGAAATCCAAGCCAAATTTATGCATTTGGTTAAGGTATAGAAAGTATTGCCCCGATATTTTTAAAGCAATCAGGAGATCAGGACACGGACAAAGATTTATGACTCCGATTATCTTCTTGCTTGCTGACGTAAATTAGTCTTCTGGGAAATGAAAGTTATTTCTCCACACACCCTTAATGATCTGAGTCAGAACTGCGGATGATCTCTCTCCTACAAGGGTTTTATAGTAAGAACAGAGGTGAGAGCTTCCGTTGCAAAGGACAATAGAAGTGGGAACAGAAATATTTCATGAGCGTGAGCTCATCCTCCAGTGTGTCACAGGCACTACTGCCTGGCAAACAGGGCTCGGGATGGGAATAAAGTGTTTACTTTTCCATTTGGATCGGGTCGATGGATTATTCCAGCCATTGACATTATCTCTGCAAACAAGGGATCATGCCTTGGTCTGGCAAGTCAGGGTTTTCAAGGTAATGAAAGTTGCTGGTGCCTGAGATCATCCCTGTGTTCCTGACTCCGTGTCAATGGCATGGAATGACTGTTGCACTCCCACGTGCCTTGTTCTGGTGAACAGACTGATCCTCCCAGCCTAGGGTCCCACCTCACAAAGCCCCACCGGTGATGCTTAGTGCAGGGTACCGATTTTGGCAGCCACCACAAAGCCAAGAAAGAAGGGAGCTATAAAACCAGGGCATTTCCATGCCCTGGACAAGGGCAAGATGTTTCCCTGTTTCTGTTTCTCCGTGCTGTAACCAGTCCATGTATAACTATGGTAAGTACAGCAGCAGCTGTAACCACACAAACAGGTTTGTTTGGCTGCCTGAAAGTGAGCTGAACTATGAGAAAAGCCCCTAAAATGCATTCAGATATGTTTATCTTTTTGCCAGGGGGACATCTCTTCTCGTGACAGACTTCCTGGATAGTTAGAACAGTATGCAGCCTTGGCCTAAAAAGGAGTAGCAAAGGTGGTGATCAGATATTGAAGCAGGGTGATACCTGGAAGCACAGGCAATTGCCCGCTGACCCCAGATGTTCCTGTTACTTGGCTGCTCTAGAGCGATTTTTAAAATAAGAATTGGTGTCAGGGTGCTTTCACAAACTTCTGCCCCATTGAAACATCATTGATCGGCGAGATGAGACAGATTAACATCAGATATTAAAGTTTCGGCTTAACACCAGACAACCTGACAGCCCACGCTCCCGCTCGTTGGTGCAAAGGGTTGGGCTTTGATTCGAGAGATCCCCAGAGCTAAATCAGCATCCAGCATCTTCTCTTGTCCTCACGAGTGGCTCCCACAAGTCCTGGTGAAGCTGTGATAGCCCCACACCAAGAGCCTGCCACAAGCATCACTTTCACAGGGAAGGGCCAGGATGCGTGTCATGAATGCTCACATCAAGGGAAATTCTCCTGACATCGGGGGCTAGACTTTAAACAAACAATGATCTGTGCTTACCAATGTTGGGCTCTCACTGCCTTCCAATGAGCCCTCTGCTATTCAGATCTTTCCCTTGCACGGCCTCTTCTCAGAAGTAGCAAGGACATGAGAAAAAAGAGCCTGAAGTTGCACCAGTGGAGGTTTAGTTTGGATATCAGGAAAAATTTCTTCACTTAAAAGGGTTGTCAGGTGTTGGAACAGGCTTCTCAAGGTGGAATTACCATCCTTGGGGAGATTTAAAAGACTTGTAGATGTTGCACTTGGGGATGGGGGTTACTGGTGGTCTTGGAAGTGCTGGGCTAGTGGCTGGGCTCCATGATTCTGCAGGACTTTTCCAACCTAATCTTAGAGGAACTTTCCAACCTAATCTCAGAGGAATTTTCCATCTTAGATGATTCTGTGATTCTCCTGTTTGTTCCCTGCCTGGCAGAGCCTGCCCTGCCAGTGGAGGCAGTGAGGCTCCAGGTCTGCTCACAGACCCTGCACTTGCAGCGGTGATCAGGGGGAAGGCTCAGATGCAGCACGTGCTCAGACTGAACCAACCAATTCTCTTTTATGCAATGACCTCATGAGTTTCTTCCTGCAGCATAGCATTTTATTGACTTCACCCGTGGTTATTTTCATGCAAAGAAATCCTGCCTGGACTCCTAATACGTTTTCATGCATTTAGACAGTTAGTTTTCATCTGGTCCTGGAAGAAAGTACTGTGCGTTTTAACAGCCTGCTCTGTGAGGAGTGGCATCAAATTCAGCTCTCTGTGCTGTTTCTCTTGATGAATTATTTATCTCCACTTATTTCCCAGGGAAAAAAAAAGAAAGATGTAGATGTGCTCTCTGCACCACCTACAGAGTCCCTTCAAACAGAGCTCCTCCTGCTCTCTTCCGATGAGGCTGCTGCAGAGCAAACTCGTAGAGCTGACCACCCCCACCACCAGATGTTTCCTGACAGCTTTCACCTGCCCTGCAAGAGGGGCATGCTTCCAGGTCACCCAAGGCTGGGTACAAGAAGCCTAGTGCATCCTGTCATGGAGCTGGGTCCTGCCACGGTGCTGCGTGGTGCTAGGAGAGAGAATGAGGCCCAAAAATACATATATGAATTCTTAAAATGGAATTTAAAAAAAAAAAAAGTAATTTTTACTGTTTGTGCTAATGGCTTCTATTCTGGAATAATTTCTTCCTTTTCCTGTATCATTTTTCCTTATCTTATAAAATTATGCTGCCTCCTAATCCCCATAAAACACGTGACAAATCTTTCGCAGACTTTGATGGACTTGGAAATTGAGCAATTTTAAACAGAAGAGCATTAATTAACCCATTATTTAAATGAGGCAGAAATCCTTCCACTGCTGTTGGGAGCACAATGATGCTCCTGGGGGAGCATGGGGGGCTGGATCTGGAGCCCCTTCCCTGGGCTGGGAACAAAGGGCCAGGGCTGTGGCGAAAATGCTGTTCAGCCCCTTGGCCACTGCTGATGGGGAGTGGCCATCACTCCACTCCTGGGAGAGCCTGGGAGAGAGAGAGAGAGTTCCAGTGGCTTGTCCATGCTGCTGAGGCACAAATCAGGAAAATTAGTGTTTGTAAAGCAATTCAGTCTCTTCTGGTCAGGGTCTGCAAAATGCTGCAGCCCTATTTTCACCAACAGAGAGTACAGAGAGTACATCATCTCATGTGGAAGAGGGACTTCCCTAACCTAATCTCTATAGACTTTTCTATAAAACACTAAAAACTGTCTTTCACTACCGTGCCTCGGAGGCAACACTGAGAAAACATCAGCAGAAATGCAGCAGGAATTCTTGTCGGGTCCTCCTGTTCTTCTGAAAGGCAATGGGCTGCGAGCTACAGGTTTCACAGAGCCAGCTTTTCTCGAGGTTTACAGCACAGCAAGAAGCAGTGGGCATCATTTCCATGGCACCAGTGCAATTCAGCTGTCCTCTGTCAGACCCTGCAGCTCTGTCTGAGCTGTGTCTGGGAAGAGCAGAAAAGGACAGGGGCGGTTTTGAGATGTTTGCAGCTTGACAGAGGAGAGAATGAGGTTGGACAAGCCTGCAGAGATCTGGTTGCTGCTTTGCAGAAGATCGCGGGAGGTTCGAGGCGATATAAATCAAGCAGTCATGGGAGGGATTATGAAACAGGATTAGTGGGGAGAAGCATTTTCTGCGGAGAGGGGAATAAACCTTAAATGAAAGTGGAGTCAAAGGGGAATCAACAGAAGACCAGCAGAGATGACAGGCAGTGCTGGAAAGTATAGCTCAGTGGTCTGCAGCAGGAGGTTAGAATAGCTCCATGGGTTTAGAAGCAAACCTTTTCACCAGGTTCAGCTGGTGAGAACCTTTTTAAATCAAGCTCATCCATAGTGAAAATTGGGTTTAGTTAAGTCATCTCAGCATGGAGAAACGGAGCTTTGTGATACCTTTATCAGGGCCGGATGCAGCCACAGCCAGCAGGAATGCTCACACTGTGAGATTCACACATAGAATCACAGACTCAGAGAATCACAGAATTGTTCGGGTAGGAAAAGCCCTCTACAATCATCAGCTCCGACTGTTAATGCAGCACAGCCAAGCCCACCAGTAAACCATGTCCCCAGGTGCCACATACAAATTTTCATGCCCCTACACACAAGATGGCACAACCAAACCCCACATCCCTGCACACTGGGCTTCTCCAGGTCCCTCCAATGCCCACTGAAACCCAGCAGCGCTGCGACTGCTGACACTAGGAGGAGCCTGGCCCTCAGAGTCTGACCACAAGTAGGGCTGCCCCAGCATTATCAACCCCCTGTGCCAGCTGCTGAAATTCCTCTGATTTGTTTTCTGGCTGCCAGTATAATGGGAGGGAAGGAACAAATGGCCTGCTATTAACTGAAAAGCTGTTTTCACATCATCCTGGCTGTACCCCAGGCTGTAGGCATCCCTGTGAGACAGCCACATCCCTTGACTTGCACACAGCAGAGAAATTCATCGCATAACCATGAGGACAAGCCAGCCTCTTTCAGGAACAGCCCCCCCATGAAGATTTAGGGAAAGGGCTGGGGAAGAAGCTGCTGTGTCAGGCTGGCAGCGTGCAGAGAGGCAGCCAAGGCTCTGCTAACAAGCCGTGAACCTACCCACCGATTAAAAAAGATTGGTGAGTAGAACAGGTTATTCTTCCTCCTACTTAGCAAATTGATCGATTTTCCAGCAGGGAGGTAACAGCTTCAATCTTCCAGGGTAACATTTTCTATTAAAGAAACATGAATAGTTTGATGTGTATTTCTAACAACGGTCTGGAGCATTTGCAAAGGTCCAGGGCAGGATGAAGGAAAATTTTTACAGTTTGGCATCAGTCACTCCAGATAGCCCTATATGACAGAATATATTATGAGTGTATGAGAAGTTAGAAAGGAAATACAGCATAACATCTGCAGGGAAATACTTGGTGCTGAAAGAGAAAAGGGTTCCATTAACAGTGGGAAGCCCCAAGGAAAGGATTTGAGGATAAGATTTATTCTGTACCACCATCCCAATAGCTCCAAAATGCAAATCACTTGCAGAGCCAGTGGTGAAGTTCATTTGCTTTCCAGTTGTGTTGCCTCTGCAAGATGCAAATGATCAATGAAGCTTCACAATGAAACCCACAATGGTTAATAATGCAAAGCAGACACAGAGTGAAGACACAGCAATTATTTATACAGATTTTATGAATGTCATATTTTGTGGGGAAGATTCTCCTTTTTTTTTTTTCAAGGACAGCAAGGTGAGAATCAGGTTTCTCATCCTCATTTAAACAAAACCTCTGAAAAATTAAATTTGTGCAAGGGGAGGAGTTCTCACGTATCGATGGCCTTTTTCTGTCTGTAAGACATCTGTATTTCAGTAAATGCTGGGAAATCAGGCAGTATCATTCAGCTGTAGCTCCAGGACAGAGATCAGACTTGTGTTGCTCTGAGAGAGGAGCAGCTCTACTTTATCATCATCCAGCTGCAACAGCCTGGGGGGCTTTTTTCATCAGGAATGCTGAGAAGAAGCATGGCCCTTCTGGGGTGGGCATGCACTGTCTGTGCTCTCAGGGTCCCAAAGAAATCCAGGCTGCTGAATTCCAGCTCTAACCCCAACACCTCTGGTCACAGCAGCCATGCTCCATGACCTGCTGTTTTTAAAGACGCAGGGAGTGCATGTATGGCGAAAATGCCAATTTAAGCCTCCTCTTAAGGACAGCCCACACCCGAAGCAATACCGGAAAACAGCTGAATCTTGCCCAGGATACTCATCATCGCTACATGCGTTTGTTTCCTAGGCTGTTATTTTCCTTAAGCAAAATCTATCTTGCATCCTTAGCCTAACTTCCTAAAGAGCTTTGAACCCTATGAAACCATTTTCTTGGTGTTTTTTTTTTTCCATTTTGTACAAGAAGCACAACAGACCCAGCGGCAGAAGGTAGGTCCGTACTTGGAATAACCTTTTCCAGTTGTTGTTATACCTAGTGTTATTTGAAATGAAAACTTCCTTCAGAGCTCACAATTTATTAGGCACCAGAGGATGCTCTGTTTGGTTTCTTTCCTAACTTTTTGTTTGATGCTCAGAAAGGCTTTTTTGGTATCTAACAGGCTGAAGGCTCTCTAGGTTCATCCCATGACACCTCCATATATCCCTTAACATCTAGCAAGGCCCTGATGCTGCAACCTTATTGGAAGTCAGTAGGAAAGAACCAGAAGGCACAGATCCAAGAATCAGGATTTGATTGACTCCCAGGATGATGGAGCAACCTGTTTTATTGGATTTTATTTAGGAAATTTTTCATTTAGATTTAAAACTATTTTTCTCTTCCCTAAGAGGATGGGCAGACTTGCTAAGATGAGCAGAGCTTGTACTCTGGCCAGCGTGTTGTCTTCTCACTTCCTTTTGGGACTGAGCTTATTCCTGTGGAACTGCTGGTCCTGGGTGGTCACAGACACTGGGAGGTGGACATTCACCTGGGCCTGAGCCACAGTGAATGAGGTCCATCCACTGTGGATTTTAAACCACCCTGAATGAAGAGGAGACAACAGGACAACGGCCTTGTACTTCTCGTGGATCATCACAGCCTGTCACCCTTGCTCCACGTGTTGCTCTGCTGGGTTGCACTTGTAAGGAGCTGAAAAGTGTGTGAACCAGCTGTGCAGGAGAGCAGTTATCATGTTGGAATCTGACCTTCCTTATTGCTGGCTGGCTTGTTGTCCTTCAGCTGTTCCTCTTTCTAGGAGAATGTGAAAACACTGGGCAAGAGCTCAAAAGTCCTTATATATGTTGGCCCTTCCTTGTCCTCAAAGAATCCAAAGAGTTTGAGGAAAAAAAAAAAAAAGAGCCTGTAGATTGCAGGAGAGGTGCAAATATAGACACCATTAGCATATGACCATGACCCAAAAGATTTGCCTGCAACCCAGGCTGACACTGGCGTTTCCAGTGGGACTGCAAAACAACCAGAATGACAGGATCCGTTTCATCATGCAAACTGTTTCATGCAAACCAGACACAGATTTAGTTTCAATGCACTGACAAGCAGAAGAGCTGTGGAGGAGAACTGTGACCACAGGCCAAGCCTTGCTTGACCAGCCTGATCTTCTGTGACAAGGTGACCCACTCAGTGGACGAGGGCAAAGCACAGGTGAGATAACACCTCTAATCCCATGTTCAGTTTTAGGCCCCTCATGACAAGAAAGACATTGAGGTGCTGGGGTGCGCCCCAAGAAGCTCAGAGGAGCTGGGGAAGGGTCTAGAGATGAAGTCATTTGAGTGTCTGAGGAATCTGGGAGGGTTTATCCTGGAGAAAGGGATGCTCAGTAAGATGATGTGGCCCAGGACACATCACACCTCTCCACCTAAGCCAGCAACATCCACCTACAGCCCCTGTGTTCCTTCCAGTTATGGCTTTGGAGGGTTTGATCAAGGCCCCCCTTAGTCCAGAGAGCCCCAGGGGGCTCCTGTAGCTGGGTTTGCCCAGGGTGGGGGTGCTCTGGAGGTTTCAATATCATGGAGGGTGTGGCAAACTGGGAGCTATGCCAGGGACATCACCAGGCAGCCGCAGCCACAGCCCCACTGCAGCTGGATTCTGGCAACCAGTGAGAGCACATGCAGGGGGAATGCTGGATGGGATGGCAGCTTGGAAAGATGCCCAAGGGGTTTCTGACCCAGACTGAGAGCTGGGACCCTCAAGGCAGGGCATGGTATCTCTCTTGCGGCTGCAGGCTGATGGAGCTCGAGGCTCTCAGTGACAGCTGGTGCCCAGAGAGGCTCTGGAGACACTTTAGGTGCCCCCAGCCCCCTGCTCCCTCCCAGCCAGACCTACTGAATGCCTTTTCCCCCCACTTCCTCCATCAACCACTCTCATCCTGGCCCTGCTGGGCATTCTGCCCAGCCTGAAGCTGAAGCACCAGGTCAATGTGTCCACAGCCAAAGGGATGCAGGAGCCTGAGGAATATCTGCATCAGGAGATGGCTCGGCTCCCGCAGGAGACTGAGGGGAGCAGCTGCACAGTGGAAACCCTGCTCCCTTCAGCACTGCAGCAGCAGTGGCTGTTTTGGGTCACTGCAGCAGCCCTGGTTCTGCTCCCTGTGGGTTGCTGGCTGACCAGGACAAGGAAGCCTTGGGAGCCTCCTCAGTTGCTTACACTGTTCTGGTCTCGCAGAAGACATCTGTGAGGATGGAATCTGGCTGACTGTGTGATGTTTGCCAGTGCTGAAATCTCCAGTCTATGACTCATGATTCATTTGCGAGCCCTCACAAGATTCCAACAAGTGTCTATATGACGGCACTGACAATCCGCCAACAGCCTCCCCTCTTTGGTGTGACAAAATCCGATGGGTTGTTTCCTACTTTCCAAGTGTCACCTTTTTTTTTCAGCCAGTCCCATCTCCCCGTCCCTCCTGTCATAACGGATGTGTGAATCTGGAGATTTGCCCTTTTCCAGGGAAATCACTGTATTAGAAACAACACTTGGCGTGAAACCCAGGGGTGGGTGCTTGGGCACACAGAAACATCGGCACTGCAGATATGAACAATGCAGACCCGAGGCTCCAGCACCACCTTCTTCCTGGCTTTTGGAACGTGTTTCTCCGCAGGCACCGTGCTGCCTCTTCCTGCAGAGCCAGAATGGCTCCCCAGGGAGCAATATCAGACTTCTGGTGCTGCAGCTCCTGATTACAGCAACGCTTTCTGGTAGCAGGAGATGAACTGCAGGAGAGGAGCAGCAAGGGTGGACCCATGGCTCACACCAGGGTCATGATGTGCCTACGATTTCCTCTTACCATCTCAAGGTGATGCCTGGAGGGAGGTGTCCCTAGCTCCCCTCACAGCCCTAAAGACATGTTGCTGAGATGAAGAGAATGTGGTAAGTTTGTTTTCCTATTACGCCCTCTCTTCCCTCAGGAGGAGAACTCCTCAAGCCAATGAAAGGAGAGGGTTTGGGCTGTCTGTGTAAGCACAGAAGAGCAACCTACAGGTTTTCATTTAGGAATCTTAATTAAGAAATTGTCACTAAGGAAGGCTGCTGCTGTAATGGGAAGGTGCCTTAAAGGACAGCCTGACTAATGCAGGGCGTAACAGATGTCTGCACCAGCAAACAACAGCGAGAAGCCGATGAGCAAAGTCCCAGGCTGTGTGACTCCATCCTTTAACCCCTTAGAGCTCGCTGCTGGAGCAGGATCAAATCCCTGCTCCACTCCGGAATGCATATCTCAGTGGAGAATTTTTGAGACAGAGAGAAGGTGCACTGTGGCACTGCGACAGCAGCAAACCCAAACAGCCTTTCTGAGGAGAACTGAGCCCTCTCCGAGCCCTGTCCTCCTGCTCAGATTTAGTGTTGAGTCTCACCCAAGGTCTGCAGCTCCACACCCCTGGTGGGGATGTGGGACCACGCCACGAGTGGGTGTTGTGGCCCTCGAGGGGATGTTGTGGCCCTCGAGGGGATGCTGTGGCCCTCGAAGGGATGCTGCACCTCACAAAGAGATGTTGTGACACGTGAAGGGATGCTCACAGAATCTCATTCTGATTTCAGCCTCATAGGCGTCTTCTGGGAGACCAGAATAGCTGCCCGTAAGCTGATGAGGAGACTCCTGGAAATTCCATTGCCTGGCCAGCCACGGCGAGCAGGACCAGAGCTGCTGCAGAGCGCCAGCTCCGGGGCCTGCCTGCGCCTGGCAGCGAGTTGCCATGGCTACGAAGTGAGCTGCTTTGAGGGGGAAAAGATGAAATCTGGCCTGGCTGCCAGTCCGCAGCTACCCTGGGAGCCGTGGCAGTGCCTTGTGCGGAGTGCACAAGTGCGGGAGAAGCTCCGAGCCCTCCAAAAGCCGCCGCCCGCTCCAGGGCTTCCAGCTCCCAGGTGTAGCACACGAACTTCGGAATCGGAAAGTGAAGTCATCCTGAGCTATTACGGGAATCGATGAAGAATGCAGCACTTTTTCCAACTCCGTTGTCCTTGGCGGGCTCTTGTCCCCGCTCCCTGGCCAGCTGCTGGCACGGGCAGAGCTGTGCCTGTCCCCGCCACCTCCATCTCCCGGCACCACAAGAGCTGACGCACAACAAGGGTCTCCGTGGGTCACATCCAGAGTTTTGTCTCACACACCGGCACGGCTTGGCAGGCTCAGCATTCCCTCACTCCAAAGTGCACCTCAGCCTAAAGGCTTTTTTTGGCTCTCTGCAGCCTGGAACTGAAAGCATCGTGTCGGGGGTGAAGCGTGAGCACAGAGCTGAGTGGAGAAATCTCTCGGCTGTGGATTAGTTTTCAGCTGCTTGTTCTGCCTCCAAAAGGAATGAAGGAGAGGAAAAAACAAGCTGAAAAACAAAGGGGAAAAGAAGAAAGAAAAGGAAAACAAGAAGGAAAAGAAAGAAAAAGGAAGAGGAACAGAAAAATGAAAAGAAAAAGAGAATGGAAACTGAGTAAAAATTTTAAAAATATCAAGCAGATCCCATGACCTCACCAGGTGGCACATATTTTAAGTATTTCAAGAGAAAATAAGGAATGAATCAACAGACTATGCCCCATGACTACAATCCCTCTTCTGCCAGTTTGGCTCAAGTCTGCAATTAGTAGTAAATGTATTTCGGGGAAAAAAAAATTTAAAAATTAAACAGGCTCTGTATTTGTGACATTTCAGCTGTGTCCTCACATGTACACTGGCAGAACACCCTGTGCATCAAATTTTAATTTCAATCAGTTCTGAGGTTAGAACATTGATGCTTTTATTTACAGCAGTGAACCTTTTACCTGTTAAAACTGAATTGAAGTCTGAAAAACCAGAATGCATCTGGTGGAGTCCACAGCAGATTGCTCTCTCTCTCAGTTGTAAGAGGACTGACAGTTTCTCCATGTGTCTCTCTCCACATGACCTGAGAACAGCCTGGACACTGATTTCACAGAATGATTTCCATTTTTCCACCTTTCATAGCCCAGCTGCATCCTATCTCAGGCCCAACATGATGGCAATCCTTCATTTCCAGCTGCAGGATCCATCGCCCCAGCTCGCTACAGGATCCATCAGCCCACCTCTTTGGATGTGGCAAGGTCTAGGAACTCTTCACAGAAGCAAAAGAAAAACCTCACTGGCACATCACCAGTGAGCTTTACGAGCACATGAGGAATTAAAAAAAAAAGAAAACCCATCCTAAAAGCCCTTATTTTCCCCTGAGTTGTAGGAAGCCAAATACCAGAGTTAAGTTATGGTAAAAGGAGATTGCATAATTTTAAGATTCCTACCACTCAGTTTTGTTTGCCTCTTGTTCCAAAATGTATAGAAATAATGGCACAAACTGAATCTGAGCGACAGGTGAAAACAAATTTAGTCAAGGCTAGATAATAACTAAAATTTTTTGGTTTCAACCTCAGAAAGGATTCATTTCTTAGGCAAAGCAAGATCACCTATCTCGAACAGCATCAAGGCAGAAGTTCTGCTGCAAATGCAAGGGTAGGGTCCCACCCACAGGGCAGGGAAATGTGCACCCCAATTTCCTGGCCAGCTCACTTTGAGGATGCCTCTCACCGCAAGAACTGGCACTGCCAGCATGGTTATTTCTGCCTTCATTCACTACTCGAGCTTTTAATTTATATCAACAAATCTGAAGCTTGAGGCTAGTTTGCTATCTGAGTTATTATTGCCTGAGCCTCCCCCCACATTCCCCACAGGAATATAAAATGACTTCATATGCAGATAGCCAGATTTTTTTCCTCACTTTTCCTCCCATGTCCCGCTGAATACAGAGCCTCACAAACAAGGCTCTCTGCATGCTGCAGGAAAGGGGACAAGATTTCCAGCAACGTGATAGCTTCATTTGTTTTTGTAACAAGTTTTGCTGCTGCAGAGGGGAAGAGGGAGCTGTAAGCTCTGGCAGCAAACAGGATGAGATGAGCCACAGGGAGGAAATGAGTCACGGCCCCAGCGGGGTAAAGGGAGTTCCCCAGAGAAGAGGCAGCAAAAATCAAAGCCTGCTGTCCTCCTGGGGCAGCCTGGAGAAGAGGAGACACAAGCTGGGACACAGTGTACCACTGGGCAGGAGAACCCACCACTACCATGCCACTGATGTTCGGAGCCATTTTGAGCAGCTGAAAGGGCTCTGTAGGCCTAAGAGCTTAAATTCCTCACATTCTGTCTTTCTGCCACGTCTTTCAGTATTTCTCAGTAGGGCAGGGAGATGCTTGAAACTCACACACGTCACCAGAGTATCAGAAAAAAAAGCTGAATAATATAATTTAACCAAAGTAATGATGCTTTGTTGATGCTGATTCGATGTCCAGGAATGGTAGAAACCAGGGGACATCATGGACCCTTTCTGGAGGATGTGGTGCCAAGGAGACAAAAGTCTGTGTAAGGCAAATATTAACCCAGGTATGAGTTAATACCTTGAATGAACCTGCACTTCCAGTAGGACAATTCTAAGCATCCAAAAGTCACCAAAAAAAAAAAAAAAAAAAGGAAAAAAAGAAAAAAAAAGAAAAAAGAAAAGAAAAGCACTATGGTCAAATTTACTGGGCGAAGTCTAGAAATGTCTTACAGATATCTTCAGCTGTGAAAGGCAAGGGTATGAAATCTGGCACCACCTGGGTGTGTGGTGTAGCTGATTTTGGGTATTTTACAGAGCCCTGGACCACATGGTGAGGAGATGGAGAGGAGGGGAGGCAGTGCAGAACCGCCGACAGGAGGGAGACACCCCCGACAGCACAAGCACAGTAGTGCCCAACTCATCCCAAACATGTTGTTTCTCTGCTCAGAAACTCAGATCCGAGCGAGAACGACTCCTGAGAACCCTCCCGCACAGGATTTCTGGCAAGACAAACAAGAAAAACAAAAGAGTACAGGCACAGTCTTGTCAACAGGTCCTTGCAGCGGAGCCCGGCTCGTCTGCAGAGTCAGGGTAGGGAAAGGAAAGTTTCAGCTTCAACAACCCAGCTCTGCCAGAGCCCGGGCACTGCTGCGGGTGAGTCACGCCTTGTGCATCTCATGAAGAGCTGCTCCGTAAACACGGCGGAACGCAGACTGCGAGGAGCAGCGGGGAACGGCAGGATTGCGGTCAGAGGGAGGAAAATCATCCGGCAGCCACTAACCCACCCCCGTCCAGCCCTGGGAACCCTGTCCCCAGAGATAAGCCATTGTCCAAGCAAAGGGCTGCTCCCCGCCTCGCACCACTGCCGTAGTTTCCCCAAGTTCCCCTACAGTCCTGTGGAATTCCCGTTCGCACTTTGTTTTACGGGCTGTACCGAATATTTCCCGTCCCCAGAGGTGTCCTGGCTCCCCAGGGATGCTCTCCCCGGAATGCGGAGCCAGTGCCCGACTCTCGCTGTAAAACCCACATGCCGGGGCAGCAGAGGCAGAGGATGTGGAGGAAACGCCCCTGCCGGCGTTGCTGCGCAGATAAAGGCACGCTGGCACCGAGCTCTTTAACTCCTTGCTCTTCACAAGTTACCAGCCAGCTTGCAACCACTGGCAGCGGGTTTGGGATCCAAAAGGATCAGGTATCTTCTGACAGCAGCACACAATGCTGGCAGAGATTTCCGGAGTCCTTTTTTTAGAAGATAACAGATGTTGTTATCACGGTTTATCAATTTTTTCCCGGTTTTTCCCCTACTGGGAGAAAGGGGATTTTCAGAGGTGCAGGTGTCTTGACCCAGCTCATGCAAAGTACTGTTTCCACACTTCACTGTTGCAGAAATAATCTTTTTTGGACTTGATCTAGAACACACTGAGGGCAGTGGGAAGCCAATATTTGCAGTGAGGTTTGAAGGAGGTCCCTGGCAAGAACAAGTGGCCAGATTTCCTCCATTTATGGCAAATTCTGAGTAGTGGATGAGGATTTTGACTCCTGGTGCCCCTAGTAGGTGGACATTTGCGTTCACACTGTGTTATTTGCAAAACTATCGTCTATTTTCAGAGTCTTAACAGCAGGATGCGTTCATTTTCTCACTCGAGGCCATTATTTTTGCCACATTTAATGATTGCACATTAATTATTTAGGTTTTTACTCCCCCCCAAAGCTTCTGTGCTGCTGGCCTGGAGCCTCAGGAGAGCAGAGCAGGACAGATCTGTCATGGAGCTCACTGGGGTGAGTCACAGCAGAGCTGTGAGGGGAGCAGCAGGCACGGGGTGAGGGTGTCACCCACCTCCCCGCATGGATCTGGGGGTCCAGCCCCACTCCCCTGCCAGGGAGCTTCTCTGCCCCTCGTTCAGAAGTAGACTGGGAATTTGGACACGGGGCAGGGGTGCTCTGCTGGTGCCAGGGCAGAGCACAGAGTCACCGTGAGCAGGGGTGGCCAGGCTGGTTCTGGCAGCACAAGCCTGGGCACGGTGCCTCTGTCCTGGGCAGAGCCATCACAAGGCACTCCACACAACACAAATTCATTTCCTCAAGCAGAGGGCTTCCTGTTATTCCTCTGCTGCTCCACAGTGGCTTGAATTACATCGGATTTTGCAACATTTGGGGCTGCTGTGCACACAACCTAAGTTCCGCCAGAACGGAAGTACATTTGCCACCCGCCCACGTTTGTGACAGCCGTGGTGTGTCTGCAGATGGAGTTTCTGCCACCTGCACAACACGGCACAGGGCACTGGACACTCGCAGGTGGCGTTGGGGTGGTCACTGCCCACAGGGAGCTAAGCATCACCTCAGCTCACGGGGTTGTCTGGCCCCATCAGCCTGCGTGGGAGAAGCAGCACGTGGTTCTGCATAGAAGTGACAGATTTGTGGGTTTGTGATGTGCAAAAAAAAACCCCTCCTCTGTCACAGCTTATAGTGATCCGCACGTCAGCCGCATGTAAATCGTGCCGGGTTGCTCTACCAAGCGGTTTCACTGCAAATCAAGTTCTCTGCACTCCTGTGCTCACGCTTGCTCCGGAACACGCACAGAGAAGGGTTTTGCTGCAGTGCAGGGCTGCCCCACCGCACGTCTCAGGGCAGACACAAACCCGGCAGCCGGAAAGAGAAAGGAGGAACTGAGAACTACTCCGTGGGGAAAGCAGTGTGTGCCGAGTGGAAGTGATCCGCGCTCTGGCTCCATTGATGCCATGTGTCTGATTTCAGAGCAGCACGAGCAGGAAGGGAAGCTGCTGCAAGCAGGGGTGTCCTCGGGTGATGCATCGCAGAGGCTTTCACCCAGCCGAGCTGCACCGAGTGCTGTGGCCCTGGTGCTCGCTTATCTACGGTTCAGCTCAATGCCCCTTCAATTTGGTTGGGTTTTTTTTTTAACTATGAAAAATGTCTGCTGCCTCCAGAGCAACACACAGCTGTAAAATATTTTCCATGCTGCCCATGTTTCCCTTCCAAGCGATCCCAGCTTCATGTTTTCATGCATTTCTGAAACAAGAAATAATTCACTGCGAAGCGGGTGTTGCAATTTCCCATAAAACATTCCTGTGCCGGCCTGCCTTAACTTTGGCTTCGTTTGTGTTGTTTTGACTGGACGTTTTGCTTCTTAAGAGGCACCGAGTGCGGTAGGAACCTAAGAAAAGACCTGCGAAACTTCATCTGCAGGGAGCCATCCTGCCGAGATAGAGAAGAACTTGATCCGTGCAACTGAGAACAGGTGTGAAGAGGAAAGTAATGGCAGAGCAGCGGATAAAATGGATTCGGGGATACAGGCTGTAAGCAGACACGATTGTTAATAATAACGCAGCTTTTAACACCTTAATGTCACTTCCAGATGAGGCAATAGTTAACCAAGTTAAACACAGGATGAACCAGGTGCTAACAAGGCTGCTAAACGCTCCACGTCCACCAACCCCCATGCAGCCAGTCTGCAATTACTGAGCAGACAGAGCCCAGCATTGTAATTTCCCTCCCTCTCAACAGGAATTTCTTGTTTGCCAGAGGTTTTTCTCCTTCATACCCTGTCACAAGTGCAGAAGGAAACATCATGGAAGAACTCTTGTAATTACTGACTTCTTGTTTCACAGGCAGCTGCTGAAAGAATACGAGAAGAATCGGAGAATCACAAAATAATTTAAGTTGGAAAAGACCCTTGAGATCATCGAGACCAACTGCTAACCCGGCACTGCCAAGCCCAACACTAAACCATGTCCGCAAGTGCCACATTTACATGACTTTTAGATCCCTCCAGGGATGGTGACTCCACCCTTGCCCTAGACAGCATCACTCTCCAAACAACGCAGGATCAGGGAAGAATTTTCAAACCCTAGGAGGGAGCAAAAGAGATATTTCTCAGTCCTGGAAAATAGAGCATTTTGTGTGTTATAACAACCAGCAGTGTCCAGTTCTCTCCCAGAAGCACAGCCCTGAAAACCCCCAAGGAACAGCTGCAAAAGTGACCGTCTTTTTTTTTTTTTTTTTAATTACAGGGTCGTGGCCACTCCGTGCTGCTTCTGTCACTGACCGCTACAGAGGATATCCAGCTAAAAACTGAGTGGAGGCAGGTGGAAGAGGTTTTTCCCTCACCTTCCTAGCCCTAGATGATCTCCAAGGTTTCTGTCAAAATTCTGCCTTACACTAACAATTTATAGTGTAACTTCAGCGCAAATTTATTGTACCTTACCAGTGCTGTTTTGAGTTATTTTTCTTCAGTGTTTAGTCATTAGTCTTTTTTTCTACCTGTGAATCATGGGAACATTGGTTAGTGATATAGTGCTTTACATGACACACTTGTACCAAAGAGTTGCAAGATATTTATGTATGCATGAAGGTATATGCACACTATCTGTAAAGTAGTTGAATATTGGCTTTAATTTTGCTTTTGGATTAGTTATAAACTGTATTTTAATCCAGATGGGCTTTTTTCAACCTTGATTGCAGCTGTCTGTGTGTGGGTAAGACAGAGAGAAAAAGAAAATACAACCCAAAACATAAGCAGGGATGTGATGACATGTAAAACCCTTCCTTCATCTGCCTGGGATCAAAAGTCACTCACTGCACCTTTGCAAACCAAAGCAGGCAATTTTTAACTTCCGTCACTGGATGCATTTCAGAAAACTGCAACTCTTTTTTGCAGCCCTTCCTTCAGGGAGCCTCTCTCAATACCAAGAATCTCAGGATGAATTTCACCTGAAGAAAGGTACTGCCCCGAGGGGAGCATTGTTCACCTTGATGATTAAGGATAAGTGCACTGTGGCCCTGGAGGGAATGCTATCAGTCTCAAGCCAGCGACTGCTTCTGTAGCAGATGGAGATTAAGTGAGAAAATGTCCAAGGAGTACACCGAATTTTTAATCTCCTGCATGGCTTTCATGAATCGATACAGATCAAAGCATTTCCCAAAAATCTGCATGTTGACATCGTAAGCCGTACTTGACAGCTGTGGTGGTTTATTTTGTTAGCATGGATTTCTATCGATTTTGAAACCCTGGTGAATAAAGAGTTTGAAGTATATTTCTAAACACACAAAGTTTCTCTGTCTCACCTCTCACAGCGCTCACCAATTTGCAATTTCAACCTGCAGACTACTCCAACCCTACAGTTTAAGAATCCAAGACCAATGGTATTGTAATTCTTGTGCGTATAAAACATTACAAATCAAGCTTATAAAAATCAGTGCGGCCCAGATCATACATTCTTCTGTACTTTCACAATTCAGTTTACATCTGAGAGAATGTGCCTCATCTTGGGAAAGTTTTTTTTCAGATAAAACAGCAGACAGACGTGAGCTGCAGGTCGGCCACTCCTGCATAGCTGCAATGTTTGACATTCACTGGGGCAACGCCTCCCTCCTCGTGCTGCTCTTCCTTTTGGACTCACGTTGGGGCCATAACCTCGTCTGCGTCTGTATCCAGTCCAGAAAAATGCCTGTGGTTTGCTAAAAGCTTAATTTATAGTGTGGTCTCAAGTCAGTCACCTTGAATTTCTGCTGACTCCCAGAACTGACAGCACTGTTTGGCTTCCCCCGCAGAAACTGGGGAGAGAAGAGATGACCAAACACATGCAGGTGGAACACAGTCCTGCACGATGAAGGCTACAGTTTTTATTTTATTTTTCCCCACAAGGTTGTATGGGCTACATTGTACTAAACTTTGGGGTTAGCTGAATTTCATTGTAACGAAAGAGAAGATTTGAGTAGATAAAAATTTTCATACCTATCACACAAATCTAGGTCCAGAAATTATTCAAGATTAAATTTGAAATGGTTTTGGTTTTTAATTAATGTTCAGCTTGGTGTTTAGGTAATTACAAATGATCAAACCTCACCAAAGACTCTAATTTTCTCTTGGTTGCTGTCAAAGTTTATGACCCCTGTCTGAGGGGAAGAAATCTCCATTCAGCAGCGGGGATGGAGTGCAGCGGGAAATCTTCAGACCCCACTAAACTAGCAGAGGACATACCATTTATATGACAAAAGAGGTTTATAACACGGGCAAAAATATAAGTATCCATAGATATGGAAAGAAACCTTTCTTTTCAACAGTAAGGATTTTCATTAATGCTTTCTAGAGCAAGGAGGCCATCAAACTACGCTTACCAACAAACAGAATTTCCGTAAACTAAAACTCCAATTTCCATTTACTGAACACGCTGTGAACAAAAGCAGTAAAAGGAGAAATGAAATGTACTTGTCCGTCTTTGTTACTGTGGGTGTGTTAAAACAGGGTGGGACTGAATGCATCAAATTATAAAGAAAAAAAAAACGTAAATCCTGGTGGTTTGGGGTTTCAGAGGAAGACTACAGAACAAAAACTTGTGATGAATTTCTTTGTAAACCACAGGAAGAGGAGGAAAGAAATTAAAATGACTATTGTTTAACTAATTTTTATACTAAGACTTCTTTTAAACTACCCCAGATAAAAATCCAGTTACACGAGAGATTTTGTACTTTATTTTGTAGGTTTTGTGAATGACTCATAGGCTTGCAGTCATACCATTATGCAAGTTATATTAATAAAATATGTATGCTTGGCAAAAATTTCATCCCATCCTGCCAGAATTTTGAGCACCTTTTTATTGGGAGGCATTTGACGTCAGCTGGTGCCCTTTGGAGATGAGGCATGGTGGGTAAAATGAGTCTGTGATTCTTCATTCCAGTTTTAGACTCCTAATACCTTGAATTGCATGGAAATGTATCCATGGCTATTAAAAGCACACAAACTCTTTCTGAATGCTTGTTCACATCACACATTATTGCAGTAAAGAACAACCTGTGTGTCCCTGATGTGGTCACCTGCTCTTCTTCCAGCCAACAAACTTGGAAAAAGCTGATGTTTGTGCTGCCCATCACCTCTTGCCTCTGTTTCTGATCAGCCCTGTGCAGGATTCCGTGGCCAATGCCACATAAAATCTCAGCAAGCCTCAGTGGATTTGTTCACTTGCAGATGCTCTGAAGGAATAAGCAGAAACTGTGGCAGAAAACTCTGTGTGATTTTTATACCCCACACTTGTATGCTGCTGCAAGCTGCAAGGAAAACTTACTTTTACCTAATTATAGATAGTAAGTGTCAGACTGGCTTGGATAATTACTAGCAACTGCTCCACTCAAATACCCTAATCTTTACCCAAATGAATAAACTGTTGGAGTGGAGTTTAGGCCTGCAGTATTGAAAAGGCTGACTCAGGCATCCATCAGCTGACTCTACTTCTGCCAGATGAACAAGAACCTGCTTTTCCATGCCCAGGTAAATGTCTGCTGCCTACACACTTTACATATAAAAGCAATCTCAACTAGTTAAGAATAAATTTAGGCAGAAATTGCCAGTAAGCAACCGTTTCTTGAAGCAGTGGCAAGCTAAAGGAACCTTTTAATAGAAACAACAATGCCAAGCCCTTAGCCCTAAAGCAAGATTTCCTTTCAGAGCTGGATGGAGCCCAGTCAGTTTTCAAAACACTGCAACAACTGCAGGAACTGGGGCAAGTGTCTGGGCAGCTCCCCTCCCTCCTGCAGCAGTGCTCAAACCTCATTTATAAACTGAGCCTACTGGCGGAGCTGGAAGGGATGATGTGCTTCTGGGCCAGCAGAACCCTGAATGTCCAGCATGATGCAGGCTGACATCACCAAGGGTTTCATGTGCTCCTGCCCTGTTCCTGTGCAACTCCACCACGCCAGTCGCTGCCAGCTCCAGTTGTTTGTCATCAGGCACATCGTGGTGAGAGGGGTGACGCTTCCCGAGGGCTGCCTGGAGCCCTCAGCCAGCAGGGAGGGTCTGCTGCCTGCAGCTGGAGGAATGCAGCACAATCTGTCAGACCTGTTAGAGTGACCCCAGGTAAACCTGCACACAGCAGCCCCGCAGAGAAGCCAGGCATTAAACACGGCCCTCGCCTCCCCCTCCTCTGGAGCATCTCGCCTGTGTGTCACAGGCTGAAACACTTCAGAGTCAGCCATAAATCTGCATGGATCTAATCAGAATGGAAAAGCAAGGGTGGCTTTAGGCAGACCCATCTGAACATTCCCTCCCTCTCTGCAGATTAAAGCCGTTTCCCCAGACCTTGAGGGGCGACCTCACCCACTTGTCTCCTGTCTGACAGCTCAGGGCATAGGCACTAATTGGGTTTACAGGCTTCCTACCACGCAGACTAGTCCTACTGCCTCTTCGCCATGGAGGCAGGAGAGGAGCACTCCCTAAAGACTGGGACACTTTTCCTTCCTCCTGCTGATAGACAAGGCCTCCTGACGCAAGAGTGTGTTCAGGAGCTGCTGCTGTTATCTCTTTGGAGTGGTGCCACTCATCCAACAGCTGTTCCACCCACCCAGCCTGAGCCTGGGCTTTCCTGGCACAGAACACCCCAAACACAACCCGGCAAGACAAAATCATCAAACTGCGCCCATTCCTGCACACAATATCTGTGTTTTCCATTTTATAACCTGACCTGCAACAAATCCCCTGGATGTGAGGGTTAACACTGCACCAACCCACGGGATGTGTGGCCAACTTCCAAACCAAGTGTGTTTGCACGGTGGGAATGAGGCCACGCCAAGGTGATGGCCAAGGCTGGAGCCAGCAGCAAAAGTGACCGTCTTTAGCTGCAGGGAAGGTGGCACAGCTGTAGGGAAGGTGGCACAGAAGCCAGAGGCTGGTGGAAGAGTCGGGATGCCAAGGCTGGAGGGAGGCTGTAGAAGAGGGGTGCTGAAGTTGGAGGGAGGCTGTCAGAGGAGCCAGAGGCGGGTGGAGGAGCCAGGAAGGCAAGGCAGGAGAAGGAACCAAGATGTGAAGGCAGGAGAAGGAAGCTCCCATAGGAATAGGGTGCCGAGGTTGGAGGGAAGCTGTCACAGGAGCCGTAGGGAGGCCCGGTGGAGGAGCCGGGTGTTGGAGCAGCCCCAAGCACCCTCCACTCGGCTCCATCCCTCGGGAAGAAGCCGTGAGGGGCTGGATCCACGCCGAGAGCTTCCATGGAGCCTGCCTAGGCTCGGCTGTCGACACCCAAACGCTTTTCCAAGGGGAATGACTTTGGTGAGGACAAAAAAGTCTGCGCCCTCACCCCCCCAAACAACACTATTTTAAAGAAAAGCCTCTCTCGCTCCAGCCGAGCGCCGTCCCGCCGCGGGCTCCCCACTCCCTCCCCGCCAACTCATCCCGGACCCGCGGCCCCCCTGGTTCCCCCGTCCCGGCTCGGCCGCGGCAGGAAGGGGAGGGACCGAGGGCCGTTCCAGCCGCCCGTGGAGCTGGGAGCAACCGGCCGCCCCCCGCTCCTCTTCCCCGGGATCGGCATGTCGGCGCCCGGGACGGGCAGGCAGCCGCTGCCCGCGGCGGTAAGGCGGGCTCGGGGATGCGGGGAGGGGTGTGAGGAGGGCGGCGATGCCGCTCCGCGCTGCCCCGGGCGCCCCGCGGTCCCGGCGGGGGAGCGGCTCCGCGCCGGGCACCGCCCTGGGCGCGTCCCGGGCCGGGACGGGTAGTGCCGGGCAGGGCGGGCAGGAGGAGCAGCCACAGCGCCATGGCTTTCGCCCGCTGGTGGTACGCCATGGTGAGTGCTGGGGGAAAG
>VZRR01010237.1:0-52434 GCA_013398015.1 Oreocharis arfaki | reverse complement strand
GGGGCGGGCGCGGCGGGCGGGATGCTCCCACTGCTCCCCGGCGTTCGGGATGGGGCAGGGGTAAGGGAAGGGGGTTGCGGTGCTGCTGGAGGCGACGCAGTGATTTTTTTTTTAACAAAAACCCCAGTGCTTCAGGTCAGGTGAAAGGGCGGTGCGCTCCGGCCGCCCCTGCGCATCCCATCCCGTGTCAGAAAGCGACGCTGAAAACCGGGGTTTTTGGTGCTGTTGGCAGTTTTCGTCGTCTCCCGAGTAACGCAGGCTCGTGGGGTGACGAAACCGCACCAGAACGCGTAAGGCAGGATTTTATGTGAGGCGGTTCCTGTTTTGGGAAAAACTGCGCTGCGCCTTTTTCCAGGATCGTGGTCTTCACTGCAGGTGGGTGGTGGCATTGCTGCCGAGAAGAGCCGTCGCTTGCCAGATCCTCCCTGAGCAAACCACAGCTCTCTGATGGCTCCGTGCGGTTTGGATGGACTTGGGTCGCTGCTCATTACTGTGACGAGCCCGCGACTGCTTTAAAAGGCTTTAAAAAGCCTTTAAGGAGCCTTTATGGTTTATTACTCACAGGAGGAAGCAGCTGGTCTCTGTATGGAGTGGTGGAAAAAAAAAAAAGTTTGCATTCTGTTAGAGTTTTACAGAAAGCATATGTTGTGAAATGTTGGTTTCAGAGAAAATGTCACTTTAATGTATTTCCTGAATATATGATCAGGTAGATGAAATGTCTTGAAGTTGTAACTGTACTTTTTAAAGTTGGTCCATGTAGCTTGGATCAGTGTTTAGCAGTGTTTTCAGCCATCAGTCATTGTGTCAAGTCAAATCAGTGTGGTGGAGGTGACACAAAATCACAAAGGGGAAAGTTTGAGAATTACTGCATTAATGGATGTAAAAGGTCTCGTTAGCTCTGTGTCATCGCAGCCAGGGTAAGAAAAGGTACTAAGATATGACTGTGTGTGATCAGGTAAGAAAACTGCTCCCACACTCGCTCTTTTGGAAACCCATGGTTGTGGCTGTTGGCAGAAAAGGTGGGTGAGAGGAGCAGACACGAAGGGGGTTCATGTGATTCAAGGCTAGGAAGGTTTTTACTGGCCGGGCTATTTAAAGCTGGGGTAGGATGTAATAAGGTTGGGTTTCACCTGTCGGTTCCTTACCTGGCTTTGCTGTAGCTCCCCTGGCAGCTCTTTGCAGCTGACAGTTTTCCAAGCAGTGTCAAAAGATCTCTGTTCTCTCCCCAGCTCCAGCTGAGAGCGGAGGTCAGATTCCCATCTCCCTTAATATCCGTAATGCTGGGTTGATTGACTTCAGCTGAGAGTCTTGCAAGACCTCGCTTCTCACCCGGTTACTGCGCGTCCTCTGAGATGCTGCGCAATGGCCTTAAACCAAACGCCTGTTAATGCCTTCTAAATCTCCTGAGGTTAAGAAGGAATTTCTTGGAAGCAAAGCCTTTAGTGAGGGGTTGGGGTTTTTGTGCACATAGGTGTCTCTTCAGTTGTTAGTAATTTTCTCTGTGCTTTTTCACCGGTTACTTTCTAGTTTATGAGTGGTGTTTGACTCACAAGTTCAAGGCGTGCCTTAAAACAATGGTGTGGTGACATTTTTGTACACTTTAGAACAGGATGAAGATCTCAGGATAGACTTTCTTGCTCGTGACACTTAAGTATTTTTGTGAACATGTAATTATGTGTAGGTTTGTGTGAGGATTTTTTTTAAATTAGTAAGGTTGGAAAATATTTTGGGCCAGCTTAAAAGCTACAAGGAATTGTTAGCTCATCAGTTAAACTAGAAATGTCACTTCAGCTGTACGCCCACTGTTGTGAGAGAGCTGGGGCTGCTCTGATCCACTGGTTTGGTGATGAATATGTATCTTTGGCACTGTAAAGGAAGATGAGCAGGAAAAGGAAAGGGTGCCCAAAGAAAAAGTCAGCTTGTCATCATCATGAGGTGTGGATATGAAGGAGCAGTGAATGTACACTGTCCCACAAAACCTGAGCTTAACTTTCTTACTAAGCGGATTGATTTACTGCGTGTATTTTATTTGTGTTTTTAATTTTTTTCACTAGAGGGTTCAAAGCTTGGAAATACAGATAAGAAAAGAGCTGCTGAAGGGCGTTCTTGAAACAGGGTCCCTCATCGTACCTTATGCGTCAGCTGTTCAGGGAACCAGCATGGTTTCCTCAGGTGTATTGTGAAGCTGTGCTTTGCAAGGTTACCTCTTCAGGACTGCAGGCTTTCCTGAAAGGAAGTACTTCCACAGGCTGTTTTATTATCTGAGGCCAGAGAGTGAGTACCAGGGCTCTGTGTGTACACAGCGCATTACTCAACTTACTGGATTGAAAAAAAAAAAACAAACCAAAACTGCTTTGGTCTGACCATATGTGCTCTGTTCCCTCAGTTGGAATAGACGTGTTTGGCCTCTGAGGCAAAGTCTCTTTATTACGAGTGCTGTTTGACACAGCTTCTGGAGGGAAGATGTCGCGCTTTTGATGTCTCTCTGACTTGAGCTCAGGGATAGCAAAGTTGTGGTCCTTGTCCTGGTCCGTTCCATATCCTCTCTGGGCAGTGGAGCTGCCCTGGGGTCCCTCAGGGACACAGAGATGTTCTGCCTGAGGGGCGGTTGAGGGAATCCTGCCAGTCCCCTTCCATATCTCCCCCTGCGTAGTCCTGGGTCTGGGTGCACTTTTGGTGCCGTGGTCCTGTCTGCTGCGGGTTTGTTTGGTGTGAAGATGAGGAGGTGGGCTTAGGGAGGAGGGCTAATGCTGGATTCAGCCCTGGTAAAGGTCTGGCATACTCAGCAGGAAGCGAGTATTTAGTTCCTACATTCCCTGACTTGGTTTTGTAAAAGAGAAAAAAAAACCTAAAGAGAGCCTACACTTCGATTGGTGTTGCTGCTTTTAAAGCTATGTCTGAATTTGCAGAAGAAAATGAACAAAAGCAATAAAAGACTTTAATAGCTGGATTCAGGTTAACACTTGATTTTTGGAGCATTTTGATGCTGGGGGTATCCATACAAGAAAAGAGCCCAATCAACAGAGTTTTGCTTTAGCTCCTGAGCCTGATGGCAGTGCTGGCTCTGAAATTCCTGTTCTGTCGGCAGCAGGACGCTCACTGACATTGCTCTTACTGATACGTGTGAGATGTGCTTTTACTGTAGCAGTAAAGAGCGCAGATAGCTGGATAAATTGTGTCTGTGCTGGAAGTGCTATTACGGAGCAGTGAATCAATTAATCTCTTACCTGAATAGACAACCTGTGGGGCTTGTTTTTCCTCTAAAGAGGCACAATTGGAATATGAGTGTAGCATTTCCAATTTTGAAACTTGTCAAGTGTCTTAGTCATAACCAAACTCATTTTAAAAACTTGAATTGTTAGAGGTTGTCCAGAACAATTATTGAAATTTTTGTTGCTATAGTACTTTTTTCAGCCTGCGTTTTCTCCTGCTGATGTGCTGGAACTGATTCCTGTTGAAGATAGTGCAGTGATACATGGATCATTACTTTCTCCCTATAGCCATGTAAAGAAAAATCTGCAGGAACTCATTACTTTGTGGATTAACAGGCTTTACCTCCTGCTGCTTGGTCCTGAAAACAGAAGGGAATAAATGGGTCTTGAATCATCTCCTGTCTTTACTTAACAAAACAAACCAGACGTGAGTCCTTCCTCCCAGATGTCTCCGTTGCTGTGGGAAGTTACAGTAGCTAAGATAGCAGAGAATAGCTGTATTATGTTGCCTCTTATATTAGTTTTTTGCTTTTATTATTTTTGGAAAAGATTTTTTGAGGGGCCATATTCACCACTTTTCTGAGGTGCAGGCAGTGCTGGATGCCAGTGTGTGTGCTGAGCAAAAGTTGTCTTTCTTTACACTGCTGCACATGGGAAGCTCCTGGGGTTGTGCATCAGGTGAGGTGAAAGGAAGAGGTTGAGAGTCTTGGAGGAGAAAAAAGATGCAGGAGGTTCAGGGGTCCTGGAAGAGCTGTGTTTCCTGATGTGCACCTGCCCCTGAGCTGTTGGAGCATTTATGTTCTTCTACACCAGCCCCAGAATTACAGCAATCATGTAAATTATTAAACAGCTTTCTTCCAGGTCAGGAGGGCTGGGCACAGCAATTATTTTAGTGTGTCTGAGGGAAGTTCAGATGTTGGGGTGGCTTGCACACATCGTGTTGGTGTCTCTGAGAGCTGTTCAGCTTCTGCTGAAGCCTGTGGTTCTGACATTTCCAAAACAAGCATTGGAGAGTGCTTGGATGCTGAGGGGTGAGTGATAAGCTGAATATCTTCCAGAGCTTTTCACAAGAGCAGTCATGTAACTGCCCTAAGAGTCATGACCTTATGACTGATTTCTCTTGCAGTTATCCAGCAGGCCACTCAGAAATCCTGTCCATTAGTGAGAAGAAAAGCTTAAGTGTTCCCTGCTGTCATATTGTGGTAGCTGAAAGGAGTCATCCTTGCACTAAGAAGTTTGAGAATCCCTTTGTGTGGCAGATATTACTTAAGATCTTAACACACATGTGTTTTCTCTGTTTACAGCATGGTGACAAGAAGGCCAATGAAGCTTCTTCCAAGGCAGGAGAGAAAAAAGCAGAAGTGGGAGAGGTAAATTCAAGTGTTTGTTGGTAATGGATTTTCTCATATACGTATTTTTGCCTTTTGATAGCAAAGTGGTAGCTTTTGGACAATTGACTGGTGACTCCAGTCAGTCATTATTCATCCCAGGAGTGCTTAGTTTTGTCTTGTGCTGCTTGAGCTGCTGCTGAGCAGGGTGCTGGAAATATTTTTTTTTTGTTGTTTTTTTCGTATTTTCCCTAGTATTTCACATTGGTATCCATAGAAGTCACCTCAGTGGAGTGTCTACAGTGCAGTGTGCGACACATCTGATGGGCCTGGTTTCACAGCTGCCCAGAAGCAGAGGTGAAGTGAATGCACTGTGATGCTTTCCACCTGATGCTTCATCCGTAGCAGAAGCTTTGTGGGAAATAACTTTGCGTGGGCGTGTTTGACTGCCCTGCAAATCAGGGCCAGTGAATCCTTTTATTACAGCCCTCTGAAGTAGATGATTGAAGCAATTGCTTTCCTTTCCTGTCCAGAAAGCAAGGAAGGCTTCCCTAGCCTGAGAACATGTTCCTCCTTTCCTCTCCAGCTTGTTTTTTTCATAAATACCATTGTGCTTTTATACATTCTTGGTTTAATGCCATATTCTTTGACTGCACATTGTTCTTATTAGTAGAGAAGTGCTGACCTTTTTGTGGGAAGGGTGGGAGTTGAGGCTTCTAGTTTGGGGTTCTGGGGTTAATGTTTCTGCCCTCTCATTGAGAAGATCTGTTTCCAGCAAAACAAGACTCATAATAAAATTTGTCCGGATACTTCTGCTTTTTGAGTCCTTAGGATACTGCATGTATGTTTCCTCTTGTGAGTTTCTTTGTATGTTTTACTTGTTCCATCCACTTTGAAGTGCTTAAAAGTGGAAATAGATCAAAAACCTCTTCCACAGACCCACTGAGGGGCATTAACTGCACTGTGATTCATCCCTTCCTCCAAAACACTCTGATTTGTTAAGCAGTTGAGGAACAACTCAGAATCTTTGTACTACTTTCCTATGAGTCTGCAATGTTATATTTTTGTTCAAAAGTCAGAGATTATTCCTTTAGTCTTCAATTTTTGAGGCAGAAATTTATAATATATCTGTAGAGAGCTTTGGGCAACATTGTCTAGGATACTGAGTTTGTTCACCTGCCTACTAGAAAAGGTTTGGCACTAGGAAAATTACAAGAAAATATGAAGGTCTCTGAAGAGTTTATATCCATACTGAAAGGAAAACAGTAAAATAAGTATGGTTGTTGTTTAACTAAAAATTAAAACAAAACAACTCAGTCTCTCAGACTCTTTGGATGCATAGTCCTGAAGGAGTAAGACAAGGAAGGCAGAGCTTTGGAAAGCAAAGGTAGGAAAGGCCTGACACTGGTTTGAGTGGGAGATGCCAATTAGCCACAGCATCAGGGGGAAATCAAAATGAACAGTTAGGGTGTTGAACAGACTTCTTAAGCCTTTCTTCTTGGAGACTTAGAAGCAGACTGAAGAAAACAGAGCAGTTTTCTGTTTGGTAAGACATGGACTTGCACAGAAGGGATGGAAGTGTGATACCATGGTTGACAGGGCTGTGTTGTCCTTGGGAAGATTGATCTCCATCACCTCATTGCCTAAAGATTTAAGGCAAGGCAAGGCACTGTCATACGTGTTTGCATCATTTTGGCAGTGCTGCTCAAGCTTTAAGTCTAAGACAGGGTGGGGGATCTGCTTGCACGGGAAGGGTCTGCTTTGTGTTGAGATTCACACAGTCTGTCAGTCTAGTGACGAGCAGCTGAGTCTGTATCTGTGCATGGAGCCTCGTAGGAACAGTCAGAAGATGTGCTGGAAACTACAGATGTGTTATAATATGTAATTGAAAAAAATAAATGAAAAGGCAGTTTTTCAGCAGTGTAGAGGTCAGTAATAAGTGTGTGTTATGTTGTATTGGGCACTGCTCCAGGACAAAGGCTCAGGTCACAGGGATCTGTCTTAAATCTTCATGTCTCGGTTGCTAGAACCTTACATTTATTGAATTCACATTTTAGGGAGGAAAAAAACCCCACTTCTTGAAAATCTAGATCAGCTTTACTGAAATGTTTTCATTCCTTGTGTGTGTGTGTATGGGGGGTGTTAACAGGGAAGAAATGGTGGCTGTTGGAATTGCTGGTTGCTCATGCACGTGAATCTGTGGCATATTTTTGCAGCTGGGATGCAGCTGCCGCCCAGTAAAAGTGAGTGATGTGCTGCAGGTTTCCCATATCTGTCCCTCTGTTCTCTCACTGTGATGTGACATCCTAGACCTGAGCCAACGTGTTTGCAGATGCCATTGCAAAGCCCACGAAATAGTAAACTTCCCTTCTTCCCCTTGCCTTCTGGTGTTCCAAGGCTTTTAGCAATTTGTTAGCATGTGAGGGACAGCTGGTGTGGTTTTATTTTATCCCTCATCTTGACGTTGTCTTCAGCTTACGTGTGTGTGTGCCTCTCTACCAGTCTCAGATCACTTCCACTTTTGAGGCCATTGGGGCACTAGTTCTCTAGAAGGCCTTGGATACTAAAATGTAAATGCTTTCAAGGGCAGATGGAACAAAATCGCTGAAGAGAAACCCAGGATGGTTTATAAAATACACTGAAGTTAAGAAGCCCCTGGCCCACAAATCGGGTCTGGAAGAGTATTTAGAAGAAACATGAACATGGACCTGAACTGTTTCTACATCACTGGTTTTGTTTTCTTTCCTGTCTGCTGCTGGCCACTGCTGGAGACAGGGAAACGATAAAAGTGAAGCTTATCCAGACTCAGGAAGGCAGCTCTTGCACTGTAATGAGGTGCATGGCCCTGCTGTCCTAACCTTGCATGCCATGTCCAGTCAGTGCTGCCTGTCAGAGGGCTGCCCTTGGGGCACGGTGTGTTCTGCTACAAAACCACGTGAAATTCACAAGAACAATGCAAAAGAAGTGCTCACATTATGTGTGGCTCTGAAAACCCCGTTCCACGTGGATCTATGTTAATAGTACAGAAAAATACCTGTTCTCTTTTTACTGTCGCAGAGGGAAATACCAAGGAGAGGTTCTGTATCTGCGTAGAAGCCCAGCCTGTTCGTGGCTGCTGTCTGGATGTGAAAATGTGATATTAAAAAGGAAGACAGAGCCATATATTATAGGAATTGGAAGCCCCAGCTTAGAGTGAGGCCGTATTTCACCAGGGATGATGTGAAACAGGACCCTCTCTAACGTGTCCTGGAATTTTGAGTTGTGCTTTACTGTAGGCAGAACCTGCACTGCTTGCTCAGCTCATTGTGCTTTACTTACTAGGAATTTTATTCTTTACTTTGACAGGATGACAGTGATGATTGGTGCTAAAGCGCCTCTATCCTTTTAGAATTGATTCTTTGCTCTGAAATCAGTGTGTCTGTGATACTGTTTAATCCTGATGCTTGCCACTTAGGATTCCTTATCCAGAAAAAGCATTAAGGGTGACAACAGGCGTTGTGACTGGTGACAACCTTGTTGGGGTGCCCACTGCTGGTCTGAGTTGTGAAAGTGCACTTTTACCTGCAGTGTTTGTGAGGTTTCTTTTTACTCTGGTACCAAATTATTTATTTACATCTGCATTGTTTGTTTGTTTTCTTTACCCCTTGTGCCCCGCAGCACCTTGGCACTGGAACAGGGGGTTGTGTCTTTAATCTGTCCTCAGTGGAGGAGTGGAAGGGCTCTGAGAAGCACAGCACCAGCTTCTTTGTCTGTCTCCCTTTTCTGTTTTGGTGCTTCTTTTGGCTGAAATGCCGAAGGTAGTTGAAAAATAACATTATTTCAGTTAAATTCTGGTACTCACTGAGAGCTTTTGTGATGTAAGTCTCTACCTTCAGAAGGAATATAGGGTGATTGCTGCTTGAGCTGTTCTTGAATGAAAGATTGATAGGGGGAGGCTGAAATGCTGCTGATGGGTTGTCAAAAGCATTTGCAGAACAGAGATTGCACATTCTTGCCTCTTGTGTGTTTTTTTTTTTCCTTAAGACGAGTGTACCGTATGCATTCTTACTCCAGTATTGCAATGAACACCTGAATGTTGTAATCCAGATTGAACATTAAGTCCACGTTTCTGGACACCAGTCTTAATACATGTCTTCCGTTGCCAAATCTGTTTATCAGAAGGATGTTTATTTGATCTCCCCTTTATTAAACCTGCAGAATTAATACTCCACTCTGAAACAGTGTTCTGTCTTTTTGTTTTGAAGGCACTGCTAATAACAAAGAGGAGATTATAAGTATACCTGTATGCCACAGCCTTTATGCCTTCACACACGATTCTTTACAGGCCCATAATTCTTTTAGTTCATTTCATAAAGAAGCTGTGCTTTGATAATTGATTGTCTCTGTTACTATCAGGTTGGGAAGCAAGGTGTGAGTACAGCTGCAAGGTAATTCTTCAGTCGTTTGTGTCTGAGATTGTCACAGAAGAAAAATACTCTTCCAGCTCTTGGAGGGGGAGAAGATGAGAACAGCCCTGATGTATTTGTCAATAAAGGGTGTCTGAGCTGGTTTGCCTGGAGGGAACATCTTGGGAAACACCATAACCATCCTTATTTTAATAAGGGTGAAAGAAGGATAAACCTGATTGAATGATGTGGCCAGTCCTTCTGCTTTTACAAATGTATTAAGGGGTAGATACCAAAGATGTTGCTGTTGACTCTGGGAACTAAAATATTTATTATTCCATGTGTTGTGGTCAGTATTCAGTAAGTAATACTCATTTGATCTGATGGCTTAACTTTCCACATGGCTTATGTCCAGGTAGTCTTTCTCTGTTCCAGGGGAAAATGTATTTGTTAATTTTTCTTCTCTCTCTACCTTTAAATGCTGTTTGGCTTACCACCAAACAAATATTTTCATTAACATTTTTTTTTCTTTATTCTGTTTAGTTGATTAACATAAGTTCATACTCTGAACAGGAATTTATTTCACCCTGTTAATTGATTCTGTTTTTTTGGAGGGGGGCTTTTTTTTGGTTGGTTGGTTTTGTTGGTTTTTGGGGGTGAGATGGTTTTTTTCTTGGGTTTTTTGTTTCTGGTTTTTGGTCTGTTTTTTGGTTTGGGTTTTTTGGTTCTGGGCTATGTTTTTTTTTGGTTTTTATTTTGGGGGGTTGTTTGGGGTTTTTTGTTGGTTTTTGTTTGGTTGGTTTTGGGGTTTTTTTTGTTTTTTAATTGTTGTTTTGTTTTGTTTTGTTTTTGAGGTTTTTTTATAGCTCAGACTTGGCGGGGGTGGTGAAAGCAACCCTTGTGCCTGAAGTTTTTTGGGTGTGTTGGTAGGGGTCATAAAGACTCCCTTCTCTAAAACAGGACTTTATGGATTTGTGGAATTCTGTGATTCTGTGGTATTTTCAGAGCATCACAGTTATGTCAGACATCGTCTTTGGTCCCGAAGGTAAATCCTGAACACCGTGAACCCTGAGCCAAAGGCTGAGCATAAGGTGGCAGTCAAGATCTGTGGTGCTGAAGGTGTGCCCACAACACTGACTGCTCTTCAGAGTTTTCCTCTTCATTTTTTGGTGATCCTTTCTGGTGACTGGTGACTTCTTTTTTTCCTTTTTCTCTTTGAAAAGGAGAGGCTAGCACTTCAGACTTTAAACTACTCGGTCAACTTAATTAAAAGTTGAAGGGTTTGTGGGTGATGCTTATTACAGCATCTTCAGTGCGCTGTGTCAGAGACAAAGCCCGAGATGTTCTGCCTCTCGGTGCTGTCTCTACAAAGCTGTAGTGCATCCCACCTCCACCACCTGCCTCCAGGATCATTACCACCGCAGCTGGAACACTGCTTCCTTCTTAAGGGGAGCTAAAAATGTTCATTGTGATGAGGGTTGAAGAGTATGTGGAAGGAGACTGTCTGCTCCCTTAGAAATGTGTGGTCAGTGGAGAAAATACCGAGACAAACCTGGCTGACACGTGGTGGAAGGGGGCTGTGATGACGGTCCTGTGTGGTTGTGGGGTGTCTCTGGGTTTTGTTGCTGCTTTCACCTGTAACCACATCCCCCAGCCTGGGCAGAGACCCCAGGTTCTGGGCTCCAGTGGCTGGGCAGCTCTGTACTGGGCAGCAGCACTGCACTTCAGTAGCTGCGCAGGAGGGTCCTGGGTTGCAGCGCTCCTAACAGCCTCTTAACAGGCAAAAATCGATGTTAGCCTTGGGTTTTGCAGCATCCTGTGGAGTCTTACTGAGATGTAATTGTCTCCAGTGTGATCTTTGATGTAAGATCCCTCTTTGTTTCAGCTGCTACCAGATTCGGGCCGTGTTTTGGTCGTGTTAATCTTGTATACATGGCCACAGTGGGTGGCCCACTGCCCCATCTCTGGAGGTGACTGTTGAAAGTGCATCTTTTTTTGCTCCAGGTGGTCTCCAGCTTTTCAAGCTAAATCAGAAAGAGAGCAGGAGGTGGAATTACCTTAATGGCAGAGGTTTCTGGATCTCCCAGATTGTTACAAATCTGGTGTCCCATCTGTTGAAAGGTGGTGCTTCTGAGTTTGCTGGTTGGATCTGTGTTCCTTCTGCAGCCTGCCCTGCCTTGGAGAGCAGCTGAAATGTGAAATCTTTAATTGTGTTGTGAATCTTGTGCTTTTTAGAAATACTGTAGTTTTGCCCTTAACTTTGTATCTTTACTTCCCTGCCTGAGGTGTGATGTTACCTTCGTGGTTAGTCTTTCAAATTACGTCTGAAGAGCAATAGCTTGCCCCTCTTATTTTCGGAATACTTTTTGTATGGTGTTGTGGTTTGAGTTCAACCCACTATGTATGGTTACTGTTGCTTTAACTATTAACTTAAAATGGAGTTGCTGTGCCACAGAAAATGGCACAGATTTATGTATCCTCCATAAAACACTGCGAGAGAACTCAGCCTGTTCTGGGTCTGCACGTTCCTGGGCTCTGAAATGTGCCTGTGTGAATTAAAGTTGCGTAGGAGAATTCATTTTTTGATGACTCGCCTTGCAAAAAATGTTCTAATGGACATTTTTAAGTGTGTGCTTTTTCTTTTATTAATACTTTGGATTTGGTTGGGGGTTTGTTTGTTTGTTTGTTTGTTTTACTTGGCTTTTCTTTTTCTTCATCAACGTTTCTGACCTTTATTATGTCTTTTTATTTTTCAGAAGAAACAAGCAAGTGCTGATGTCAGCCAGCCCCCCAAAACAGAGACAAGTGGAGCAGCTGCTGCTGCTAAGGTAAGCTGCACTTAAGGAAATAGTCTTTTTTTACAAGTGAAGAGGATGTGGTGTGACTTTATCGCCTGCTGTGGGATAGAAAACGATTTGTTTGCCAACATTCAACGCCACAAGGGTGCTCTTCATGACTTGCTAGAAGCTGTAACGTGTTGAAATGAAAGGGGAGCACAAATCAGCAGAACGCCAGTGTTGACATCCTGAGGGAATAGAGGGTAACATTCTCCCCTTTCACATGTTCTTCGTTAGTCTCCCTGTTATTTTAAAGAATCCTGGCCCTGTTGATGCCAGTGGCAACCTTCATTTGACTTGGGGGGGCTGAGGCATTTGTATTTTTTGGGTTCTGTTTACTTGATGGAACTTGGTGAGTTTGAAGCACTGACAGCTTGTCTTTGCTTTGCCTTTGCCCCTGGAGCAGTTCAGCAGATCATTCAAGAAGCATTTTAAAGCGGAGTTGCAAAGGAGTGCAGGTGATGGTCTCTTAAGGGGAAACAGGGTGCCCAGGTCTTGCAGGGTATTGAAAGAGGGTGTTGAAAATGCTCTTGCTGATGCCATTGTTAGGTGGGCAATTGTCACAGGTGAATAAAATGCAGATCACTCGAAAGAGAAGCGGCGGTGTGTTTTATTGAGGTAAATAAATGTTTTTGACAGTTTGATGGAATTTGGTGAAGTTTGACAGCAAAGTCTAACTCCAGCTGCAGTTCAGGGAGAGCTCAGATGGGGCCCACTTTGATGGCAGCATTCAAGAGTGAGGCAGCTGGTCAGTAGTGGAGACAAGATCAATGTCTTTGTTTAGTTCTGGTGCCATGTGTTAGTTTAGTCCTGTGCTTTGGCTACCCTGAAATTCTGGGTTTCAGAAGCACCTTTTGACGTATTTCTCAACCCACCTTCACTCCCATGTGTGAGCCAGGGGCTTTCCAGCTCCTTGGTTCACACCCAAGGTGTGAGGCTGGCTGCTCCTAAGTCAAGCCGAGAGGGGTCCACTGGTGCACCACAGTGTTCCATATCTGGGGAGAGCCCACTGTTTGAAGGATCCTAACAGCAGGAAGTGTTCCTGCTTGTGAGTGGGATTTTTTATTTTCTTAATCAGTGCTTTTGTAAAATAATACTCCTAAAGATATCTGCATGCGTCTTAATGTAATTAATTTTTTCCTTACTACTCAGTGAGGGAGGAGACAAAGGTATAAATCCTGTTGTCCCTTTCTTGCAATGTTTTTGTCTATCACTGAAGACAGCCCAGCGTTTTTGGTTTGTGGCGTTTTGTTTTGTTTTATTTTGTTTTTTTATTTTATTTTTGCTTTTCTTTCTGTTCCTTGCACTTTGCCAGGGTTTTTCTCCTCCTAGTCAGCGTGTCTGTAGCTCATATCAGCCACCAGCTGCGTAGTCCCAGGGATGCTTATATCTAATTTGCTGACTAACACATCTCTGGGTCTTTTTTTTTCAGTACATGTTCTTTCTGTGATAAGTAGAAAGAACTTTTAAGAGTGGAAGGCGCAATTTTTACATGCCATTAAGCCTGAGAACTGGAAGGTATTGTCATGAAAATAATGCAGTGGAATTGCCAGGAATTGCTGTATATTAGGTTATGACAGCTTAGGTTGTGTATTTTACCAGTACTTACCTGGTGTTTCTCCAGTTTCTGTGACATTCCAACATATTTATTGGTAAAGGTTATGTACTGTGAAAATACTCACCTCACACTATCTAATGTTGACTTTTAATCAATAGCTATTTGAGGTTCAGCCTTTTTAATTCCCACTCAGCCATTTCCACCTTTTTTTCACTAAGATTTGATCTGGTGGCTTACGTCCAGGTAGCCTTTCTCTGTTCCAGGGGAAAATGTATTTGCTAATTCTTCTGTTAATTGTAACTTTTACTTTCCACAATCTCCCGTGATCCTCTAGTGTTATTTAAAATAGAGGAAGACTCAGAGATTTATTGTAGTTTGTGCCACCCATACCTTTTTTCAAGCCATTTATGTAGCTGTGTTCTTCTCTGCCTTTATTTTCTTCTCTAAAAATACCTACTGCAAACAAAAAATATTGCAGTGATTGTTTTTTTTTTTTAAAACAGGAATTTTACAGGAAGAGAAGTATTTCTTGGAAAGTCAAGACAGCCCTTTCTGTTTTCCTGCAAAATCAGATAAAATCTTTTAGTGCAATCGGAAATACTCCACCAGTTTTTGGACATTTTAGGAGTGCTGTTTCTTCTGTTATTTATTTCCCCCTGATGTAGCTTTAATAATTCTGTTGGTCAGCAATACTTATTTGTCATTACTTGTCCTAGATAAATTTCTAAATCCTTACTAGGGGAAAGGGAGGTGGGATAGTTAAGTTGCTCCAGCTCGTGCTGTTTATTTTTTTTTAACCTACTCCTACCTTATGGTGAAATGATTTAAACTGAAGAGCCAAGAGGGGGGGTTTGCTGCCTCCACACCAGGCCTGAGTAATTTTCCCTTCGGCTAGTAAGTAATAATGACTGATGGCTTGTTTGTTCTGGGGTTTCTGACTTTCAGATGCAGGAGCTTGCGTGTGATGAAGGTTTGTCACTGTGTCGTGCTCGAGCGTGTGGGCAGTCTGATTGTGCAAGGGAGAGCACTCAGCTGCCTGGCTTTGTTTTCATTGCACTGTCACTCAGAAATGCAGTTCTCTCTGCCTTCGTTTTACCCCTGTGCTCTCTGTTGTGTCACTCCTGAGTTCCTGGAATTGCAGCCAGTGTTTACTCACTGCCTCTGCTCAGTGTGTTCCTGCAGGGATGTTAATTGGCTGCCTGAGTGTCCCTGTGGTGCAGGAAGTGCTGCCTCTCCTGCCTCCTCCTCGGCTCTAAGGGCACTTAGGAGGCTCAGTCAGCAACCTGGAAGTGCCCAGTTTTTGTATGGCTCAAATCTGAATGAATAATTTAGAGAGGCTTAACTGAAACAGGTGTTGTGACTCCTTTGTTTCTGTGACAAACCTTCCTTTCTCCTCTTTGATGGGGGAGTCCTGTTCGACTGTTGGTTTGTACTGGGGGGGGTTTTCAGTGGGCACCTGCCTTGCCAGGTAAATGGAGTGAAAAGGGAGGTTCAGGTAAGGCTGTCATCATCAGGAATGTTTGCCGGGTTGCCCAAGAGCAGCCTCTTCCACGTACGCATTGACTGCCAAGGTGCAGTCCACTGGTCATGGCTGCCAGGATTGGCAGGCAGCAGTGAGGAGGAAAAACTGAACTAACCTCCTCTCCCTGCAAGAAGGTCTCCTGCCAGTGCTGCTGTGTTTCCTTTTACAGCCCTTAATGAAGTTTTTTACCAGTTCCAGAGCCATCAGGAAAGCCAATTTCCACCTCAGTGTTCAATCGTGTCTATTAATAGAAGGCACTAATGCTTGAACACAGCTGGATGCAGCCACCCTTCCTGGATTTTTGTGTTCTTACATGGTATTTCTGTTGATAACTGATGAAGTTTTGCTGCTTTTTATGTAGCAGAATTTTTGCATTGCTGTTAATGAGTAATTATTTTCTTTTTCTGGCTGGCTGCTGTAGCTTAGAGAAGTGAGACTCTTCATCTGTTGTATTTTCATGGACTGTTGAAGCAGTGCTGGGAGAGCTCAACAACAGTGGATATGCAGTGAGAATTCCTTTTATTTCAGGTTTTCAGAGAAAGCTTCTTGGCCTTAATGATTTTAGAAATTTCAGATTAGTTACTTTCAGCTGGCACCCAAATTAACACTCTTTTAAAGGGGAATTCACTCTGCTTTCTTCAGCAACAAACAGGAAAAAAAGGAAAAAGAAGAGCAGTTACTAGGTATCTTTGAGTGAAATCCCTACTATTTTTGCAGCAGAAAAGTTTGTCTGGATTATCATCAAAAGTGACACCTGCTGTCAGTGTTTTTTTCTGCTACACACCTTACTTAACTGTCACCAGATTTTTATTTTGTGAGCTTTGCAGAGGCACCTCATTGTAAAGGAGAGCATTATTGAGTAGAAGGCATCTGAAGTCACAGGATTGGTTGGGAATGTCCACAGAGATGCACAAATTTATTCCTATGTTCCCAGTCATATCTTGAAGGTTGCCAAGGCTATCTCTAAAATTGGAGGTTATTCAGAAAAATAACAACTCAGGTTATCTGAGGACTTCCTTTTCAAGTACTCCCTGGGGCAGGTGTGTGTCATGACACACGGATTCACAATTTATAGGTGTTCTGCATCAGGACTGTGGCAAATCATGGTGCTGTTCCTGGAAGTTGCCCTGAGAGCTGTTGACACCACGTGAAAATCAGGAGGGCTTAGTTTGTGTGGAGAACAGTGCTGGCTTTCTTGGTGGCGGAGGCACGCTAAGAATAGACCTAAACATTAAAATTTGGAAGCTGCTGGAGGGCAGAAGGTGCCTCTTGCATGGAAGAGCTGGCTCTGTAAAACGGTACAGGGTTTGCAACTTGTGAAGCTGCGCAGTGGTCAAAATAGCACAATCCTTTCACAACAAAAATTCTGAATGTCACTCAGAAATGGGGTATGACTTGTTTCTTATTATTCCCTCAAGATGAAGGGCAGCACAGAGGTTATTATGAAAAAGTGGCTGAAGGTTTTGTTAGTAGCACAGGGGCTTTTTCTTAAAAAAAACCTCAAAACTCTCCCATCCTACTGCAGGTATTGAAAACTTGTTTATATGGGAAAAAAAAAAAAAAAAAAGAGAGCAGATCACTATTGGTATTTCAAGAAGCACCTTTGAATTTCTAAATTAATACAGATTACTTGGATTTGTTATGCTTAAAAATAGCCCTAGTCAGTCAATTTTTGGTGGCCTTAAGTGGCCTAGGCCATCTCGATTGCTTTCAATTAGTACTCAGAGAGTCTGGGTGATCAGCCCAAATTTAGGGACTGTTAACTTACAATAGGGAAATTACTCTGCTGAGGGGAAACGAGTGGGTTCCTTCCCTTGGCCCCGGTGCTGAGAAACCAGAAGGTGGAAGGCAAACAGCGCTTTTTTGGACGCCGAGTTTAGCCTCACCCCAGCTTTTGCTGCGTGGCTCTCAGTGCCAGCTGTCCCTGCTGGGGGACCCCGGTCCGGCCAGCGATCCCAGAAGGAGTAGGAGTGGTTTGCTCGCTGTGGTTCAGCCTGGCAGCCCGAACCTGCCGGTCTGGGTGCCCTCCCCGTGCTGCTGGGTGGGGATTGTGTGCCTCAGCACTCGGGTTTGGCTTGGCTTGGCCGGCAGCTCCCGGAAACCACAGCCACAGCCGCAGCGCCGGGGCGAGGAGCGGCCGCGTCCGGGCAGCGAGCGGGAGCCGCACGTCCGCCGAGTGAGTGAGCCACGCTTTCCTGCTGCCTCTGCTCCAGCCTTGTTTGTGTTCGTGTTGTAGTTCTCTCTTCTGTTCTTTTATTTCGTCCCCTTTCTCACTCCCCACCCCGTTTTTCCGGGAGTTTTGTGGGCTGCGATAACGCAAAGCTGGCAGCTCCGGGGCCCTCTGGCGTGACTCTCCTGTCAGCAGGCTTGAGGCATTCCAGAGCAGTGTGTAGTTAATAAGCTTTTAAGTTTATTTTAACATGCTGGAAACAGCCTTTTCAGACGCCCTGTGACACAGCAGTTCGGAGAGGAGAGGGACAAGGGAGAGCAAGGTTTAAGAGCAGTGCCTAAGTTGTTCTGTGTTTATATTTTTGTTTTGGGGCGGGGTTGGTATTTTTTCCCTTGCTCGCGGCCCACGCTGTTCTGGCTTCCAAGACCTGTGTGGTTTTTTATTTTGGCACACAAATGCAGAGCCTGTATGCCTGTGCAGAGTGTTGCATAGTCAGGGTGTGGTGGTCTGCAAGAGCAGCTTCTTGTTTGAACTGTGCTCAGGTATCAGTAGTTTCATTACACTTAAAAATATAGGAGCTAAAAGATGCGAAAATGTCTGGAAAAAAAATAATACATTTCAATGAAATGTGTTCTTTCTGCAGTAGTGAAAATTAGGTAGGTATTGGTTAAGTTATGCCACTGTTTGGTTATTGTTAGTAGTATTTTCTCTCCTTTGGAGAAAGTGAAAGTAGTGCCTGAAATAGCCCAGAGTTTTTAAACATTGCTGACACCTCTGCTGTGTTCTTGGTCTCTTTTTTTTTTTTTTTGGTAACTGGTTTCCTCAATGTATATTTTTGGATTTATATATGACATATACTAACAGCTTCTTCTTCATTAGACGTTATCTTCTCTTTGCTACACTAACATTTATTACACTCAGTCTTTTATATAAAACAGTGCTTTTTGGTTTGGGGTTTTGTTTTTTTTTGTTGTTGTTTTTGGGGTTTTTTTTGGTTTTTTTTTTGGGGGGGGGTTTGTTTCCCTTGAGTGGTTAGGTACGTATGGGAAGGTAGAGCTTGCAGAAAATTCAGTCTCTGATCTTGGCATTGCAAAAATGAGCTCTGTGACCCATTTTTTCCTCATGGCTCTGGTTGTAGAGCTTTGCATGTTGGGGAGACGCTCCCAGTTTGAATTCTGGGCAAAGCTGTGCTGCCCTGGAGGTGGTAGCTCTTGGAGGACTGGGACTGGGGGTAGAGGAGAAACCTCTGTCTCTAGAAAGCAAAGGAACTGTTTTTTTCACTGAGTTTGACTCCAGCCTCCCCATTGTCACCATTTCTGCCCTTGGTTTCCCCTGAGAGGAGGATGCCTGTGCTCATCAACACTTCAGGGCTTTGTCCAGAGTCTCCTCTGCCAAAGGGAGAACCTGGCAAGGAGGTGGGGAAGGGTGGTGGCTTTCAACATTCCTTGAGAGCTTCTTAAGGCTCAGAAACTCTGCTGGTTTTACGGAAGAAGTCAGGTCTGGGCCTGCCTTGATGCCATGCTCAGTACAAGTGCTGGAACCAAGTAGAAAATGAACATTTTTGATCCCCAGGAGGGAAGCCTCTGTGAGGCAGGACAAAACCTCACCGAGGTGGAGATTTTGTATTTTTTAATTGAACTGTAATGCAATTATTCCTGCAGAGCATGCTGGAGGCCCTTCTGAAATGATTTTGAGTTGAAGCCAGTGCTGGAGCAAGAAGTGCCCCAATCTGCCTCTTTTTAACTGGGAATAATAAAACAAAGTTGTAATTTTCTAACGTGATCAAAGAATAAAGCCTAGCAACACACCACCACCACTCCTGGTTATGAAGTGTTGCCCTCAGATGCTATTTTAACAGCAAAGTTCTATTAGGATGCCTTGACCTGGTGATTTTCGTTCATTCTCCCGTGTTCTCCATTCATTTTGGTAGCCACGTGTGGGTCAGTTCACGCAGCTACTCGTGAATAATATTTTCTTTCTGTTTTCTCTGCACCATGGGGGTGAAAAACAATTTCCAGTTCTGAGTGCTGCTCACGTTGGGTATTGCCTGGCTTGATTGCTGCCGTAGAAGTAGTCGAGTCCATAACCTCAGAGACCTTTAGCCTCAAGGGTGATGTTGTCTTTTACGTAACTTTAGTGTCTTTTTAAGCCCCTCCTTTGGAGAGCACTGGATCTGCTTGTGGCTCCCTGGATCTGCTTGTGGCTCCCTGGTTCTGTTTGTGGCTCCCTGGTTCTGTTTGCAGTTCCCCCTCTGCGTCCCGGCCCTGCTGAGCAGGGTGTTGCGTGACACCGCGGACCAAGTGACACAAATCCCAGCTGAGCTCAGCAGCGCCTCGTGGCCCTCGGCTGGCGCCTGATCTCCTGTTTTCCTGGTGTTTGCTTGCCTGCCTGCGGTTCGCTGCCGCAGATAGCTGTGGAACGTTCTGGTGTTCGGAGCAGCGCGCGGAAAATGGAAGCGGTTCGGCTGGAGAAGCTGCAGCCGAATGCTGGGTGTTCACGTGAGGTGAAACTGAAAAGAGGATTGTTGAGCTGCCCACGAAAAAAGTAAAAGGGGAGCTCAGCTGCAGTGACCAGCTCATACCTTACTGTGATCCTCTCCTGTGCAGGGTGGGAACCTGAGAAGAGGCTTGACAGGGCTGGGGCACTGCTTCTAATATCTGAATACGACTGAATGAAAGTGAAATTTCAGTGCCTGCCGGCTTGTAAAATTTACTGTCACAGAAACAGGAAGTTCCCAAGAGGAGGTAATTGAAGAGCACGCTCTAAGGAGGAATAAGAATGGGGAGTTGAAAGCTGGTTGTTGATTAGTGTAAAAGAAGCAAGGATTGAGCAACCTGTGGTGCTGATGTGGTTTGTTTGCAGACACACAGGATGTGAAGGCAGTGGACGTAGTGTGTTACCCTGCTTGGAATGTACTGACTTTGTTTCCAGATCACTTCCAATATCGTGGAAGGACATTAAATAGAAATTGCCTTTGTGTGTAGTAAAGCCTTTAAAACAGTAAGCCAAGCTGCATAGTGGAGTCTTAACTAATTCCTCATGGCCACAAATTGAACTGTGAGTATGTAAAGGTTCTTGCTGTGTAGATACTGTGCATAGCCTGTGACCAATTAACAAACTCTTTCCTTCTGCTTCCATAAGAAGAAAACAGGCACAGTGCTTGTTGCCATCGTCTGAGGGATACTTATAAATTTTTTGCACAGTCCTAACTTTCTGCATGTTAGTGGGCATAAACTGAGGTGCTGGAAGTTAAAGAGAGAGTTGAATAGTACAGAAATTACTTAAAGTGAATTGTCATTCACTGGCCTCAGTTGTGTTTTGTTCCAGCATAAATCTGTTTCAGCGTCTCAACAGTCACTAAAATAAAGAAAAACAGACGTGCCACTATTAAACCTTGAACTTGAATTAGGTTGCTGCAATCCGGACATCTTAAAGCAGGCACCTCACCTAAAAGTGGTTTGGCAGTCTCTAGGAGGTGTGAAGCCTTGTTCAGCACTGTGGTAAATATAAAACTGATCTTACTCACTGATTTTCTTGGTAACATTTCGTTTAGTGTGACCATATTCAAATGCAAGTAGGTTGTCTCTAAAAACAGTGCTTAAAACCCTGCTGCATTAAATTTGAGTGGTGTGGTTAACCACCTCTGGCTGACGTGTGAAATTCAGTAGTGAGGTATTGGAGAGTTTCATCTCTGTGCCAGAGTGGCAGAAATTTTGTTCCACTATTCAAAATAGAAGAAACCAGAAAAGAGTGAGTCTGTGTAATGGAAGTTTTCTGGCTCAATGTTCTGTGATCATCAATAAATTTAGCAGCACCTGAGGCTGTAAAAGAGTCTTTACAAGCTAATCAGCACCTCAATCTCCTGATTCAAACGAGTTTCTTTCAAAAAAAATGTTGTGTTTTTGTTTCATGAGGAAATGGTTGTATTTCCTCTGTGTCTTTTACCATCTCTGAATGATGGTTGATCTTGCTGCTGGGTATGAATTGATAATTGTGGCAAATGCTTATTCTGCATGGTGAGAAAATGGCAGAATAATGAAATTTTAGGGTTATTCTTTTCCACAATAGTAGCTGCAGAAATTTGAACTATAATGACAGTAATAGATTGTACGTATTTTTCGGTTGTGTTCACACCACCTGAGCTGATGAGTGCTAGGAGCACAAGGAAGCATCTCTAGAGGCAGGGTTTCTTCTTGTTGCTTTTTTTTTTTTTCAAAGACAGGTATTTAAAACCAGGTATACTGATGAATTGAACTACAGTGGCATGAATTTAAAAGCCAGCCAAAAATAACAACTTTGGCGAGGAGTTTTATATTGAGTTAGAATATAGCTCTGGATGAAGTAACTGGAGCTGTCCTCCAAGGATTTTTTTTTTACCCTTGCCCACTCTCAGCGGCTAGCAGGGGCAGGAGGTTTTGTTTGTAACATGCAGTGTTGGTGAGTTTTGTTGGTAATGACAATGGGCTTTAGAAATGAAGTGAAATGGGGGCTTGCACGTGGGCAAAGTCAGCCATCAGAAACTGCAGTGTAAATAATTTTAGGAATCGTTCTCTTCACTTCTGCAGAGGAACCTGTCACAACAGGACAGCACAAATACACCAGTGTCTGAGTAATACACAGGTACTAACTAGAAACCTGCATCCTGCTCTTCCATTTCATTAGGTTCTTAATACTAGGCCTCCAAAAAATTTACTGAGAGCCTGAAATCTTGAAAAGAATATAGTTTTCTTGGTTGTTGTGGGTATTTTTATCTTTCTCTTTGAAAAGCTGTTGTTTTTCTTAAAAATGGAATAACAGGACTGCATATAAGAACAGCAGTTGCAAAACAGTAGGGCATTTCCAAAATTACTTGGGGTGGAAAATGGCATAGGAGCACTCAAAGTTGTAGTTTTTTAACTTGGCCATTATAGATACGGTAACAATACAAGATGTATAAAGAGTTAGTATCAGTGCTAAACCTTTTTTTCCCCACTTTAAGTCACTGCGTGCCTTAGATGCTGTGTAGCTTTGAATACAGGTGTTTCTATGTTTGTGTATTTGTGTGCCTCGGTGCCATCCCTGCCCCACCTCCTGCGTGTGTGTCCAGGGGCGGGAGGGCCGCACAGCCCTTCCACGCACCATCAAAGCAAGCGAGAGGTTTAACCTCTTAACAGCTCAAGTGGTATTTCACACTTCAGCGAAACAACCCATTATTTTTCACAATGGCTCTCTGAAGAGCTTTTGCTGCCCACATCTTACAAGCGCTGTTAATTAAAGCTCCCCATCAGGGCCATTCATGGGAAGAAGCAGCCGCTCGTAGTCAGGTAGATTGGGTTTTCCCTTGCATTACACACCCTGTGAGTTAGTAGTTGTGAAATCATAGGTGCTGTGAGCTCTCAGCCTGAGAAGCAGTCCCAGCTCTATCATCCCTAAGGGGTATTAGCCCAGAAGAGAACCTGGGTGGCTCTTCAGTCCTCGGGTCCAGGCTGAATTCAGCTGGATCAATCAATAAATATTTATACAAGCTCCCCAAGGGCTGCTAGAGCTGTAGGTGCCTGATTTGTCCAGGTAGCCTTTGCCTCAGAGTGACTCTTCTCTCCAGAAGGACAATCTTTGAGCACAGACCTGAGAGATTCTTTATTAAGGGCTAAGTCACTTTCTTCTTTGTTTCCCATTTTCTTGGGGCCCTGACCAGAGTACAAAGCATCAGGTGCTGACTCACTATTCCTTTCACTAAGTCCCTCACACGTTCTTCTTCTTAATTTTTTCCCCCTAAACCTATCCTCGTGTCTTTCAATATTCATCTCTGCTGCAGTGTGATGGCCAAAATTGTTCTAAGCACTTGACCTAGAGAAACTCAAGCCAAAGAGTCTGAAAGTTATATTTTACATTTATATTTACGTTGTCACAGCAACAGATTACTTTTCCTCGGATTCCTCTTCTCTTGTTTGTTTTTGGCAGGGGTATCTCAGCCTGTGACATTATGGCCTTTACATGTTTTTGTCAGTATTGCTGCCTGTCTAGCAGGGTTTGGTGTTGTTTTGGGTTTTTGTGTTACTGCCTTCAACATACCACCCAGCGTCAGAGACCAGGAGCTCTGTTTTATTCAGATGTCTGAAAGCAAGATTGTAACCCAGTGTTACAGACCAATTTCCCGGTTTTATTAAAAAAAAATGTAGCCTCGGGTAAAGTGAAAAGTTGCAGTGACAGTGTGTCCCACTCTGGAGGTTCGTTGCTTTGTTCTTGTTGATCGTTACTATTCTCTTGTCGTCATCTCAGCGTTTCTGAATGGGCTGCTTGGTAAATGTTTGCAGCCTCTCTTCTGGTTTTGAAGTTCTCCACCTGGTGCCCTGTGCTGTTTCTGAGTGTGCAATGACCTGCCTCAGTCTGGTGAATCTTCCTCATGGGCTTCGAGAATAGTTTCAATGATTTTTAGTTCTGTGGTACCGAGAGCTCGTGGATTTCTTCGCCTGCTGCTGTCTTTTTCCAAAGGGCATCTGCATCCAATTCTCTGAGCTGTTGAGGTTTTCTATTTTGATGTTTGTCACCATTATTTTCTTCTTCTTCTTCTGTTGCACTTTCCATTTTACTTGCAGATTTCTGAGCTACACACAGTAAGACTAGATAATCAATTTTTGATAGTTTTGTTTTGTATTACTAACCCCCTGCTTGGCTTCTGTGACAATTCTCTTTCAACTGTAGCGTGAATACTGCCCCGGTAACTTGACAAATGAGTTTCCAAGGGTATTCCTTCTGTTACAAGATTAGATCCCAGGTCTCTTCATCAGCCCTTCCTGCAAAGTCATCCTCTGACTCAAGGGCACCTGAGGTCCTCTGGTCAGCTCCTGTGCAGAGACTGATCCCTGTTAATTACTCCATGCTGCAGGTCACCCAGCAGCTGTGCTGGCAGAGTGGGGTAATTAACAGGGATTTTAGTCTTTGCTTGATCAGTGCTATCCTGTAACCTCTTCCTTGTCCTTCGAGTCCCTGCTGTGGTGGTCTCGGGAGTCTTTTGCAGGGAGCAGCTCCTGGTGGGCTACCTGTGGTCCCGGATGCCTTGCTGTGGGTTTGCCTCTCAGCTCACACGAGAGCTGTGTGTTGGCCATCCCCCAGGCTGGGATCCCTGGCTGCACCTCACTCCCAGGGCACCAGGGCTGGCACAGCACCCTCCAGCACCCACGCCTGGCTTCAGGCAGGACCCAGAGGGGTGCGGCTGCAGGAAAACGGGAATTGGCAGCAATTGCTCTGGTTCTCCCCTCTGGCTGTGCCCTCCAGGGGTCCCTGACAGCTCAGAGGACACCCCACTGTCCCTTTTGCAGCATCTCCTGGCTTTCTCTTTCCCAGCTTCCTGGTCTGGTTGAAGCTTCCCTGTCTGACAGCCCAGCCTTGCTGCGAGGGGGTGTTGGGGCTGACCACGCCGGGCTGCGGGCAGGGTGTGCCACAGCCACATGGCAGCTCTGCGTCAGGAGGATTTTGTTGCCAGGTTGCCAGGCAGCACTTTAATATTTACCTCCACGCCTGACCACACGTTCCCTGCGTTGCTTCACGCCTCCTGCACTCCCTCCGTGAGGCTGTGGCAGAAACATCTGGGCACAGCTGGCGGCAGAGCAGGGTCCTGGGGGCGGGAGCACCAGAGCAACGCGAGGTGAGAGGCGGACCCCCAGAGCCAGGCTGGTGGTGACACGGTGGCACAGCGGTGACCAGACCAGCCAGAGGGGATGGAGCTCAGCAGCCTTGTGGCATTGTCGTTCTGGGAAGCTCAGCGTGGCTGCAGACCCTGCTGGCTGAAGGGCTGGGAGGACAAGGACCCTGCTTCTTCCCCGGAGTGGCTTTTTTGGGGAGAGGGTGGGAAATTGTGGGGCTTTATTGTGGAGCTTGAGCAGGAAGTGGTGAGTGGTAGAAGTGGAGCAAGGCACTCCGTGGTGGTCCTTGTGCTCTTCCCACCTGTCCTGCTTTTCCCCTCTGGCTTCTCAGGGCTTTGTCCCCCTGAGTTAACCCAGAGTGTCCCCAGGGAGGACGGCTGACCACAGCCACTGGTCAGCAGCCGTGCATTGAGCTATTTCCTATTTTCAAACTGCTCCTCCTCCTCCGTGAGTACCTCCATTCTTCACCTTCTTGCTTCTGCTGGTCACGGCCCTCCTGCAGGACAGGGCAGGAAGAAGCAGCTGATGCTTTGAGAGGTGGTTCCCTCTTCCCTGCAGGTTGTGGTGGTGCTGCTGTGCTGGGTCATGGGAAAAAAAAGAATTTTTCGGTGCGTTTTCTGGCGCTGGTTTGGTAGGAGTTTTCTGAGGGCTGGAAGGGAGAGGGGCTCAGATAAATGTTTTTATTATTAAACAGACAGGGACTAGTGTGACTAATATGAAGGTGTAGAACAGATACCTGCTTGTTAGTCATGCAGAAGGAATTCAGATTAATTTCTTGGAGAAGAAAGAAAAGGAGAGGAAAAACTGTTAAAGAGCAAGTTAGGAGAAATGCCATGCAGATTAGCTGATGGTGGTAGTGGAAATACATTAAAAGGTTATTAAGAACTTTGGTTCTCTGCCCTGATGTAGGAGGCTCTGTACATTCCTTTGTGTGTGTCTCCACCCATAGAAAAGTTCCCATCTATTAAGTCGTCAACCTGTAGGTACATGGAAGCAGATATTTTTTTTGTTTACTTTTCTGCACTGTGACAACTGCAGGTCCTCTATAATATATTTGGACCAGTCAAACCTCTCACTGAGCAAGTGTCATGGTAAGCAGAGACGATGTAAGAAAATGGAAGAGAAGAGAAAATGTAAAAAAAAAGGGATAAGTTGTGCTGCAAATTTAAGTGTGACCTGTGAATATGTTACTATGTCAAGAGATGCCAAATCACAGAATCATAGAATACAGCTTTGAGCGTATACAGAAGTGCAAAATACACCTTTAAGCAGAGGAGCATGAGGCAGGAACAGAGGAGTACTATTACTTCTTCATAAAGTATTGATGAGACAGCTGGAATATTCTGGGCTTTGAAGTTTGATACAGCCACAACAGAAACACACCATGGTGTTTTTGGATTGACATCCCTGAAGGTGGGAGAACAGACCACGTCCTTTGTAGAGTTCCAGAAAGGTCAGATGATACATAGGAATACTGGGGGCACATGTACTGCTTACATATTGACTGCTCCTTTTCATCTCAGCATATTTGAGTTTGCTACTTTAGTGTTAAATATTTTCTGTAACAAACTGGTAAATCCGAAGGCACAGTTTTTATTAAAAAAATTTAAAAAGAAGTGAGGATGAATCCTGCAAAGGAAGTACATGTGCTTCAGTGTGAGAGCAGGATTTGGGTTTGTCTTGGTACCTGATGGAAAATTTGCTGTCACTACATGTCAGAGGAGAAAAAATAATGTTTAAAGAAGGTCTGTGGGCATCATCAAACTGTCAAAATTTTGCATGTACGTATTGTGGAAATGAAGGCCAGGCAAAAGATCTAAAATAATAACTCTTAATTTTCAAAAATAATTTAGTCTTTTTTCAGCTGGATAACAAGTTGAATTCAGGTTCTTGGTGCTTGCTTAATGCAAGTATGTATAACAAAAGTAATGTTGTTGGGTTTTTTTCTCTTAGAAGCAGTCTCCTTCGGCGGATGCATCAAAACCACGAATTATGAAGCCATCTGAAACCAGGGTAAGAATTTCAGAAGAAAATCATGCTTGCGTGACACATCTATGAAGCCATGGAATTTCCTCTCTAACACTTTGATTCTGAGTAACCTTACCCGTGTTTCTTGTCTGTAGCTTAGTTTATCCCCGAAAAAAAAAGAAAAAAAAAAATCTAAAAAAATGCTATTCAAAGCACCCAGAGGTTTTTTACGACAGCAGTAAAAAAGTAGATTAATTGCAACGCTTAATTTTAGCTCTGTCACGTTTTGTGACATGTGTATAGCTCCCCCCAGTGTAACTGCAGGGTTGTTCACCTGGTGATGATTTTCCACATACTCTACAAATCCAGGAGGAGCTTTGGCTTTCTCTGTATGTACAGTTGCATCTTCTCGTTAATCTCCTGTGTTCCTCTGTCTGACAGCTCCCTTGCCTTTGCCCTTCACGCTTGTTCTGTCTTGTTTTATGGCTGGGACTTCCTCAGAGTCAGGGCTGTGTCATCAGTCATGTCCTGTGCTTGTTAGGAGAGAGTCATCCTCCTCCCTCACGCCTCCGTGTCCTAACAGGAGTTACCTGTGTTGTTTAAACAAATGATTAATGGTGCTCCCCCCCACCCTTCCCACCTCTTCCATTTTCCACAGTCACCACAGCAAAACCCGCAAAAATGGGATGCCAAAGCAGGCCAGCAGGGACTTGTGTGGTGGTGAAGGCTCAGGCTGCCTGCACCTTGTGTAAATGCCAGCAAAGGGATGCGTGGAGGGTGGGAGAGGTCCCTGCAGGTGCTCTGGTGCAGGCAGAGCCAGCTCTGCGGGTAAATGACACTGCTGGGAGGCCCTGCCAGGCAGCTTTTGAGTGTTTTGGCACAGTCAGAGCTGAGGTTTGGTCACCTTCACAGTGATTTTTTTTTTTTCAATTTATCAAATGGGAAGTTTCTTTGCAACAACCTTTTCCTCTTGTCTCTGGTGGTTCTGGCCTGCAACTCCACCTCTGCGTTTGAACTTAGCCATTAACATTCCCCTCAGCCTTTTAAAACCCTTTTCCTCCGTGCACATGTACATCTAGGAGCTGAATGGCAATTAAGCAAATTTTCCATTTGTGCACGGTCATCATTAGTCACAAATGAAGGCATCTGCCAGCCTCTGGTTTCACCTCCCTGTTGTGTTTGTGGGCATACTTGTTTCGTGTTCATTAATGCTGTGGTTCTCCATATGGTCTAACCCAGACAGCTATGGTCTTTCCCTACTTGAAATTTAAAACAACTCTCAGAAGAATGTGGTAAATGAGCCAAAAATAAGAGTAGCAGAGGCATGCTTCAGCACTGTAAGGCTGGTAAACACAAATCCCTTTGGAACAGTGACCTGCATTTGCATGTGTAACGTAATTAATGTTTTCTTTTAATGTCTGTTTCATTATTAATGTCTTTCTCCTGCTGGATTAAACAAGTCATTTGCATTTTTGACAGTAGACTTCTTTGAAAAGAAGTGAGGTTGCTGAGTCACTTCAATTTCTAGTTCTAAATTCCTTGCGAATTACCAGCTCTTTCCCAGTTGCCTGCTGTAACCACATCTCATTTGTCCTTCCTGAAGTCTCTCTAGTGTGCCACTGTGCTTCGACATGCCCTGGACCCCTCTTTAGCTTTCAGTGCTCTGTGTGTGTATCCTCCTGTGTGTCTCTAGTGAACCCTCAGCGTTGTGCCTCTCTGACAAAGCCCTGAGTTCACTGTGACAGAGGAAGGAATGTGGAATTTCTTGTTCTGTGGGCAAAGCCTGGGATTAGGTGGAGAGCTTGGAGGACCAGGGTGCAGAGTCAGCACCCTGTGGATTTTGCAGGGTTGGAGGAAACAGGGTGCTGCCACTGTCACTGCCACCAGCACGTCCCCTTCAGCTGCCTGCCTTCTGCGTGTGCTCGTGCCACCAGGGAACCAGTGTAAAAGTATTATTTTTCATTTCCAGACCATTTCTCAGTCACTTTAAAATGCCTCCTCCCAGATCCTGGCACCGTGCAGGTGGAAGCAGGCAGTTGAAGGGGAAGTGGAACATCTTTTTCTCCACAGGAATTCAGTGCATGCCATCAGCTCATGCCATGACTTCAGTCTGTGGCTGCTCACAGCTGGCTCTGTTTAAAGGATGGCTGAACAATTCCTCTGAATGCTAAAATTGTTTGTTTGATTTGCCCGGTTTGGGGTTTTTTTGTTTGGTTTTTTTTTTTTTAAATTAGATTTGAGCTTTGTAATTGCTGAAAGTGTATCTAAATAGATGTGTCTCTGTGTGTGAGCAGGTGTTTGTAATCACGTGTTTTACTGTGGCCTCAGCATGCTTTTGTGTGAAAGTCTTGAATCAAATCCTTGCCCGTACGGGTTCACTTGTTCTTCAGCATTGCCAAACATAAGTTTATAGTATGGCACATTTTAATTTATATTCTGTGCATTTATAATTATGTAAATATTTAATTTATATTATTTAATTTATATTCTGCACATTTTAAAAGTTACTAAAGAGTAGTGAATGATGCGTACCTTACACAGAGGGTGCATGAAGTATTCAGTAAAATAATATTTACAGTATAAAATAAGGAGGCTTTCAGTTGTTCATAACTGGTTTGGCAGGTTGAGGATTTGTATTCAGTGTTCCATACAGGTGTTGTTGGGTGTGGGCAGAAGTGCAAGTACATATATTTTATTGTCCTGCAAAAACAAGGTGTGTTTAGTCTTCTTCTGAAAAGCAGATAAGAAAAACCTGAATTTGTGCTCTGACAGCAGGGTGCTTAGAATCCTGAGCAGGCAGTAGTCCCAGAGCAAGAAAAGTCAAATTCTGTGTTTTTTGAACTTCATCCTTGCACTTCTGTTACGTTTTTTGCATCTTGTTGCTGAAGGACATCCCATGTCTGATTGGCTCTTTGCAATAGATGTCACAGAAAAACCTTACTTTATCTCAGAAACTGGAAAAATTTAGGATTATCCTTCCATTACAGGATTATTTAGTAGGATTATCCTTTCATTACAGGATTATTTAGTGTACAGGTACAAAAATGGATGTGTGTATCTCTGAGTTAACAGTAGTCATGTAATAAGGACACATGAATGGGAGCACGTAAAGCATGAGTGAGAACCTGAGAATTGCTGTGCTTTAGTCAGGGTTTAGGCATCAAGACAAATACAAAGCTGGGAATTTGGAGAGGGGGTGGTAATCTGAGACCTTAAGGGATAATTTTTAAAAAAATATTTATTTTTAATATATTTTTTCTCACTCTGAGAATTTTTGGTTCTCCCTCTCCATTAGTATTTCCCGACTTGTGTGTTGAGGTGTGTTCTCTGCCCTGGTCCACAGCTTCTAGACCTTTGCCAGGATTATGCCCAGGCATCTGCATTTAATGTGTGCTCAGGATTTCCCAGCTGGGCGCCTGAACTTCAGTGTGAGGGTGTGAATACTTGCGTAACAAATGATAAACAAACCTAGCAAATTTCTCCATTTGGTCAGCCAGAAAATGGAAGCTGGGTGATTCTGAATGGTAATGAATTTTTGGCAGATGAGAGGCTCTTTTTGTGTTGCTCGTAGCACAGCTGAAGTAGCAAGAAAAAATAGGAAGAAAAATATGGTGAGGAGGCTGGGGTTTTTTTTCTTCTTACCAAATTTAACTCTTCTTTAATTTTTCAGTTTTAGTTCTTACTGCTAGTAATTTATTGCTCACTGTACTTTGACTGAGTGAATCACAGGAACTGATTTTGTGGCATGGCTGGAGAAGTTTTTCAGGTGTGAACCCTGGAAGTGCAGTCATGTCACACTATGCTAGCCAGGTTGTTCATCTCTGTTGTAAAATATGAACTTTAGGAGGTTACAGACGAGAGAAAAAATACAAATTTTCTGCTGTGTGTAGTATAAGGATATTAACTGAACATATCCCACCCTGTGTATGTCCTGTTGAATCTGAGTAATTAACGTCTTGTTCATCAGGACTATCTGCATTTTTATAATTACTTATTTTACAGTTATAGTTATTTTATTGATAAATTAGTGAAAAACAATTCGTTGAATAATGCTTGAGGTTATTTTGGAAATTGCTAGTGGCAGTTTGGGTTTGTTATCAAACTGATCCCTATATTTAACATCTTCTTCCCCTCTCAATCCCCCACGTGAGGAATGAGTGTGTCTGTGTGTGGATGTTTGCACACATTCGAGTGCTCTTTAATCACTGGCAGCCTGTGTTAGGATGTTGTGAACTGCAAGACCAGTGAATAGTAGTTAGACAGCATGTGTGCCAACGAGTGTGAAGCTGTCTGATATTCTGCTTTACATAATCTGGTCCTCTGCAAATAACCATGCATATTAATCTCTGAATAAATGTTGTTCATGTTTCAGTCTGCACCGACAACCACAGCAGGATCTGAAAAAAACGCTCAGTCAGACAAGGTAAATACCTTTCACCTCTGCACTTTGGTCTTTTGCTACCTCTTAAAAAAGAGGCTGAATTCCTGGCTGTTTCTGTGCCACATGAAACTGGTGTGTGATCTGTGATTCACCTGGGCACAAACTCAGGACAGCCCAAGAAGTGTCCTGTTAACCATCTTTAGATCTGTCTTGTGCTTATTTGGACTAGCATGGATCATGTTCATAGCATTTAGTGATGGAAAGGGTAAATTATCTAAATTTTTTATTTTATGACAGCCAACAGACTCTCAAAATAAGCAGCTGTCTGAAGAGAAGCAGAAGGAACCCAGTGATGTAAGTTGTAAAATTTCTCTCTCTCTCTCGTTCTTTTTCTCTCTCTCTCTGCCTTTGAATTTTTTAATTCAGAGGGTTTCTTCTGGTATTTTTCTTCTGTCTTTCACTTAAGAATAATAGTTTGGAGAAAATAAAAAGCCAGCCCTCTGTATCTAGTGATAATAGTTTATCTCTATGCAGGGAAAAAACCAAACCCCACCTACCGTGACAACAGCTTCTAAACCAAATAACACTGGAAAAGTAACCACAACTCAGGCTGACCAGCCTCCACCAGCAACCTCCACAGAGACAGCAAAGGTATTCCAGAAGCAGCAACCTATTTCTATTATTTATGCCAATTTTTATTATTTTATTGAGGGGATGTTAGGAATCCACATCCAGATGGACTCTTCAGCTGAATACTGTCAAATGAGACTTTTGGGCCCCCCAAAAATCACAGTATAGATAAACTGTTGGCCCGGTGAGACGCATGAGGAACATCACAGTTTTAGGTCTGTTCCTCTGTGTTTGGGGCTCTTCTGTTTTTCCTTCAAGTTTTCTTTTTTAAGCTCCTTGTAGCTGCACAGCTGTCGTTGGTTCTTTGTCAGGCTTTTCCTTGTGCCCTCACTGCAGTGTTGGCTCCAAATGCAGCAGGAAGGCTCTGGAAAAAACTAAAGTGAGGAAGGTTGGGGGAAAAAAGTTGGGGAGGGGTCATTTCCACACGGGAAATGGAGAAAAAATGTGGAGGAAAAGCGTGTGGTGGCATCAGGATGTAGATGTTTTGGTCCCCTGGTCTGCACGCGTCTGGTGACAAGGCCGGGGTAACACGAAGGCCTCCTGCAGCTCTACTGCAACACGCTTATTTTTGGCAGTAAATGGGACTGTCAGTAATGCAGAAGTCTGCATTTTGTGTGGTGGTGTTGCTCTTGCAGTTCCCCGCCTGCAGCAGTTTTCACCCCACCTACTTGAGCAGCTTTTTCAGCTGGAGTTTAACGGTGCGTTGAGACCTGCCAGGACTGAATGGCAGCTTTCGAAAAGGTCTTGGAAGGGGCCTCGAAGTCCTTCTTGCTCTGCAGATTTCTTTCTCTGGCAGAGTAAAAGAAGGAGGTAGAGTGCTTAAAACAGAAAGCTTTCTTTCCCACAGCAGAATCACACTGGAAACGGGGCTTTTATGGTGGTAGCTGGCTCTGCCCAAGCATCTGGGTGCTGCTCAGGTGCACCAGCCACAGCTGCTGATTGAAAAAAAAATGTGCATGGCCTCAGCACTGGATGTTTTTGTCTCTCTTTCAACATTTCAATAAACCATCTCTTAATTTTTCTCTTTTTGTTTTTTTTTCCTGCAGCAAAAGCCCAAGGAGGTGTCCGCAGTGGCTGGTGCAGCTGCTGGAACAGGCACAGCTGGTGCAAGTGTGGTTGCTGCTGCTGATAAATCAAGTACTGAGGTTGGTAGACATAGCCCCAGACAAAGGCTTCCCTTGTAATAATGTCTCAGAGGGTGCTTCTCGCTCTGAAACACTTCAGTTTCAGGAAAAAAAAGTAAAAAAAGCTGCTGAAGTATTGATACGTCCTCATTATTTATGATGGTGAAGCACCATCTGAAAGAATAGGTAAAAAAACAGTGGTGTGTCATTTCTGTTTTGTCAAATGGGATTTCTTTAGAAGCCAGCTTAAAATTAAACAAGTTTAAAATTAATTACTCTCTATGTTTGGTTATTTTTGAATATATGTATGTATCAACTGATACGCAAGTAGAAAATGCTTTGTTAATGACGCTGGGGAATTGAGTTTAGAACAATTCTCACTGAAAAATTTGGCAAATGCATGTCCTGCTGAAAGAAGGCTTTTGATCTGGTTTATAGGAGTCTTCTACAGATTCAGCAGATGCTTCACATTTTGGGGTTTTTTTCTCCTGTGTACACCTTGGTAACTTCTATAATGGTTTGCTTATTTTTTTAGCCTGGTATGGATGTGTCAGCACTTGATAGCCTAATAGATACCCTCGGTGGACCTGAGGAAGATGTGCCTACCACTCCTGTTTACACTGGCCCAGAAATTACGGTATTTTTCACTTCACATTCTTCTTTCTTAGAAGATCCATCCCTAAATTACATCTGTAGTTGCTCATTACTGCATTGATCCAGCACTTGTAGCAGTGATCTGCTGAGAGTTAAAGCAGAGTGTGGACAGTTATATTTTAATGTTGGTTTTGTTGGTATAGAAATTACACAGTTTTGGGAATTTGCTGAAGAATGCATAACTTCAAGTCTGAATGGGAGTCATGTAAGAAGGATTAAGATTACAAGCTCTGTGGCTCAGTAAAACATGACAAAAATTTTGGAATTTATAAATATTTGAAAAGCAGTCTAGGTACAGCAATACATCCTGCAGTCTGAGACACTGAAATGGCTTAAATTTGTAATCTGGGAATGGATTTGTGGAGTTCTGCTGGATGATGAGCGCTGTCGAAGGCATGAAATAGGTACTGAAAGACACTATCCAGGGTCCTAGCTAATCTTTGCGTTTTCTTTCTGAAAGAGTCAGCTGTAGGTAGCTCTATGAGAAATTTATTTCGGTAAAGAGCAGTACACAAACACCAATGTGTGCATTCTTTTCACAGGAAGATATATATTCAAGATACTTGGAAGAAATGGGCAAACGGGAAGGTAGTCTCCCTCCAGAGTATGTTAAACTGTTGAAGGTTAGTGAGTTAAAAACCACATTCTTCATGTGTGTGTTCTGTCATGTTGGGTATTTCTGCTTCCCATTTACTACAAAAATTAATTCTCATTTTAGAGCAAAGGATATGGCAAAGATGTGGTCCCACCAAAAGCAAATGAGCAAGATGAAGTAAGACTTTTTTTTTCTTTGTATTGTCAGGTGAAAGTAACTCAGTTATCACTGGATTCCTAGGAAAATATAAATGTTGCCTCTTCTCCAAAAGTCCCAGGCGGTGGGAGGGGGATGTGGGAGGCCGGATAACCTCACTACTGATAAAACTGAATAGAGCTTGGCACTGATGTTTTTAATGAAAGTGTAGGAATTTTCAGGTTGCTGAAGCTAAAATGAGCCAAATAATTGCTGATGGAGATATTGGGCATATTACTTTAAAAAGGGGAGAAGTATTGTACAAGCAGGAGTCTCTTTGTAATGCCTTCAGCAGACACTACTTGTATTCCTGCACTTGGCCAGAGATTCCTGTCAGCCAGCTCAATTTTGCTGGTTAGGAAGTTTGAGTTACTAAAAACAAAAGCTTATCTGAGACACGAATCAACCAGTGGGGCAAGCACCTTCATTTTTTTTTTTTTTTTGCGTCAGGACCTTGTGCCAGTGAGGTCCCTGTGCGAGTAATCGTGGGACAGACTCAGGCTTTAGACAGAGCTTGACCCATATGATGATGATATTTGAACTTTTCTCACGGTCGTAACTTGGTTTGCAATTCCTTGCTCAGAAGCCAATGACGGATGATGAGCTTGCAGAGGCCCTGTCATCTGATTTCACCTGCAGTGCTGCTTCTGCTCAGGAGGAGAAGGCAAGTCTGACAGAGGTATTGATGCCTTCCCTGCCATTGCATGCATTTTTTGTGAGGAAAATTTGACGCTGTTACCGTGATATTTCATTTTAAAGTGATAAAATTTCACACTTCTTTTCTGTTTTGCGAATTTGCCTGTAATTTCATCTCGCTCCTAGAAGCCAAACGAAGAGGGAGAAATTGTGCAAGCACAAGCAGCGAGTTCAGTTAAGACCTCAGCTCCTCCTAAGGAGAAGAAAACAAAGACAAAAGAGGTACTCTTAGTCGTTCTTTCACTAGTCAAGTTAAAATTAAAATTTACAGGCGTATGGCATTATTATGTGCTCCTGATCTTGTAAAGATGCTCATCATTCTCATTTTTAGTTGTAAAACCTCTTTATTGTAGAAAATACAGGGATAACAAGAATTGCTTGCTCAGGCTCCACTGTATTAAAGATCAGATGATTTTCCTTCTGGATTCTTCTGCAGATTAACTGTGGTTCTTCTCACTAGAGGCAGTACAGTAGAATTATTAGTAGGAAAATTTTCTCAGCTCTGTGATCTGTGTTTAAAACTTGGATATGATGCAATTTTCTCATGTTTTACCAACCTTCTTTTTTTCCCCTCTGAGTAGAGCAATTGTGACCTTGCACTTTTTCAGTTTGCCATGTCAAAGCACGTGTTACGTGACATTGTGACACTGTGGGTTTTGGGCAGTTTTTTACTTCCTTTTTTTCCTTTTTTTTCCCCTTCTCTCCTCAAGGAAAGCCGCATGTCTTGACTAAAACTGTGCTCATTCTGTCACGTAATTTGGTGTTAAGGAAATTGGGTAAAGCCAAACCAAAATGACCAATCTGGTGCTGGCTGTTTTCTTCACGTACAGCATAAAAATATGTAAGGTAAAGCCCGTGTCAATTTAAAGAAAAAACAAAATTGTTTGCACGTTTTCTTAAATACAGGAAGTTAAAGAGGATGCAATGGATGCTCTTCTCGATACTCTTGGAGGACCTGAACCAGAGCCTGAAGAAGATCCTACCCCTGTTGTAGAGGTGTCAGAGGTAACATCTCACTCTTTCTTTACCCCGGCTTCCAGGTTCTGGCTGTGGAATCCTGAGTTCTCTTTGTTAGACACGGGACAAGTGTGTAAAATAACAAGAAAGTGACTTTCGTGTCGAAGGCATGAGGAGTGTGTGAGTCTTCAGTGATTAAGAAAATGAAAAAATTGAGGGTTCCAGCTGGATACAGGTAGAGCAGAACATAGTAAGGTGGTCTGGAAAATTATAAGCATATAATTTGCTTATACAGGCAAACAAACATATATACATACATACATACATTCACTGGTACATACAGCTCTTTTTGTTGTTTTTTTTTTTTTTCTCCAGCACTCTGTACAACTTACAGCAAGCTTTCATTTTGCACGTATTTGCTGTTTGGTTTTTGACTTCTAGTGTGTGTGCGCCCCTTTTTCCATCGAACTCCATTATCTTTCTAATTTGAGTCTTGCCTTTCACTGTCTCTTGAGAGTTTTGTTTTTCCTCAACAGACAGAATTTAAAGAGTAATCCTGTGTTTGCCTGGTAAGCTTTAAGTTTTCGGTTTAATTTTGCAAACTCTGCCTATGGCCATAGTTACAGCAGGTTTTTTCCTGTCTTCACTTACAGCTCAAACAAATGACAGGGAAATAGTAAAAAATCGTCTGTTGCTGAGCTAAATTTTGACAAAAGAAGAGCTTCTCGTGTTGCAGATTTAGTCAGTCTGGGCCTTCAGATAACTTAGTGGATGCATTTCTTCATGAAGGAGGCCCAGAGAATTAAAAGCTTTGTTTTGGTGCCAGTGATGGAAAAAGATACAGCATTCTGGCTTGTGTAATCAGAGTGCTGAAATGCAAGAAAACCTGAGGATTTTGTACACACACAAATCCTAAAAGTGCCTGCCACAAAGACAGAGCTCTGAATACTGTCCAAAGTTCTTCAGGATTTAAAATAATTTAACCATATTCACATATGGCGTTGAATCCTAAGCCATTACGATTTTACCGGAGACATTTTACAGGAATAAATGGAGGGATTTTAGTATCTTGTTACATGGAATAACTTCACCTGATGCCAGTCCTTCTGCACACAGTAGGCAGAAGAATCCTGATGGTGAAGCTGCGTACTTGGAGTTTTTATTTTACTTTCTTTAAGTGATTTTTTTTTTTTTCAATGTTCTTTCTTTTTAAGGCAAAAGCCAAAGAGAAAAAGGAAGAAAAGGTTGGAGAACGTGATGATACAATACCTCCAGGGTACAGGTTAACGCTAGAGTTGGTGAGTTTTTCGTATCTCCATTGCTTTGTAGGTAGGGCACTGTGCCTGGCACTTTTCTTTCATTACAGAGAGGGAAAGAACATGGGGGAAATAAGCCAAGCTAATACTTAATCAATGTCTTTCTCCTTGATGATTTCTGTACCTCTGATCTTCTCTTCCTTTGTGGGCATTACTGTTTATTCCAAGCATTCTGGGCAAAGATCTAATCTTGCCACATCATCCATTCCTTCTGCCAGAGTGGCGTTTCATGTTTCTGGCATTAAATCTCAGCGCTGTAAAATCCATCTCTTTGCAGGAGTGCTCTTTTTGGTATCACTTTGTAATGTAACCTTGAAAAACAGATGTGAGATGGTGGAAAAATTGCACTCTTTTGAATTTTTTTTTTTGGATTGTCACCCAAAGTGATGGAGATTGGTTCAAAGTTAACCAAAACAACAGTGGAACACTTTTTGGTCTCTTGTATTGTGCTGACATCACATTTGCTTTTTCCATCTACTTAACTGCTCATGTAAAAAATCCCCATTTAGGGGAATTCCTGTTGCTGATTTAATCTTGTGTCTGTAATTTACTTTGCATTATTTTGCTGGTGATTACTGGGTGTGGCACTTCTTGTAACAATAGAAAAACGTCAATAATACTTAATTTCCTTCTAGGATAAAGAGGGAAAACCAGTATTGCCGAAGCCTGAAGAAAAACCAAAGGTTAGGAAACTGACAATATTGTAGGAGTGTGGCTAGATATCCTGTTTTCTCCCTCTCTGTCATCACTTCTCTCTGTGCCACGATGTAAGTCTCTTGGTCTGCTTGTGTTTTACTTCCTTGCACAAAACCTGCTGGTCAGAAGCATCAAGTGGGAGTTGGTTTTACTGAAATTCATTTGTCTGTGAATGAAGAGATCATATAAGGAAAAGGTTTAGAGAGTTCCAAGACAGGAGAGAGTTACAAAAGGTGGTGCTGACTCGAAGAAAAGCAGTGTGGGGAGTTACTGTCGGGTATTCTGTAGAGATCTGTTGGAGCTGTTAAGGACACAGAAAAGTGAAGCAGGAAAATCTTAGGTTTTCTTAATAGTTTCCTCTCATTAGTGATCCAACATAAAGGAAAGTGACTGGAAAGAAGGAAAAAAAGCTGCTATGGACATTTTCCTAATCACAAAGAACAACCTGGACTTTGCAAAGAGCATCCATCATGGCCTAGAAAGTGTAAGAGAGGATTAAAATACTGAAGGAGACAGTTGTAAAGATTAATTTTAAAGGCACAGGAAGAAAGCAAAGGAGCTGTGCACTGAAAAAACTGAGGGCTCCACTTTGGAAATATTGTGAGTTGAGGAGTGCTGCCATAAATTGAAAAAGCACAGGAAATCTCTGCTCTCCTGAAACGAGTGTGAAGGTCAGGACCAGTCTGAGTGCCTTCTGAGCAGGAATGTGAAGTAATTGGTATTTTTCAGGGTTGGAGTGTGGAGGGCAGGAATGCAAAGGCAGCGATGGAAGAAAGACTTTTGGTCTCTAAAAAGTTTTTATGTCAGGTCTTAGACAGGCGATTGTCCTGAGTGGATGCAGAGGGGGGTACTCCTGCCAGGCATGTCATGAGGAGAAAGAGGGAGCAGCTGTGCTGTGGGGGAACGAGGCCTTGCTGCCAGGAGGTCACCCTCAGGAGACAAGCCTGTTCCACAGGGAGCACAAAAGAGATGGCACACTCAAAAAAGTAGAAAATTCTGGAAGAGAACATGGCATAAGCCAAGGGAGGTTGGTTCACAGCTGGGCTAAAGTTCTGCACAAAACCAGGGCAGAACACAAACTCCGAATGCTGAGGTGTTGCGCCAAAGGATTATGAAGTGGTTAGTAGAAAAATAGGTATTCCCATGCTCTTCCACCTCTCGAGACACAAATATAATTGAATTCTTTTTCTGTAGGAGAACCATGGGAGTATCAGACACATGTTGCAGTATTTTTCTGAGCACCTCTTCAGGGTGATTTAAAGAAGGTGGTTTTGAGGAAGAAGCGTGCGCCAGTATTCCTGTGGACTCACTGCTGATACTTAGATCAGTGAAACCAAAATCAGCAAAATGGGGAAAGCTGTGTTAATAGCTGGAAACCATCAGCCACTTAACAGTTCTTCCATGATTTCTGGTGAAGGCAAAGTCCTTCCTTCAGGATTTCAGCTAGGGTTTGTCTTTTTTTTGGGCCTCCACTCTGCACAGCCTTAAGCACATGCAGTGACATTACTTCTGTGAATGAAAGTCACTATCTAAATGCCTTTTTTTATTTAGTGTCTGAAGGAGGATTTCAGGCATTGTGAAAAGTGAGGCCTTATGTGTTGAGACACTTTGTAAATAATTAGAGGAAGGGAACGAGGGAGGGATTTCTTACTCAGAAATGTCATTTTACCCATTATCAGTCGGTCCCTGAGCTGTTGAGTTCCATGCAGCTGGCGAATGGCCGTCACTACTAGCAAAGATTTGAACATTTGGCTGTGAACGGTAATTTGGAGGATCCCAGGAGCTTCAGGCATATAGGTGTAGAGATACATGGATTGCAGAGGCCTAGTTCACATAGTGTCAGTAGATTGTAACAGGTCACACACTGAAGGAAAGTAAAACTGCGTTTTTACTCACCAAAACACGCACAGTGAAAATCACTGAGTGTCAGCAGCCAGTGGGCAGGCTAAAGGAACTTTCAGGGACCTCTAGTTCTGCTAGTAAATATTAGCATTTTCTTCCTAATTAAGAGGCTCTATTTTCCTTTTCAATAGCCCTCTCTTGAGCAGTATGTATCTGGTTCTCTAAATTATGTTTTATATGCACAGTGCTCTACATTACATTGACTTAATGATAACAAAGAAGCAGACTTATTCTGAAGTGCGTTTCTCTTTAATTTCATGCACTGCAAAATTAATGCTGTTTTGTTGCACATAATTGTGAAAGGTTATTTCAGTGTAGGCTACAGATGTTCTCCTGCTTTATGAGTAGCTGAAATACAGTTCTTGAGAAGGTATATTAAAAAGAGGCAGCAAGTCACCTGTGCCACGTGTCTTTTTTCTTTTCCTTTTTTTTCAGCCTTTGAGTGAATCTGATCTTGTTGATGAATTTTCAAAAGACTTTGCCTGCCCTGCACAGCCTGCAGTACAACCCAAAGCACCAAAGCCCTGCAACATATCCAAAGTATGTCTTTCTGGGTCACTGGGGAAGCTGATGCTGACAGTTTTGCTAAGACTGGGTAGTGCTACTGTTCTTTCAAGAAAAACATTTTTTTCTTCTCTTCCTGTTTTACCCTTCCTCTTGCCCTTAGTGGAACATGCAGTATTGTCACTCAGCTCTTCATTGAGCATCTTCTGCCTTTAAATTTAGACTTTTCTTTCTCATTTAGTACTGCATTTAGGGGAAAAAAAAAAAAAAAGAAAAAAAGCCATTTAACAGGCACATTTAATGTTTTCCAAATGTATTCAGTAAAATACAGTGTATATTGTTCTGTTTCAGAAGCTGTCAGGTTCTGTGCCTGCAAAAGCTGCCGAGGACAAAGTGGTGCCTCGTGCCACAGCTTGCACTGTGCAGTCTGCAGCCCCCATGTCTTCAGTAAGTAGTGGAAGCCCCTTCAGCTGGAGCTAAAGCAAAACTCAGTGTTTCACTTATGGAATGGTAGAGCACGGTGTCACGGTGCTCATTTCAGCGTTGCATGTTCTTCCTCCCTAGTGGTAACCCAAAAAGGCTGAGTGGTTCACAAAAAAAAAACCAAACAAGAACAGCCAAGTCAAGCACAAACTGAATGGTCAGTGACCTTCCTCAAAGAGGGAGCCAAAACTGACAGTTCTGGTGGTGTCCTCTAGCTCTTACTGCTGTAAAGGGGATGCCATTTGTGAACCTAACAGGGACTGCAGGGCAGGACAAAAACAGGTTTCTTCAAACTAAAAATTGTTTTTTGCTGTATCGACTCTCATGCAGGTCAGTCCCGTGGCAGATGAAGCACTGGAAGCCTTGTCCAGCAGCCTGGGAAAGAGGGAGCCTGATCCAGCTGAAAAAAAGCCTGCTGTGGACAAAGTTAAGGTAGAGAAAAAAAAATCAGACCTCAAAAAATAGACTGTTGATGTAACTACCTTCAGCGTTACTCCATTTCCTCAGGTCACAAACAATGAAGGCATTATATTTTCACTTTTTTTTGAAAACAAAATGTACTGTTGAAACCAGTTCTGTTCTGCCTAGGAAGTACTATTAGGGATTTCAACACAGTCAGTACACTTCCCTAATAATTCTGGCTGTTGCAGTGCAGCAGTTCCCTCAGTTTCTGAAAACTGTGTTTTTATCATGTCTTTCTGCTGAGCTAAGGCAGAATTAAGATGCACGTCAGGGGTAGCACACGGTATGGTCCTTTTTCTGAAGGAACCAGATTCATGATGAGGGGTTTTAATTAGGAATTAGGCACAAAACTTTCGGGGTTTATGTATTTAAATAGGGAGCCATAAGTAAGTCACTGAAACCGTGGCTAAGGGAGTGCTATTCGTAGGCACAGTCTGAATGGCCCAATGTGCCACCCTAAACCAGATGGAATTGGCTGGAGTCAGAAACCAGCCCTTCTGGTGGCTGGAATTCTGTCAGGCAAAAGTTCCCAAAGGTGGCTTTAGTCCCTTTTCCTAGCTGGCATTTTTCCAGCATAACCTGTATGGGGGTAATAATTTTTGAAGTGGGCCGCTGATTTCTCTGTTCAGCCTTCCTTTGCACGCAGCCCAGGCAGCTGTTGAGTGGATTTCCAAAAATGTCAAGAATTAAGACACAGAGGTATTTTTGATTTTGGTCCACCCTTGCCTATTCACTTACTTCTGCTAGCTTCACTGAAATAGGCAGAGCCACTTCTGATACACAGAGGAAGGATCAGGCAGAGGAGTGAAGGTTTTCTCAAGAGAAAGTGCTTTCTTTTCATTTTCATGGCATTTGTATCTGGTGGTTGGATTGAATGAGAAAGACCTATTTGAATCAGAAGACTGAAGGATGAAAGCTTGCTCATGTGCATTTCTGTTGGTAGCTGTTTTTTTTTACCATGATTCCTATTCTGCCTTCACAGGAAAAAAACAAAAAGGAGCAACGCAAAAAACTGGGCGAAAAAGAAGAAACAATTCCTCCAGAGTACAGATTAACAGAAGCCAAAGTAACTTATTTAATGTGCTTTCTTTAGTTTTGCTACCCTTTCATTCCTCAGAACATGTGGGTGAAACTGAGACTCCCATTTAATTTTGAAACATTGATGTTTTAGTTCAGCTGTTTTTATAGTATCTGGAAATTCTGATTTGTAGTTCACACTGATATCTGGCATGTATTACTGGATGCCTGCATGGGCATAGAAATGTTTTAGATGCCTGCAGATTAGTAATTCTGTCTGAGATTAGTACACCAGAGTCTTTCAGTAGCTTCTGGTATTTTAGAACTAAATAAATTGGGATTGGTTAGAGCTGTTAAAAAAACCCCAGGGGCCTGGATGTTTTAAGTGGCATCTTGAGTAGCAGCAGTAGATGCTGTAGAGGCTGCTGGTCAGATCCCTGTCCTGTGTAACACTTTTTGTTGCTCAGTGAGTGCTCCCAGAGTGCTTGTATTGCATGGCTGTTTAAGGACTGCTTGGTTTAATTCAAGGGATTTTTTTCTTTGTAGGATAAAGATGGAAAACCACTCCTACCAAAACCAGAAGAAAAGTCCCAGGTAAAAACAGTGACTGTTTCAAAAACCACTTTAATTCATTAATTACTTACCAAATGTCAGCAGGGTTACCCAGTGTTCAGTTTAAAAATGGGCTGTTACCTGCTCACTTATTAAGAGATGGAGAGATGTACAATCTTCTTTTTTCTTTCTTTTCAATGGCAGCCTATGAGTGAAAATGATCTTTTGGAGGGTTTGACAGAAGGATTTTCCTGTTCTCCACCACCACCTGCACCATTGCCTGCATCAACTGTACTGAAGGTGAGTACATTAGATTTCTGAAAACTGGTTTTATTTTCAGGTTGTTTGACTAATCCTGACATGTCGTATGTTTCCCTTCCATAAAGTTCCTTAAACAAAATCCAAAAACTTAAAGTACTTCTTGCAATAAGTTAATAGAAGAGCGGGATTTTAAACAAACAATCAAACAAACGAAAAACTAGTTAAGTTATGTGACCTGTCTTTTTACCAGTTACTTGCTTAAGTAGTGCCTTGCACCTGAGGATTTTAGAAGTGTTTTTTGGGAACATTACATGGGCTTGGTGAAATCATAAGTTCTCTTGGAGTCAGGTTAAACCTGTTAAAACTTAAGCTGCGGCAGGCTTTAACCCAGAGGAACAAGCTGAGATGAGGAGCAGTTGCACGGTGTGTACGTGGGGGTGTGTTTCCATCTGAAATAAGGAAAGCTCCTCAGGAGAAACAAAGCCCTAGAAATTAACTGTGTGGGCGCCGTGTTTTGGATGCGTGGAGTCTCATGAGTGTTTTCCTCCGGGTCCCCTGTGTGTCTTCTTCTTCCAGAAAGCCAAGGAGGCTGCCAAGCCCGCGAGTTCCTCGGATGTGATCTCTGCTGCTACCGTTTCCTCAGTGCACTCAGCAGCTCCTGCAGCTTCTACCTCAGTAAGAAACCTCTCCTGTAGGTCCTTACCCCAAAACGAGGGGCTGAGTAGTGAGGAGAGGCAGCAACGTGACCCTGACAGTTTCACCAGTATGGACTGTTGCAAAATTTAATAATTTATTGCTAATACTGGCTTTTGAAGGGAAGGAAAATGTTGCCCTGGGGGGAAAAAAGGAAAAGAAAGAATGAGTGGACGCTCCATTTTCAACAGAGTTCCACAGGCAGCACCATGACCCCCTTTGAATACCAGGAGAGCTCTCCTTCCTGGCATTTATTGCAGTGTTGCTGTCACATTTTGGTCCATGCAGAGGGATCTTCCCCCTGGTGCTCCCAGCCTGGTTTGGAAGAGGAATATAAAGCTCCTCCCAGCTGTGTTGGTTTTGAGGGCTTTTTTTCTGTCCAGGTTTTGGGTAAAATTGCAAAACAAGTGGCAATTGCCAAACGATCACTGCCAAACAATTGTCAGTCTTTTCATAGATGAGTTCCCATTGCAGCAGCTAGGCTTATTTATAAAAAAAAGAAAACCATTAAAATAAATTCCATAAGCCCATCTTGAAGTTACGTTTTTCTGCAGGTCTAGATGTTCTGTATTTTTCCCCAGCTATTCTGCTACACTGCAATTACAAAGGGAGAGCTCTTTGTTCACTCAAGTTGGCACAGTTCATTACCCAGTACTTATATATTAGATTGATGAACTACCTCATTTTTGCAGCAGATGTGCTTTCACAAATGTGTTTCTGTTTTGTTAGGGAGGAAAAGAGATGGATGAAGCCTTGGATCTCCTGTCTGACTCCCTGGGGCAGAGGGAACCTGACCCTGATGAGAACAAACCAGTTGTGGATAAAGTAAAGGTAACAAAGGACATTCTGAAGCTTGAGCAATTTGGGGAGAAGGGTGGGTGGGAAGGAATAAACCAAACCAACAGAAAACCCCCCACCAAAACCCCCAGAATCTGCAATAGTTCTCATGTATTCACAGGAGAATATGAAATGGGGATTTTAGATGTTGTAAGAGTAAGATTATTGGAAAAAAAATCCAAGCACTTACGTGTAGGTATATCAACCACTCTTCAGTCACCTGGATTACTTGTGTGTGCAGTGAAAAATGTTGACTTGGTTAATATACTTTGGCCTCTTGCAAGCAAGTGTTGAAATGTTACAGGAGGTTCAAAATAATTTTATTTCAGTGCCTTTCATTGCCATTATTCTCATCATTTTTTGGGTGTCTTCTCAGGCCTCAGTTCTAAAATCAGTTCTAAAACTGATTTTCTGTCCCTCTTTTTGTCAAGATTTGACTTTTATAACCACAAGTATCAAGTTCACTTAATCAGTCACATTTTTAAACTCCCTTGTTTCTGCTGGTTTTGCCTTAATTTAGTCTTCCATAAAATCCTATAAAGGCCCTTCTGCTAATAAGAAAATAAATTTCTGCATAATAGTAGTAATAATAGTAATAAACTGTAATCTGGAATAGCTAAGGTAAAGTACATTACTGGGGAAAAACAAAACCACCAAGTGCTGCCTGTCAATAAGTTTAGGCTGGAATCTTAGCTGGAAGAAGAAGGAAAAAGAGATCCCTAAAATGTCTGCATTAACAAAGACAAAAATGTTCTTCAGCAGTCTGCTTAAAAACCCTGCTTGTGATGCTCTGTGTGGCATGTTCCTGGTGTGCTGCCAAAAATCAAACCAGCATAAGTTGGAAAACAAATGTAGTTTTTAAAACTTTCAGGTGTGAAACACGCTTTGTAGTGAAATGAATAAATGGGGATTCTCCCAGTAGGTTTAAAATTTTAAAGTTGGAAAAGGCTGTCTGTCCTAAGGTTGATAAGCCTCCTGACTTGTTCACTGCTAGTATTTCTAACATGGGTATTAAAGTTGTTAAAACATTGAATACTTTCAGGAGAAGGCTAAATCTGAACACAGAGACAAGCTTGGAGAGAGAGATGAAACAATCCCACCTGACCATCTAAAACTTCTGGAGTCAGGTGAGAAGGTAAGGAAAAACTTCCCTAGTTTTCATTTGCAACAGTGGAAATTTGAGTCTGTCTGAGCCAGTCTGTCCTCTTTGAAACTACAAGTTGAATAAGTAAATGTCTATACTGTGTTTGTGTATTAGGATAAAACATGGAAATATCCTGCAGTGAGAGTAGCTCTGTCTTATCATGCTTACAAGTCAAAAAGCAAAAGAAGTTTTGTTCTTGTTTGGGTTTTTTTTTATTTCTTTTCCAAGTGGGCAGTCTGAACAAATAAATCACTTCGAACTACTAAGGAAATCCGTTCAGAACAGTGCAGCTTCCTAGGAAATCTGAGAATACCCAGCAGTGCCATGTGTAAACACTTGTACTTTCAAACTAACCTGGCCAGTTCAAAATGAGGATTTGCTTTTTTTTCTTCCCAAGAGTAAACCGGCAAAGCCAACAGCAAAGGATGACGTGAAACACAAAGGACAGAAGGTAACATTTGTGATGGGGTTTATGGAGGATCTTTTTTTTATATTCACGATATTTGTTCTGTGGGTTTTTTTTCATGCTCTGGGCTCTGATTTTGTTTCGAGGTTGTGTCACTGTAGGCTTCAGGGGTGATTCATTGCAAATACTCATAAATGCAGGAGGTAATAGGAACTGTGTGGACAGCAAAACTTTGGTGAGGAGTAACTCCTCACAATAAATGCAATTTTTATGTACAGCTGCATTATGAAGGTTCAGGAAATCATGCCTCTTCGAAACCTGAAACAGACATCTCTGCCATATGTGTAAAAATGGTACAGTTCAGGAGTGTTTTTCTTTAAGAAAGGGATAATTAAAGCAGGCATAAATTCCTGAACCAATTATTTGACTGTGGGAAGTTCGGTTGCATATTTTGTGACTCCAAAATGAAAATTATTGCAGAAACCTGCTGATGACAGTGCAGCTATTGATGCCTTATCAGGTGACTTTGATACTTGTGCAAAGGCTCCTGCTACACCGCAGCACTCAAAGGTAGGACATTTTCTGCTAATAACTTGGAAAATAAACAGTACTTCACTCCTCACTGTTCTTTGCAGTAGCTCAGGTTAGGTTTGCAGGAAGCCTGTCCAGATGCAGGGGTTGTCTCACTACTGCAGTGGAAGTTGGATGCATTTTGCTGTGTACTTAATGTTTGAGAGAAGGAAGGTTTGTGGTGATTAGAGCCTTTTGGACAGGCTTGGAGAAGTAAGCTGAGCAGAGAAGGGTGGTAACAGTTTTTAGTGTGTCCAAAAACTGCAGAGAGGCAGAGAAACCTTTCCTCAGTGATAGGAGGAGCTGTGTAGCAGTGATTGTAGGCTGGAGCTGAGACGCAGTTCAAGAGGGTTTTGTGGAGAGAAAAGCAGGGAGCAGCAAAGACTTCTAGATGTGTTAGGGAAAACAGTAGGGCAACAGGAAGAAAGCAGAAGGAATGGACTGGAGAGGTTTTGCAATGAGAAGAAGAGCAGCAGCTTTGAAACTGGAGTTCAAATCAGCTGTAATTCGTGGGAGGAAGGAGCTGTGTTTCCAAGCAGCTCTTCTGGCCACTGTAGAATCCTCAGGCGGCTGAAGACAGGACCATGGGTGTTTCAAGTGCTGCTTCATCTGCTTGTGAACTAAATCTGCTGCTGCAGTGTTACTGCTCTGTAGTAAATACAAAATCTGCCCATCTCCACCAGGTTTTTCTCACGCGCAGTCTCCACTCAGCACGGCCTGCGTTGCTGCCAGCCCCGTTCAAAAGATTGTGTTTTGGCAGATGTCAGAGTAGGAGCCATCAGTGCTCTATTCTCCTTGTAACTGTAATTATTTTTTTTTTCTTTGGAGTGTAGGACAAAAGTGGAAAGGAAGCTACGACCACTAAAGCAAGCTCAAAGGATAAAGGAAAGCCCAGAGACCCTAAAACGGTATGAACACATTTATTATAGCGTGGACAGTCATGCAAGGGCGGGGGGGCAGCTGGAGTTGGGATTCATATTTCAGGGTTGTTATTTTGGGGAGAGTTTTACATCCATAGGTTGAACTTGATCCATTTCTGTAAACCTGCACATAGGAGAAAGGCCCCTGCCTATTTCAAGGGAAATTGGCAATAAACAAGGGCAAAAAAAATACATGTCTTTCAGACAGCGTGTGGTCTTCTGAGGGGGAAGCTCAATGCATGCTCCACAGGCTTCTCCTTCCCAAATTTGTTGATCTCAGAGTCCCACTTTGCATGCCTGTAGCTGCCTCAGGCAGCATCCCCACCACTTCTCTCATTTCTTGACAGTTTTGAGTAACAGCATCCCCAAAGTACTCCCACAACCACAGCCAGATTCCCAAGTTATTATCATAAATTACTTTTTAAAATGAATGAAGACCTACATACTTTCATAAATATGCAGAACAAACACGGTGGGGAAAGGCAGGCAGCTGTTCCTAATTTCAAAAAAAGAGGAAAGGGGTGGGGGTAAGATAAAAAGGGTTGCTTGGCTTTTGTTATCCGTAAGTACAGAAAATTGATTCATGTTAGGGTGAAACTTGCTCCATCACGTTGTTCTCACAGAGGATATTTGCAGTAGGTGCCTGAATCAGATGATTACATTTGCTCTGGGAATTTTACATTTTCCATGTCAGTGATGCTATTTCTTGTTGTTGCTGTTATTACATCACCACAGGTGCCTTTTGTGTGACCACAGAACTGACTCATAATTCTCAGTGTAGAATTGAAGGGTGTCTTTATCTCCTCTTCAGGAGGATGTTGTGAGCTGTGACCTGATCACAGGTGTGGGCAAAAGGGTGTTGAGGGGCAGGGAATGATGAGGTCAGGCACAGCCCACTCTGTCTGAAAGAAAGCAATTGATGGTGAAAAGGTGAAAATATTTGTAGACAGCAGGACTCATAAGTACTGCTGCTAAACTTTCTGTATTTCAAGTGGAGGTTGTATTTATGTCTGAACTGTGATTCTGAACGAGTGTCTTGTCACTGCCTGATTTCAGGTTTTAGCTTGGTTCAGTTTCTCACTGTTCCATCCTTTCTTTAGGCAAAGGGACAGTCCTCCAGCAGCAAATCTGAGAAGCAGAAAACAAGCTAAACGTTAACCTTACCAGGTGAGATTTCTTCTTCCCTGTTTCCTGGGCTACCACAAAGACAGTTCAGGCTTGTGAATTAAAGCTGAGTTTTGCTGGCAGTCCTTGAACCAAACCAAGGCATGGTTAGAGCTGCTGTTAAGACACAATGCTTGGGATGGCTTTGCACTTCAGGGTTCCCAGGCAGAAAAGGTCTTTTTTCACACCCTTTATCCGTTCAGTTTGTACGGAACTACTTCATGTAGCTAAACTCCTTTAGGCTGTGGAATTCCAAGCATTCCAAGGTGTGAGGTGCTGCTCCCCAAGACATTTTCACAGAGTCATGAGGACCAAGCACATCTCAGCTGAGGGTTTTGATATTTCTTTTCCAAGGCTTGTGTCTTGGTTTAGCTTGTGTCATTCATTACCTCTGCTCTGGACCTATCTGGAGCAGGGCCTCGCTAGAGGCTTAGTTCCCCGTAATTCTTTCCAGATTGATGTTATGAGTTTTATTTCCAATTTACAGAAGATGAGCACTCTGACCTTTTGTTTTGTTTTGTTTTGTTTTGTTTTCTTCCCCCTAGGACCCTGGTGCATCGTGTAAAATGCCTTCTTTCTGTGGGTGGATGATTATTCCTGAAGAACAAAAGCTGATGCCAAAAGCACATAGTTATTCTGGGTGGTTTTTGTACAGTGATACTTGCTGGACTTTTTTTCTCATATTTTCTTTTTTTTCCCGGTAGTAGACTCAGGTGGTTTGTTTCTTTCCCCCAGCAATTCAGTTTATTAAGACTCACATACTCTGACTTTTTTGTAATTTCCTTCAGCTGTCAGGGGGAAAGAATGCTTTCTGTTTGCAGGAAATATATTGCATTGATCAAGAGCTATGCAAAAAAAACCCCAAAACCAAAAACAAACAAAAAACCAACAACAACCAAAAAAACCCCCCAAAAAACCAAACCAAACCAAAAAAAACCAAACAAAAAAACCCCACAAAAAACCCCCAAAACCACAGAAAAAATCTGCAGACTTTTGCACATAATCTCCACATAGTGCCTGTAAATCTCTGAAGAGTTCATATGTGCTAGCATTTTTTTAATGTTGCAGTGAATGCATTAAGTGTTCTGGAATACAGCGAGCTTTAGTTACCCTCATCTGAGCTGTGCAGCCTCTTGCTCAGGCCAGTTCCTGGTGGGGAGCTGCAGGCCAGCTGTGGGATAGCTAAAGAGTGAGAAACTGGGGATTAGCCGCTTCTTCCAGCACGTCTGGACGCAAAGCAGGTATTTGGGATGTTGCCTTTAGCCGTAGTTAAAACACACTAGGGCAGGACTTTTTTTTTTTTTTTTTCTTTTTTTTTAATTGCCATTATTTCCAATTGTATCTGTACTGTTTTCTTGTAATTTCAGGAGTCTCCTGGACTGGACAAATAGCAAATGTAACAGCTACCAACACGTTTTAGGGGGCGGGGAGGGGAAAGAAAGGAGGGGTACAAGCCTCAGCAGCAATCAAAGGTCAGGTCCAGGGGCAGGCTCCTTTTTATCTTATTTTGCACTGTTTCCAGTCCTCCTGTTCCTGGCACTCCAGCAGGGAATGCAGGGATGGGGCTGCAGGTGATGCTGCAGGGAGCAGAGCCCCATTTCTGCTGTTCCCTGCGAGGACAGGCACGGCCGGGCGCCTCTCGCGAGTCGGCTGCTGCAGCCCCGGGCTGCCACCGCCTCCGTGGGTTTTCCTGTGCCTCCCTGCCCTGCAGAACATCCTTTTGCACATCCCGACACGTGTACGGCTCCGCTGTGGGCTGGCAAGGGGCAGCCACCGGCAGCAGGGCCCGGGGTCTGCAGGCAGGGACGGCGTGGGGGCTGAAGTTGGGGATATTTCGACTCGTGACTGTACTCGCAGTCTGCACCGCGCCACTCCAATAAAGTTTTTAAGGATGCACTGTGCCTCTCCTGGCTTTTCGTTTATCACCGCTGCTGTCAGGCCAGAAGGAAGCCTAGGAATAATAAAAAACCCGCAAACGTTGGCGTGTTAAAGTTGAATCTAATGTTTAAAAAACAAAAAACGGTGCAAAATACACAACCAAGGTTGGAAAAGAGCTTTGAGGTCATTGAGTCCAACCTGTGACCCACCACCACCTTGTCAACCAGACCAGGGCACTGAGTGCCACATCCAGTCTTTTCTTAAACCCCTCCTGGTACTGTGACTCCACCAACTCCCTGGGCAGCCCCTTCCAGCACCTAATTCCCCTTTCTTTACCTGTTGGTGATGCTCTGTGAAGGCGTTTACAACGTCATCAACTCCCTGCTGCATTTTTTTTGGCCCCTTTTCCTTTGGGTTTCAAAGCTGCATCGTGGTTGACTGAGACCAAATCTAACTTGTGTCACTTGTTTCACACAGTGCCACTGTGCAGGGAGGCAGCTGGAAGACCAAGGTGTAAATCACTGAAGTTTGTTGTTCCCAGAGAAAGGCACAGTTAACTCACAGGACCTGAAATAACCTGTGTGTGAGGTCCCATCTCTTCTGTAGGAGGGCTGCAGTGCATCTGCACACGCCATCCTAAATTAAAGGGTGGGGAGGTAGCAATAAGGGGGCTGTGGGGTACCAGAAAGGCCACTTAATTCTCCCCAGAGCTGAGCAGTTAAAAGCAGAAAGCAGAAATGGCAATTACTGCTCACGAAAGGAAAGACTACACAAAAGGCACAAACAAAGGCCTTAATCTGAAATAGCCTGCAATTTGTGTTTTTGTGAAATCCCCCTCTTGGCTCTTAAAATGTTTTAAAAGCAGCAGTCGGCAGTGCTTGAGTAGTATAAAATGTCACAGGCGTGATGCACAGCTTTCTCAGAATTCCTGTTGTATATGTAAATGTATTTATATCTAAAAAATGCACTGAAATCCACCGTGAGCAGGAGGAAGAAGTGGCACTTTCTGCAGGGTTGTGTCAGAGCTGTCGGCCCTCAGGAACAAGGTCCCTTCCCAACACCCATGAAGTGGGTTTGGACTCCTTGGGCAGCTTTGATCTCCAGGTGGGAGAAAAGGCGAGGCACAGTGAAACACTTTTGGGATTAGTTCTAAGTTATAATTTTTTTCACCTCACAGTCTTTACCTCTGTTAAAATTCCATCTGCTTTGGCGCATCCATGAGGAAATTGAGGCAGGCTGGAACCACAGACAACAGAAACACCAGGGACTCAACTTCAAGGGCATGTTCGCAAGAGCAAAGAAACCAAGTGCCCTTAAGCACAAGTGGCAATTAACTGATTTTGGTTTATTCACGTTTGGTACAGAAACAAAAGGTTCTGGCAGGCAAACAGAGCAGGCTGTCCACGACTGCCTCTTAAAAAAACACAAGTTCCACCAGTAAAAACCCGATCTCCCAAGATTTCAACCTTGCTTTCTGACCACTGGATGTGGCACTCAGTGCCATGGCCTGGCTGGCAGGGTGGCGTTAGGACATAAGTTTATTACCCTGCAGGTGACACACGAGGGCCATCGGGGGTGACCGAGTGTCCCCTGCCATCACACGGTCCGGCTACGCCACGCGTGGGGACAGGGCTGGCCACGCCCCTTTCCCCGCGGCCCCGCCCCCTGGCCTGGCCCCACCCCTTTGCCCGCAGAAACCGTCTCCTCAGCTGCGGCCCCGCCCCCAAGCGCCCTCCGCATCTCTGATTGGCCGGTGGCGTCCCCTGGCGCCCACCGCGACCTCTCATTGGCTGCG